>VZRI01001294.1:0-20957 GCA_013397515.1 Upupa epops | reverse complement strand
ATCACCTCCCTCAACCTGCTGGCCACACTTCTCCTGATGGAGCCCAAGATCCGGTTTGCCTTCTGGACCGCAAGTACACTCCTCAGGGCTACTCTCCAGCCAGTCACTGCCCAGACTGTATTTGCACTCAGTATTGCCTGGACCCAGATGCAAGACCTTACACTTGATCTTGTCAAACCCCATGAGGTTGGCTTGTGCCCACCTCTCCAGCCTGTCCAGGTCCCTGTGGTTGGCATCCCTACCCTCCAGTGTGTCTGCTGCACCACACAGCTTGGTGTTGTCAGCAATTGTCCATCAGCTTGATGTCTTACAGCTGATTCAAGGATACACCCAGGAGAGCTAATTTCATTGTAAATGAAGGACATCTGACTTATTTCCTCAAAACTTCCATTTCCAGAAAAGTATTTTTGGTCCAGTGGTTTTCCAGCATCTTGGTAAGTTTCCTCGCATTCAATCAGAGTGAACATCTCAACTCACAAGCAGTTCCAGAACTTCATACACACAAAAAATAACCTGTAGCCTGTGGTTAAATTAATCTAGGATTGAAGTTTGCATATTGGCACTTATCTCATTTTTACTTCACAAATTATCCAAAGGCTGGAAGCCTTCAAACATTTCAGATACATCTAAGTTCATAAAAATTCACTGAATTTGAGTTGCCACAAATAAGCTGGGCAATTGAGAACAATTTTTAATAAAAGGATTTTAGCTGTCATTTTTGATTTTTTTCAGAACAGTTTCATTTCCATTCCCAGCCACGTTAAAATTTCTTTCAAGTAGCAAGTCTGCATTTTTTTGTAATTCAAAAGCATCTTTCATAGAGCAATTTGCAAATTATTCTATGAGTATTACTATACAATATCACTACAATGCAGACTACTTAGCAGGACCTTTACTTTTAGTAAAAATGTACCTAGATTTTCTTTTAAAAGAAGTTCTCCAAAAGATTGTAGAAAAGATGTTCCCCTTTATCCAGAATGAGAATGAAAAACATATAATCAGGTATAGATACAGTTAGTTTCCTCTTGGACACAAAAGCAACACTACAAGGAATTGTTCTAAAAATTAGCTATCTATGTCATACAGACCACAGTAATAAGAACATTCACTTTGGTAATAATATATATATATTTTTCATGGATGTAGTGATTGGTATTGCCAGAGGAAAAGTCATTTAAAGAACTTCATATTGGCTAAGTCTCTGTCATGGATGAGGAAGACAATGAAAAAGTATAGGCAGCAACTATTCCAGTTAAATTGTCTCTAAATCTTTCTCACACTAGGAATCTATACAACATAGTGGACTAGATGATCTCCAGACTCAACCAATTTGCCCCTAAATTTTTAATGTAAATTCCCTGACAATTCATGTCTGTCAAAAATAACTATTTTACTTCCAAGAAATGAAATTCAAGTGCTTTTGACATTAGTTTCCCCAGGCATTCCAAGAGACTGTGGAGAAGAGTGGAAGCTATGCAGTTTCTGATATAACCTGATGTTTGTGAACTGTACTGTGAAAGACAAGTACTAGAGCTTGAATTTTGTTCATTACTGCAAGTAAAACAGTCCAGAATGAAACTACAGTTTAAGTGGTTTCCTGATAGACCATAAAATGCCACTTTTATTACAAGAACTCTGGGTTAAAGTATAGAAACATTTTAATCTCAGGCTGTTGTTCAATACTTCACAGCCACATGATGTCCCAGATCCAGGAGCAAATCCCACAGCGAAAGAGCAAATCCTGTCCCTCCAAAGAAAACCTTCTACCCAATCAGTCATTTCCTAACACAATTCTCCATGGTGCACCACCACACCAGCTCAGTACTGGATGAAATACAACAGTTAGCTAGCAAATTCACTGTAAAACTTTTTAAAAGTAGAAACAGAGTAGCTTGAAATATCTACAACATAGCAACAGATAGGAAACACTGATCTCAATTATTTAGCATTAGAAATGCAAAGAGGGTAGAACAGACACTTTCCCAACACACAGCTTTGTTTATGAATACACACTTTCCTTGATACTCCAGAACCACCACTCCTGTATCATCCTGAATATTTGTTAAACTCATGTGTACACCACTAAACAGGTGTGTGCCACTTGAAATAAACATGAACAAGCTGAGTGAAAAACTTTACTGCTACTCTCTTTTGCAGAGATAATCTGAAAAGGCCCCTGGATTGTTGAATAGAGAGAAGAAGAAAGCATTTAAATGATGCTGCCCTAAGTTCAGTTGCTGAGTTTAGACAGAAATTGAGAGCAGGAGTTAATATGAGCTAAGAAACTAGTGTTAGGGGGAAAAGGCAATATAAAACTTGTAGATTATTATCTCAGTAACTAAGGGAAGAGATAAAAAAGAAGAAATAGTCCATATCTTTCTGTTCCTGAGTGAAAGGAATTTTGGACACCTGCAACTGCTCTGTAGGAAGCTTTTTAAGTGAGGGCAATCAAGTTTTTAAATGAGATGACTGTCTCAGCATCAACCTGAATCCTGAAACTCAAATTCTTGTCTGCCTATGAAATGAAGAGCATAATGAAATCTCTCTCTACAAGTTATTTCCAAAAGCTGACAGGATCTTCATTAAGGAAGAAACACCACTTTCCCCTCTTCTGATCCAAACAGCAACAAAAGGGAAAAAAATCTCTCCCTGAAAGGCATGATCATTTTTCACTAAGCAACATTAGCAAAACAGTTTTAGATATCACTATTCAAAGAGCTGAAGACTCTTCTGTTCAGTCTCACTATGTTTAGCTTCAATATATTTCATATTCTTTGCTAGTTTAGATTGCAAAGCATTTTATTCTATTTTAAGAGCCAGGAATAGCTAAATTAGAACTACATAGAAACACAGGATCATTTTGGTTGGAAAAGACCTTCAAGCTCATTGCATCCAATCATTATCGCAACACCCCAAGACCACTGCTAATCCACATCCCTAAAATCCAGATCTACAAGACTTTTAAACATGTTTGGGGCTGGTGATTTAACCACAGTCCACATTAACCTTCCACACTCTCCTGCATTACCCAACATCAATACCATTCTCTTTGGTCCACGAGACTATCTCTAAGGTACACTATGGAGCCACTGAGACTCGCAGATATCTAGCCAAAACACGTACCTGGCTATCACAATCCCTCAACTCTAGAGAAGACAGTAAACTGTATCTAAAAAGATGTACAAATACCTACAGCTAGTAAACAATTTCTTTGTCTTAACTAGTTGCTGTAATCAAGTGCAACTTGTTTTCTTAGACAGGTGTTTTAGCCTGTCCTATCATGGAAAAATTTGCATCCATGCAGATAAAGGTAGGAAGCTACCGTTGTAAAATGTATCTTAAAAAACACTGATGGTACTTTTATACAAAAGGGAAAAGACATGACTAACTGACAGCTACTGTATTTTTTTAAAAAAGACACCTCCTGCAGACCCACCTTATCAAGATACAGAAGGTGAAATCCCAAAGGTTGACAGTTCCAAATGCATCTGGAAAAGTCAAAATACATAATGGGGATAATAATGCAAAATCTCTTCCTTTGATAAATCTGCAGAGGCTATAAAGGTACAAAATGAATCCTAGTCTTCCTTTCTCCACTAAGTAAAGAAAACAGGAATGAAAACCTTCCCTTTTGCTGCTCATTCAATCACTGCCAACTCCAGAAGGGCCTTCTCATCCAAAATTTTCTCATGAAGAGTCTCTAATGAGAGAGAAGCTTTGTACTGAACAAAGTGTAGAAGTGAGATGTTTTGTCCAACATTCTACACTAGCCTTTTGTGATTATTTGGCTCGAAGAAATCAGTGATCTCAAAAGATACCTGAAGACAAGCAGCAGTATTTGATACTTCCATGGAGCCAACTTTTCAGGTAAAAACCTGAGAATGACTGGAATTCAGATTTTTTACAAAATCCTATTACGCAAGTGGAAAAGGTGGTCTTCTGTTCATGCTGCATTCCTTTCAAGTGACAGGCTGTTTACAGATGTTCTTGCCAAGAAAGTAATATCCCAAATGAGAATTTGACAATTTCCTTCAGCTTTAAAATAACTCTGACGTGCTTGAACAGTACATCTGCTCTTCTGCAGGGAAATTTAAGCACCCTTCTCTTTTTCCCCTGTCAGTAATTTTCCTTTTTTTTTACATTTGACATAGAAAATCAAACAGGTTTTTAATCAAGTTTAACTGGCAGAATGACATCATGTTCCGTAACTAGTTATTACTAGTTAAAAACTATTTCATTATCAATGTGTTTCAGAAGTTAAACTCACCAAGAAGCACCTCAAATTTAAAACGTGAAGAAAGAAGGAAAAGAAATGGATAAACCTGAGTTTTGGCAGCCCCAGCATAAGAATACAACACAAACTGACAATAGGTTACTTAACATACCCCAGCCACCCAGGCCTCCTCAAAAACTCCACCTGTCACACTCGTGCGGTTACTTCATTCTGCTGATCAGAATGCTTTGCAGAAGAGCCACATACCTCTCCCAGGACACAAAACACCAAAATAATAATTTCTATACATTAATTATATTATAGTAATAAACATGTGACTGTGTTATTTAAATAACACACATTTTTTGGAAATGCTTATGAACTTAATGATGTTACATGGAAGCCACATCAGATCTTGTGTCATACATGATGAGAATTCTTTAAGTCTTTAACGGTACAGATCAATCAAAATTTACTTCAAATAAAAGGCTATCAGGGTTCCTGTTCAATTTTTGATTTAATGAAATAGAAGAAGAAAAATGCTGATCACAGTGGTTATTTGTTTTGTGTTCTCAAGGTATTTTCACACCTTTATGGAAACAAAACTGTCCTAGATTCTGATTGTTCATTTTTTAGGATATTAACTTACTACCACAGATTTCACTTCACATTCAGTATCGAAGTTATTTGCATGAAATCTACAGTACTGTGGTCTTGACTGCTGCCATATTTCAATCAGCGGGTGTTAAAATAACATCATCTATTGTAAAACTGACCAGACCAAAAAGCAAGCCAGCTGCTGCTGTAACAGACTTCCCACTAAGGAACAAAAGCGAGTGGAAAGTGCGTTCCTGTAGTGAGACAGATATGCACGTGGATGCAATCTCCAACACAAATGCAATGAGTCTATCACAAGTAAAAGCCTAGATTTTACACGCTTTGCCTATTCCTGTTATTTCAACTAGCTAAACACATACTTTGGTCCGAACTATAGACAGGTTGTAGTTTAGAGTTAGTACAAAACCCAATATATTTCATTAATGGACTACAATGCCACATATGACTCTTTATGGGAGCCCTCTTTAGAATTGTTAAACACATTTGAATTATACAAATAAGTAGCTTAGACTCACAGATACAGTGGTAAACTAGTAAGAGTGGAAGCCGCTGACAGCAAGACAAGTCTTCATTAACTAAATAATCAGGTGAAATAGGAAGTCGGCATCTGTACTCCTTAGATATGAATGAGCTGCTGATATACAAATATCACTATGGGGATAATGTCCTGTTAAAATTATTTCTTATTTTGATATCTTTTTTTTTCCTGAAGGTTAACTTTATCTTTTAAGGCGGAAAAAAACACATCAATACCTAAAAATATTTTTAAAGTTACAATTTAAACCCAGTTATTAAATCCACAATTAGAATATTTCTAATAAATGCCTCAGATTACCACTACTCCTCGCTATCCCTACCACCACATAAGAACAGTGACCATACAGCGCACTTAAAGGATTCGTAATAACATTCCTACTTACGTTTCTGTGTCTGAAACTAATGACTCATTATTACACACATCATTGAAGGTATGAAGTTGGTTCTGTAGTTAGAAAAAGGAAGAAAAAAATTAAAATTTTATCTAGATATTTGTGAGGTAATGCTCTTAGAACTAAAAACAGCATTGGTAACATGAACATTTTTTCTAGTATTTTCAATGTTTTTTAAATAAATTGCATTGACAAAAAATTCTAGAAGGCAAGAAGTATCATTTTTCTTTTTTAATCAAACTTTCTTTGACTAAAGGTTTTTTATGAAACTCCACCTACTCCAGAAATCAAACCAAGTTATGCAGCTGTCACATTGTATATGCTGGTTTTCATGAGAGATTAAACACATACTCTGGAAGTTGATGTTTTAGAATTACTTTCCCGACTATTTTAATGCTTGCAACATCGAAAACATTATTGGTGTTAAAAATTTACAACACTGGACAGTGAAAATTATGTATGTAGTGGACTTTCCAAAGGAAGCTGAACTGAATTCAAAACACCCCAGAAGAAAAAGAAATTAGCCTGTCAAATATTTACATCTCCATTTATCCTCTGCATCAACTTTCTACAGATACAGAGATGGATCCATATCCAACTCTTTACAAATATAATTTTAAAAAATATTTAAAATTATGTAATAAAACTTGTGTCATCTTATTTTTGAAAAAAAACCCAAACCCTAAAGACACAGTAATGTGAATTTCTGAAATTCACACTGAACTTGTTCTGTAACTTTGTTAAAACATTTCCTCCTCTTTTCTGAAACAACTCTGCTATGCACACCCTCTCACTCAGGTGACAGCTAATCTGGAGCCTTTGCACAAAGATTTATTCATGTCTAATCTCAACCATGTTCATGGTTAAAAATGTTTTTGAAGAAACAAAATTGAAAATACTCATTAACGTTAGTGAAACATTAGTGCCAGATCACACAAACAGATAAATTAGTGTTGATGCTTTCCAATGAAACATATTTAGGAGTGAAAAAACATGTGCACAAACTTCCTGAAGAATTGGGTCAAATACGAATTCCAAGTTCACTGGCATTTCTCGTAATTCATGCCCCAACCATCAATGTTTTGAAGGGATGAAAGAGCACTGAACCGTCACTATTATCAATTTTAAATCCATGTTCACGTTAATCCAAATTTACCATACAAAAGGAGTTTTGACAAACAGTATTATTTTTCAAATCGAATTTTCAAATAATTTTAACAGTAATTTCAACTAAAGCCTTAGAATTCTGACACAACAGCACAAAACAAAGTACACACAGGGTGGTGTTACATCACCTTCAAACATTGTTTCACTTTGTGCTTCATTATCGTGAAATTCCAGAGGAAATTAAAAAAATATCTTTACAATTTTTTATCATGTATGAAATGTTGTAAGAAACTAACGGCTCAGACACTAGATTAATGGAACACAAATGTGTTAGTTACGTAGTACAGCATGGGTATGAAGTCTTCAGGAAAGTAAGCTGAGAATGCAAAGGCACCTGTTTAGCTAGCTCGCTTGTCTCAAGACCCAGCACTGAAAGTAATCAAACTTTCTACACAGGAAACAAATGCAAGATGATGACATATCCACTGCTCAAGTTCTATTCTGAAGCTGTTCAAGAAAACCTAACGATCTTGCATTTGCATGTTCCCTAATGCAGCAAACTATCTAAAAAGAACTTGAAAAACTGAAAAAGGAAGGATAGCCAGATGAGTTCTGAGTACTTATTTTCACAAGCTTTAGTTCTTTTGTAACTGGAAGGACAGGAAAACAAGAGTCTGATTGTGATGGAACACAAGAGAAAGAGAGAGAGAAGAGGGTGTTTTGGAACTGAACATCAACAGATGCCTGGGACACGAAATCAAAGAGAAACAATGCAACAAGAAAAATAAAGCTTCAGGAATATCTTGATTTACATTCTGCTGTTCCTTTCAGTAGCTATTTCCAACTTCACATTCAATCATTCAAGATCCCACTTTGCTAAAATTCACTTTCATGCATTTGTCTTCAATCTTGTTTTGTCAATAAGAACTTCAGTCACATGACATGACTATGATGCATATGCTACTCTTCAAGGGAGGCAAGTCTGTAATTGGTGCTTGGCAAACATAACTCCTGTATGCCATACAGCATGTATTCTGTGAGTTTCAAGAGGTTCCACCACACTGCAAGGGCTGGTCATGTCAGACAGGGTAAAAAAAAAAATCTCTTGGCAAACACCTCCCTGTTACAAGACATTCTTCTGTTTAAATTCACTGATTTCTTTGGTCAAAGAATTCTGTCTCCACGGTGAGAGCAAAGGTACACTTGTAGCGCAAAAGGAACAATCAGACACACAGAAATTATTTGACCTAAATCTGTTTCAGTCTTGATCTTGTGAGTTGAAATCAGAATCTGCATCTGAGTCAACTTTCCCTGTAAACTGTCGGAATAACCTTTTCTTTGAAATAAAGTGTCTCTTGAAAAGCTCACACTTTTAAAATAGTTTACACAGTTTTTCTTAAAGACTTCTTTGAATCTTGACATGTATTTGCAAAATTAAATTAAAAATTGCTTCAAAAATAAATGCTTAGCTCTTGGCAAACGGAAGTCCAGGAAAGAAAACCATTTTGCAGTTGCAGGTATCTGAAGTCACGAACACAAAACAGGAAGCTGAAATTGTGTTGGTTGGCAAAAACATTTCAGTAGAATTGCTTTTACAGATTTTAGCCAGAAACATATATAGAAAAATGAAACCTCAAAAAAGCAGTCATGAAGGTACATGTGTAATAGAGAAGGCTGAGCAGTAACTAATGAAGCTGAACTATATTACATCTTTATAAACACAGTTACTTGTAAAGACGACAGAAAACTTCGGTAAAGAGGCAATCAAAATTTCTGCAAGTTTTCATTTGGATTTCACACTAAGTTGCACAGACCTGGCAATTAAAACTGTTCCAGGCAAGGCATACAAAACTCCATGATCAAAACGCTTCTCAAACTCAAAAGTGACACAAGAAAAATCAAAAGATGCTTCTTACAAAGATATCTTCACAAGGTCTTTAAAAAGAGAACCAAAGTAGAGAAAATTTCCTATGATTTGAATGAGAAAGAAGAATAAATTGTCTCAGTGTTCCAGAGCAGTTTTAGAGACTCAACTTATTAACAAACAATATTCCATCTTTTTACAAGCTGAAACCTACTTGCCTTAGTCTAAAAATACTGTAGTACATCTCTGTTATTAAAACCCCCTCACTTTTGTAGTCATATTCATCATAACAGGTCAAAACATGTAACTATGTACAATTACACAATTTCACACTGACTTAAACAAACTATATGCCTGAAAATATTACAAACTGATGTATTTTTATCCTCAACTTTCTTTCGGTAAGGCTACAAAAAACCCACGCATTAGTAGTTGAACAAGGATAACTGTACAAAACCAAAGGACTTAAAGCAGCAATGTAATTTGAACTAAGCAAACACTGGAAATGTAATTAAAAATCAAAGATTATTAAATTACATTTTCCAAAACTATGCAAAGAGAAGTTACTTTTTATGCCCAGGTAATGGCCATATATTATAATGTACCTGCCAGATATTATGAGGCATCTGTAACTCCATAAATAACAAAGCACATGGCAATGAAGACACAGAACAAAAATGTCACTGAAGACTTCATCAACTCTCTGAAGTTTTCTTACTCCACACAAAAAGAGAACCCTATGCACTGAGCGTATTATATGCAACATTCATGTAATGCAATGTAATTATATTTAAAGTAATGATACTATTTCTTGCACAAGTTTACTTAGCTCTGTGTCTTGGTTTAGCATCTCATCTGGATGAACTGCATTATGCTTTCTTTCACATAAATGCACAACAGAATGGATGAGGTACTCAGGCCAATAATGCAGTTACTCTTAAAATGGCATTTGATTAATATACAGATCACATATTTATTTTTACCAAATCACATACTTATGCAAATTAAATTTTACTTCGGTTAGAAGCCACCGTAACCTGACTAGAAATACTTACAGGTTACTTGAACTTGCCATTTATTAAAACAGTAAGTACTTCTGTATATAAGCATAGTCAGAAGCCAAATCAAATGTAAGTAAACTTGTATTTACTGACAGTGATGAGGAGAGTCAGTGAGTAATACTATGAAATCAGTTGAAACACAAGGCCAAGTGTATTCAGAAAATACTACAGAACTCTGTTTAGTGTGGTGTATCACTCAGGACATGTGGTGTATTCCATATTCACCAGAACACAGCCATCACTCAGACTTATCTCTCAGTGAAGTCTGTATGCACCATCATGGCTATTAATGTCCTATTACCGCATAAAAAAGGGTTCTGCTGGTTGTGCACATAAAGAAAAGCCCCCCGCACCATGAGCTTTTAACCTATAAAACACAAAAAGAAACACTTTTTCTAAATATTATTTATATTTTTAAAAATAAGTTCTTACTGTTATTTGACTCAGCCCAGCCAATCTCATTGTTAGAGTTGGAGACATAAAGTATTTAAACGCAAGATCAAGACTTTCTTTATCAAAACACAAGGCTGTATCCAACGGTTCTTTAACTGTGCTCCACATTAAATCTGCCATGTTCCGGGCTGCACTCTGTCGCAACTCCTGGTCTGACAGTTTACATAAATACCTAGAATAAATTACAAATGGAAGAAAAAAAAAAAGGTATGATTTAAACTAGCACATTCCTGGAACACCATTTTGATTTTAGCAAATATATATATTTCAAATACCTTTAAGAATACTAAAGTTTTAAAATAACCCTACAAGAAGTTGGCAACAATTAAGAGAAAAACCCAAGAAAACACAGAACTGTGTGGAATATTTCTAAAAAGTAAATAGATTTCTTATTCTGAACTTCAGATTTCTTTCATCCCTCAAAATGACATGACCAACGTGGAGTTCTTCTGAAATGTAAGCTGGAAGCCTAAACCTCCTGTCTGTTTCCCAGGAAGGTGCCCTCTCCAAAACACCGCATCATGTTTGTTTAGTTCATTTAAAACTGAAGTGTCGGGATCCACCTAACGTATTAATAAACTTTAAAACTGAATTTCTGCAAACAGTGTCAGTGGACCACAACCAGCATGTTCTGACAGGGCGTGCACTCTGAGGGCTAATACATCCCTGTGGGTGGCCTCAATTCACAGAACAGAAGAAAATTTCATTTAGCAAACACATTCTAAATATGGTAAATGCAGTACATGCACTTTTTTCTGCCATAACCATCCACCATCTGCGCTCGTACAACAGCACTCCTTGTGCCACAGTGCTGCTTTCACAACAGGTTAGTATAGGAACACATCCCCAAGTTTTTTCCTCTGTTGACGCTCTGATCTTTAAGCAGCAACACTAAGGATCCCAGGAATCATACAGAAAAACCGTGAATTTTGAAAAGCTAAGCTCTTCCTACTGCTGACATTGCAGACAGAGGGTCATCTAATCAGGCACAGTAAGTCTCAGTACAGATATTCTCTACAAATGGGAGGCAAAATAAATAATAATCTATAAAAAATTAACTTACAGAAGCTAGTACAGCCTTAGTTTTACCTAAGCAACTACAAGATCAAGACATAGCAAGAAAATCTATATTGAAATGCCTTCAAACTTCACATGTAAAACACTGACACCATTGAGGATTTCTTCTAAATTGAACATGTGACAGAAAAATGTTCAGAACCAAGCCTTCCTGAGCTTACTTTGAAGCAATTAAAGATTGCACAATGAAAGGTACATGCAGACAAGTGTACAACAATTAATTTTTTCTGCTGCACTTCAGCATTTTGAAGTTTCAGCTACATCCAAATAGATTTAACTAAACACATGAGTACATTTTAGTAAAAGCAAAAATACAGGCCCTCCTCTTATTTGGATCACAGCTCTTAAACAGAGGCCTTAAAATAAACATACTTAGATGATACTTAACACTGTCAAACACAGAAAAGAGACTTCAGTGCAAATGATCACAGAGACTGCAGATCTACCATAGCAATCACGGATAAGTGAGGTAGGAAAACAGAAGGACCATTCACGGCCAAGGCAATTAGATCTTTCACTGCTATTAGCTGTTACATCGTCTTACAGGGAACACTGGAAATCAGATTATGGCAAGAAAGTAATGGTTCCACATTGCTATCTCTAAATCAAAGCAGCAACAAGAAGGGTAAACTTGTTTGTAAAAGTTCAGCAGCAAAACAGACCCAGTGACCTACCTTTAACCTACAGTTACAAGGCACTGGTCCATATTACAAAACATAATAATCTCAATATCACTATCAGCAACCCTGGACCAGTTTTTATCTCCCCATTTTCATATGCAGCTGTGATCAGCCCTGGTTCCCAAAGTTTTTCAGTGTTCATAATGCACACCAAGTCACACAATTGTTTTGTGACAGATTTCTAAAGATCTGTACGATGTTAAAATTAATTGTACTCATTTTCTCACTCTACACAGGACAGGTAAGAAGTGATTGTACAGAACAGACAGATGAGCACAGACATATCCATGTTCCCAGGAACAAGGGTACTTTTGTGACTTCCCTAGATTTCTGCAACAGGACTTCCACCTGATAGCTTCCTCACACTAGAGAGTTTGGGGAAGCAACTGTACTTAGCTAATTTATACAACAAAACATTTTTATGTTAATGGAACAGTATCTATATAAACTTACTTTCATTCATAAAATTCACACTATATATTTTTAAGGTTCTTTCAGCACATTTACTGTATTCTGAATCAGACTTGTGTTACATTTTCTGTATTATATCATTAAAATACAGTGCTTTTTAAAACCCATCATTTAAGTAACTGAAACTATCATGTAGCTGCATTTTCACAACTACAGAAGCAATTGAATATCACAATCAATTCTGCCAATTCCCTAAAGAAAGTCACAGAGAGAAGACCAGTTTTCACTTGTTCACCTGCATCACACTTTTTTTAACACAGTGGAGCGATTCTACCCAGACACAGTATAAATGTAGATCACACACTTGTCTTTACAAGTATAACTGCAACTACACTAGAAAATTTATTAACACCGCACTGGCATGATCATGTATTTATTACCAGTATTAACAAAAAGGAAATATTTAGGTAGCACCCACAATTAAAACACATCCCTCCTTACATTACCTGTACATTTCTTGCATCATCTTACACGTAAGAACAGATACTGAAGCCCAAAACAGCTACTGTCAAAGTGGATTAAAAAATTGTTCCATATAGTACAAAAATGCATGAACTTATCTACTACCATGAAATGATTTATCTTTTTGTTTGTACTTTTGAGTCTCAATAACCTGTATCAGTCAGTGTCGATGTTTGTGTGAAAAAGATTAATCTTTCATTTCTCTTAGGTCTGCAACCTGACAACTGAACATTCTCCACTGGTCTTGAAAAACTGGGAATTACCATTCCCTATTTGTTGTCTGTCTAGCACGACAGTCATCTTCTTGTAGTCCACATCTCTCCTCATATCAATGTAATTTTCAACTCTTGCCTTGTCATCCTTCCTATCGCCTAAGTAGTTCTGTTATTTTTTCTGTGAGATGGAACAATCAGAACTCATACAATATATTCCTGTGAATATGTGACTGACTCATATAATGCTTTTATAATAGCTTCCATTCTGCCCATTTCATTTTTTTAAATTCCTAAGTATTTATTCAGATGAGCACTTATTCTTACAGGAATATATAAACAGTACTTCAGGATCTGCGGAATCTAGTAAATCAAACATTTTTGCCTAAATGAGGCTTTTGAAAGTAACATACCTGGTTCTATGCATATGTATAATTCACAAGTGTCTAAGACCTGCCCTGCCAGCCTGAAGTACTTCATCAGTGAATATGTATTAACTACACTTAAGCAATATTAATTTAAAAAAGCATTTGATCTAATGAAACTATTAAAATTTGCTGTATTTGTGGACAGAGATAGTTCAGTTTTAAATATGCAGTTCCATATTGATGTAATATATTACAATCACATATTTCAGGAATTCAGGTACTCAGCTGTGAAATAATCTTTTTTCCCCTAACATGACTCCTTTAGACCACAGCTGCAAAATAGGTTTCTAGCAGAATGAGTCAGTGCTCCTCAGTGATGTGAAGAATTTACTTAAGTGCTCAACTACTGTCTCCTGATTTGTCTATTCTTTGTACCTACAGTGTGAATTCTCAGTTTTTGGAGGAGGTGATTTTTTTTTTTGCGCAACTGACAACTTCAAGGCTTATTATCAGCATCTCTAATGACATCTGCTAGAAAGGTGTGGTCTTGGGCACTTCCATAAAAACCCAAGCTCTTAAGAAAACCATTTTTAAGCAGAAGAGTAATCTGAACTCCTTCAGCTGCATTCTCTCTCCCTGTATTCCGCAGAAAGCATCATGGTTCATCAATTCTTTGCTGGAGCTCTCACTTCCTCTGCATATACCAAAGCCATTCTTGTGCCCTGAGCTGAGACAACACAGCTAACACAGGAGCTACTGCCACTTGCCATTTTCACCCAATGTGCTTAAGTACAGAACATTCTGTTTCTTCCTAAATGGGACAGAGAAATGAACGCTTCATAAAATCTCTCTCTCAAGATCTCTCTTGAAGCAGGAGAGAGTAAAGAGGGAATGGGGGGAGAAAGAGTTAGAACCAAAAATTATACTGGTCAGTGCTAATGCTACACATACCTCTCAGGTTTCACCAGAGTAATGTTAAGTAGGTGATACCAAACATGATGTCAGAGAAAAAAAGAACTGTAGGTCTTTTCCCTCAAACTGGTCTATACAAAACATTCAACTTGACCTCCTACTTTTCATAAAACTGGGCTTCATTGCTGATTGTCTTCTGAATCACAGAACTTTCAACCAACAGTTTTGCCACTGAAAAAGCACTGTCCTCAACACACCCGTTTCTAGACTGTCTTTAAGAATTTACTGTGTGGAAGATAGGTGTCTTTACATGGAGACATCATCAACAGCTTGCCCTCATTTGTAACTGCAGTACGTTATGATTTCATTTTGTCAGTAAGTCTTTTTTCATGAGAATGTTTCAGTTCTGAGGTACTAGGATTAATAAAAGCTTCCTTCTGCGGAAGTCAAAAACACTTTGCCTCGTTACTGAATGGTGTAATTTTTAATTAATATCCTTTCTTTCTGTCCTAGACTACCTAAAACATAGGCCCTTCAGAGGCAAGATATGGATGCCAGTGTTTAAATCCCCAGGCAGAAAGTAACATTTATTAGTCTTTTTTTAGTAGCAGCAATAATGACAGGATTGTGCTCATGATCTTTCCAAATTCCAGCAGTGGTCTTGTCTACACAAATACACTTGGCTACTTATTCTAACTACTCCTAGTAGAAACAGATTGTAAGTTAACCTCACCTAAGAAAAGATGCTGTTAAGATGCCTGACAGGTGACCCCTCTTCCTGCTTATTCTGATCAGCACTTCAAAATGCAGTCCTTGCAAGGAAACTTCATAAGTAGCAATTCGGACTAGCAGTCAGGTAAAGCTCTAAGAGCTCATGCTAGACTGAAAACCTGTCTGAGCCCTTGTTCTTGAATTGCACAGCAGCACAAGCTATTGCAGGCTTTGTTCCAAACGTGCCCAGCGTTATGTCTGCCTTTTTATTAAGTTAAGTAGAAAGCATATTGAGAGGTAAAGACCCAAGCTGCTCTGACAAGGTTTGTAAGCTTAACAACCACATGGGGTAAGCCATAAACATCAAGAAAGTGACTTTTTACTGAAAGCATCTGTCTTAACGTCTGTCCTGTATGAGAGAATAGCGTTAGAAATTATATTTGTTATATGTCCTTCAAACTTCACATCCCACACTGTCTAAGTGCATCCCCACAAAAAAATTTTTGCACTTTGTAATATCGAGAAATCCCAGATCTCCCCCATCAGGATTCAGCTGTGAAAAACAGAAACTTTGGGAACATCTTCCTTCTGTGAACTGCTGGTGTTTTCTACAGATGCACCCTGTATCACAATTACTATTCTGACTGACATGAAGGTACTGTTAATGCTAAGAACAGACATCAAGGGCATTACTTACAGCAAGAAGCTGCTGACAAACTACATTTTAAACAAGATGCATATTTTTTGTGGGTAAAGATGATCAGGCGAGAACACGGGATAAATATTCTATTCATTCCAGTGACCCTAATTACACCTACAGTTATAAAAATAGAAAATGCTTTAAGAATTACAGGACATCAAGTACGTAACGAACAGCCGTTAATGAAATGTGCAGAGAGACAAGAACTTGTAGAGCACTGCCTGTCCTTCCTAGGCTGTTTAATGATTATCTTCTTTATTAGATTTCAAAGATAACAGGGCAGCATTAAGGGTACACACAGCTCTACTGTATCTGAAGAGTGGTATGCTTTAACAAAAGGTGAGAATACTCTTCTCTCTGCTGATACCACTCAGGTAGAGACCATTTTTTAGCAAGGTAAGATTAGACTGACAGCCAGGCAAGTACTTGAAGTTTTACACTCAAAATCCTTTGCAGTTAAATCCAAAGTTCCTTTTACTATGAAACACAGGTCTGAACCTCATTGTTCTGTGCACTTTTTGTTGCTAATGTCATTATTTTTATTAAGAGCATGACTTTATAATCATAGTCAAGAAAATATAATCTGTAAAGGCACATTTAGTGCTGCTGGGGAAGTAAGCTACGACAAGTATTAGCACATTTCTAGTATTACAGTCAGAGGAAATCCAGAGTCGAGGCCCCATGCAACAGGTGGACTTCAAGGTTTTCTACAGCAGAAAAGTTTAATGTTGGGCCACTGGAAGGAAAATTCGCTATGACCACACCCCTCCACCTCCAAGCAGACGCACATACACAAATAATTTCATCAGCAGCTCATTGGAATTTCTCTACTGCCCCAAGAAAACAAATTTTTAAAATAGCTTGTATAATTAAGTATCTTTATAAGTACTTTAATTTCAAAGTGGCTTTCATGATATGCAGCTTGATATAAAGAAATCTTTAAGAGTGGATATATTTAGATACATAAAAGTGCAAGTAGACTTTTGATCACATTTCCATTTCTGCTAGATGGAAATACAGAACATCAAAAAGTGTAGAAGTATATGACATCTCGGATTACATACTGCTCTTCTACTTATTACCACCAGATTGCAAATTTTATGAAGATGCTGTAGTAAGTGAAACTATTACAATTGCACCTGACACAACCTGTCAGAACAGAGCTGGAAGTCACACGAAACACGCTACAAACAAGATTGATCTGATTGATATTTAATTCAGGAAGATGTAGGGAGTTCTCCAACGTAACTCTGAGCATTACCTTCACTCTCCCTGATGAAAAGACACAGTCAGAGCAACAACCTGAACAATTAAATGTGTATTATTTGAAATTATAAATAGGTGATGTCAAAATGTCCCATACAAAGATTTTTTTTTCATATTTACCTGATAACGTAAGTCCTAAAGGGTATAATGTGCTGCATGACAGCAGGGATGTGTAGCCATATTCTGATCTATAATGCAAAAACATAAATAGATTAAAATTTCAGTAATGACATTTAATCAGAAGGGTAAAAAGTGAAATATTGCTGGTACTTTCACACATCCAACCCCACTTTAAAGAAAAAGGCTTTGCTGTTTTTCAATCAACTTTTGTTGCTTCAACTTCTTAGTTTTCCATCTTTTGAAACTGTTATCTGAGGAACGCTTCCATGACTTAGAAACAGGAGCTGCATCTTTTCGTCTAGTCAACTGGAAAATATAAATTTTGTATAAATGGTATCATACTGTGCGGGTGTCTCTTTTTTGTATTGTCTGTAGTTTCTTCAGTAGGAAAAACTGCTACTCAGTCTTGTAGGGCTTCTTCTTATTTTTAAAGTTTACAAGAATGATTCCATTCCTTGCGTTTCTTGCAATTCTCTCCTGAACTCTCTTGTGTTGATGTTATGCTTCTTAGGGCTTACATACTATAACATTTTGATTTCCACCAAGTGGTTAAGCAGTTTTTACGACCATATTTAGATTCCCATATTTACCATTCTGCCTTTACCACCTTTGCAAAACTGTATGTGGACAGAAAGTCTATGTGGAGAATAAAACCCAGAAACAACTATTTATCACCTCTGTGAGGAAAAGACCAACCAAACTACTCACACGGGCAAAGTTATAACTTCCATCTGCATGTCAAAAAAAATGCTGAGCCTGTTGAACCTGTTACAGAGAGACAGCTACGTGCCAGGTAAGGGATCTTAAGTACAGATGAAACGAGCAGTTGTTACCTGTTGCCCACAGAATTTTAATCAAGTGTGCACACAAATCTTGTGAACAACTAATGCTGTCAGTCCCTCAAAGCTGTCATGTCAATTTACATCTCCATGTTTATGCTTAAAAGAATGTTGAATTTTTGCAACTGATTCAACGAGCTATGGCTAAAGTCTAAATTCTCACCAGGAGTTTGGAAAATTCTGTACACAGAAAATCTTAATTCTCCCTCTTGCCACAGGTGAAAAATATTGGCCTGTAGTAACACTCTACTGACAGCATTTATTGTAAACATTTCTGGAATTAGCCAAATAACTTCTTGAACCACTTCTAAAAAAATAAATAACTTACTTACAGACTTACTTTTTACAATGCAACTAGCACAAGCAACACTACTAACTTACTCTGCAAGACAAACCAGCCAAATCTTCACGTTGCAAAAGAGAGCATGTTTGGAATAAGCTGCTGATGCAACGGACCGTCTCAGGAAAGAGTAAATGTTAACACCCCCAAGATACAAAGCATAACTAGAAAATGCTTGTTCTAGAAATATGAATTAAATCAAAATTTGCCAAGGAATTGCAAGGACAACAAAATGCTCTAATATTTACACAGTTTGATTTGTGTGTTCTTTTTCACATGCAGTATGGGATGAAAAAAAAATTGTAAAATAGAAGTAGAAATGGTTTTATACTTCTGTTTCTATAGGTTTCCTTGTTCACAGTAATTTTCACTCTGCATTAATCCAAGCCTTTCCAACCACCTGTAGACTTACATTACATGCAACGTTCATACACAGAATTAACAGATAATTTCACGTTAAAAATGCAAATGTGATTTTCATCATGCACTCAAAATACAGACCGAATTATTTAAATAAAATGACATAACATCTAAAATGGCATCAAGACAAAGTATTTACTGCATCTGTTCTGTTCTCAAGCTTCAGAAGTTGGGATTTTATCTGCTCTTTATCACTGGTAATTCAATTCTTAAAGGCAGTGCGTCTCTCAGCAGATATTCCCCTCTGATTTAAGTTTTGAAGTTTTATATAGTAAAATTAAACCAACATTTTAGACACCATCAGCTGATGGTTTCAATGCTGATTCCAAAGAGAGGGCACTTATTCCTCCACAGTACCCATAAAACTGGAATGGTACAGAATGCAGTAACAACAAGTTTCTTCAATGAGGTTTAAAGCTGCCACAGAACAAGCTGTAGGTTGTTGATTTATGCGGGTCTGCTAGGTTTTTCCCTTAAGGAGACCAACAGAATATGAGGTATTTAGACTGACCAAATACCACAGAATATGAAACGTAGGAAGAAAGGAGGAACCAGGTACCTAAGTAAAAAAAGGAGAAAGAAACAGTAGGAGGTAATAGTCAGTCCTACCACAATACAGGTTGCTATGAAAGCACCTTGCAGAGCCATGAGCTGGAGAAAAAATAATAGTGCCAACTAGCCAACTCCCTGCATGAAGTAAATTGACTTGTATTACAGCTGATGGCCTTTATTACCACAAACATGAGTGAGTTTGACAAAGATATTTAGTGAAACAAGATCTGCTGGATAAAAAAATTCAAGGAGCATCTTTTCAGTAATTGTAGTGTCCTCAATATAAAGGAGACACCACAATCACCAACAAGTAGATCCCCATGGAGTTCATTAATTTGTGGTAATAGTCTTATCTTGCACACACCCGAAGAGCGCACTTAAGGAGACATTCACCTCCTTTTGTGGCAGAAACAGAGAGCAAATGCTTTCCACACCACGGAGTGGAGCCTTGTCTATTAAACAATGAGCTGCCACTCATTGTTTGAACAGTTTTCCCCATGCTCACAAAAAATAATACAACGTGTAAACCAGTCATGCAAAAGTGTTGGTTCTGTGACTCAAATTTACTTCTAAACCTGATTAACCTACATGACCTTATCAAGATCAGCAGATGTTTTCATGAAGACTGCTGCCTGCACTGACAATAGTTGGAGGTTAAGAACTCATCAAATGTATCACCTGAAAGCTCAGTGAATCAGACAAAAAGGGCCAGAAGAGAACTTATCCCTGCAATCTAACATACAGAGGTCCTGTCACACTCCTGTGCAAGCTTATAAGAGTGGAACATATCCTGGTTATTAGAACATGATCCTGGCTGGCCAGTAATAGCTGCAAGCAAAGAGGGAATGTGCAGAAGATCTGATTTTAAGTATTTTAAATTGTTATAAATTTTAATCAATCAAAATTACATTAAATTAATTCCATACAAGACATAACAAATTATCATTTTCCTTACTGTCCATATTTAACATCCACAAGAAAAGTCAGGACTTCTCACATTACAGTAAATCTCTGTACAACTGTCTTGCAAGAGTGGTTTTTATTTCTATCACCAAACTCCTCTGAGGTTATGATAGGAGAAACGATGGAGGATACGGATTCTAAAACTAAGTGAAAATAAAACATAGTTATCTCTACACTGCAAATGTGTACAATGATATTAAATCACAGAAATCTGTAAGCTTTTCCTTTCTGACTCACAGGAAATATGTAGTAAGTTACTATAGCCTGAAGAAGCTTAAAACTGATACAACTTCAGGGACAGAAATGATCTCTGATCATGTTCTTGTAAGTATTTTCTGGGGCTAAATGTTTTTCTCCCATCCCTGGTCCTACACAAGTTTTGCACACTTCAACCTTTTTACTTGTGTTCAACATTAAACAGTTTAAAGACAATACTTACATTGGATACCACTGTGATAAACGAGTGTGCTATAAGAAATGGCAGTGTCTCAGGGGTTCCGTATTCGAAACAGTCCTTCATGAGGGAAAGGCCATTTTTTCCACAAAACAGACAAACATAACGAAGCAAGTGCAATGGTACTTCTACATCCTAGAAAAATGAAGAAAAAAATTCCAAACA
>VZRI01001293.1:7587-17901 GCA_013397515.1 Upupa epops | reverse complement strand
CAGAGTAGATGGGGAGAAGAATCGCTCTTGATCGGCTAACCACCCTCCTTCTGACGCACCCTAGATTGTTCTTTGCCCTCTTGGCCACAAGAGCACACTGCTGGCTCATAGTCATCCTGCTGTCCACTAGGACTTCCAGGTCCCTTTCTCCTGCAGTGCTCTCCAACAGGTCANGCTCTCCAACAGGTCAGTCCTCATCCTCTACTGGTCCCTGGGGTTGTTCTTGCCCAGATGCAAAACTACACTTACTTTTGTACTTCATTCAGTTTCTCCCTGCCCAGCTCTCTAGCCTGTCCAGGTCTCACTGAATGGCAGCACAGTCTGCTGGGGAGTCAGCGACACCACCCAGCTTTGTGTCATCTGCAAACTTGCTAGTGCACTATTAGCAAGTGCATCTATGTGATAAAAACTTGCTAGTGCACTAGTGCATCTATGTGATAAAGAAGTTCAACACCCGGAATGCAAGAGAAAAAAATAAATAACATTATAAAGAAGTCTTATTAAATAACAGTGCTAACAAAACAAAGGTAATTCCTCTCCCCAAAACCCTACCCTGTACCAAAAACCACTGTCCCCCAAAGCCTGAAATCCTCAAAATCCACAGGGAAAAGTAGCTGCAGTGAAGTGGTAGCAGGGAACGGCTCCCATGGCAAGGACTGGTAAAAGGGAAGCTCCAGCGGACCGTGGGGCTGTAAGTTCACAGATCCAGAGGAGGAAAAGGCAGAAGTCGGTGGTGAACAGCAGGGAGTCCAGAAGCAGCAAAACGCAGCATTAACGAGCACCCAAGATGGTGGCAGCCAGTCCCAAAAAGCCCCTTGAAACAGTCACAGTAAACCAGTCCCAGCACCGAACAGACTTTCTGCTCAAAACAATGTCCAGTCATAGAGCCGAGAACTCCCTCTCAAAAATAATTCTCAATCATAACATCAGAAAATATCCCAATGAAAAATACAGTAAAAAATAAATGTAAAGTTTTCTCGCTTCCCCTGGAGAACTCCCTCCTCCACCTTCTCGCTTCGTCTGTGTTCCCCAGCCCTCCCCCTCCCGCGGGGCTTTGTCCCACCAAATGAGCCGGCTTAACCTATCCTTACAACACTGAAAAGAAAAGAAAAGGAGAAAGGAACAGAGATGTGATACAAACTGGTGGGTTTTTTTTAATCTCTCTACCCCACAACACGGGCCCAAAACAGAGCCCTGAGGAACACGGCTCAAAATTGATCTCCACTTGGACATCCAACCACTGCTCTTTGAGTGCAACTTTCTAGTGAATTCCTTACCCACCGAGTGCTCTGTTCAGGAAAGATAGCTAAGACTAAGGGCTATTTTAAGGGTGTGTGAGATTATTATTTAGTCCAGAAGCGTTATCAGATGCTAGAGTGACTAAACATTTCCAGTAAAATCGATATTGTTGAAATATGGCAGACCTCAGTAGGCTGCAAATAAAGAGAAAAATGGAGATAGGTCTTTGTTTGGGTGAGCAAAGGACGTATCAAACCATCAAATTTTTGTACTAAAGGGAAATATCAATTTGCAATTTGTTGAGAAAGCAATACAGAAGGACACAGACTATCCAGAAACTTATGGAAAGATGTTGAAGATGGAGAAAGCAACTGGAGTTTAATTATGGCTCCTATAACGGATCTGGCAGAGAATGTGGACATGGTGAGCATCCCAAAAAACAGTGACCATGATAATATCACTTTTAGAAAAGAAGGGAGCACTAAAAATATCATGACAAAGAGAACTAAAAAAAGTACCTAATTCCTCACTCCATGCTCTGTTGTTACTGATCACAAGTGCACCAGTGACCTGGGAGTGGACACTGGGCTGACATTATGGGTAACACAGTGTAATGCACTTCATTAAAAAGAAAGAAGCAGCAATGGTTTTTATTGAAGTAAAATGGTAACTTCACAAACTTCAATAAACTTGCTGGAAAATACATTTAACAGTGGTTTGACAAAGTTCAGTAACCTTGATGGCAAAGTTTATCTCATTAATGATTGCCTGGAAGAAATATACAAAGGAATATTCAGTCAGAATGTAGTTAGAATGCTTTACATAGTCTTGAGATCCAAAGAGTAGAGAAGATCATCCTATTCTCACTCTGAATAACAAGGTTGAGAGGGGACCTCCTTGCTTTCTAAACTCCTTATGCAACAAAGTGTATCTAGGCTTATCTTAGATTTGCAAAGTCATTTATACATAATGGAATTAGCTATATAAATGTTATAATACTTAATACTGAGTAGGTACATGGATGTAATGGGTTACGGCTGGGCTAGCCACTAGATGAATGACAGATGCTGTCCCTCTCCTTCCACAAAGGGGAAGAGAAAGGAAATAAGAGAGACAGAATTATGCATTGGACAAAAAGCCCTGAAGTGCTTTAATGAAAATAGTAACAATAAAATTAAACATATACAAGTATTTATGAAACCAATGCTAAACCCAAGTGTAAGCAAGGGGGACAGCCAACATGGCGCCAGTTATGTGGAGCCACCCCTGATATGGTATATAGGCTTTTTGGGGTCTCATCCGAGGGCTTCCTACAGGCCTTATGCAAAGCCTTTCTTTCTTCTCCTCTGTGGTCAAGCACCAAGGGAGGTAGAGGGCTAAGAGCTCACCTCTGTCTGACATCTTCAAAGGCATTCCCTGTAGTGAGGCATTGGAGGAATTGTCCTGCCTTGGCCCACTGCCAAGGACAATAACAAGCTGGTGTGGCTTTTCTGTATCTGAGGCCTCAGTGAAAGAGGGGAGGGCTGCAGGTTCACCCCCACAGAAGGGGGTTTGCAGGTACAGAGAATGGCTTGTTTCTTTGGCCTCTCTGTGTTCGAGCTCCCATGCAAAACAGGGCCATAGCTACCCCCGCAGCAGAGGTGCAGCCGGGTTGAGACTTTTCTTTTGTCTTCCATCCTTCAGTGGCAGGGAGTCGAGAGCCATTGCTCAAACCTCCCACCCTTGGGGGTGGGGGGACCCCTCTCCTAGAGGAGCTCCCTGTCTCTGAAGATGTGTCACAGCAGACCACAAAGATGGCAAAAGATGACGAGAAGGAAGAAGAAGTAGGAAGAACGTTCCTTTTGTGGACTCTGTCCACCCATCACCTGTGGAGTCCACACACTGATGCAGGAGATCTGCTAGGAAAGCTGCCTTCAGCTTCAAAATAAAATGCTTTTTCAGCATAAAAGTACCACAATTAATGGTTGAAAATTTGGCAATTTTCAAACCAGAAAAAAGCCCCAAAGCTCTTTTAGTAGCGAGTGGCTTGGTGGTTGTTTCAGATGGTAAAGCCCAATTCAGCGACAAAAGTATTTTTTACATGGCACCTGATGACTCTGCAATAGCAGACCCTCAGTCTGGTGTATGAGGTTGTAATGGAAAACATTCACTGAACCACAGTATCACAGAATGCTTTGGTTTGAAAGATACCTTCAAAAATCATCTAGTCCATCTCTTCCCCAGCAAGTAGGAACATCATCAAGTAGACAGGTTGATCAGAGCTTAGTCCAACCGGACCTTAAATGTTTTAGGGACAATGCATCTACCATCTCTCTGGTCAATGTGGTCCTGAATTTCACCACCTTCAACATAAAAATATCTATTCCTTACAGGTAGTCTCACCCTTCCATGGACCCCTTATTACAAGAAGGATGCAGACGTGCTGGAGCAAGCCCAGAGGAGGGCCTCAAAGATTATCAGAGGGCTGCAGCACCTCTCCTATGAGACCAGACTGAGAGAGTTGGGGCTGTTCAGTCTGGAGAAGAGGAGGCTCTGAGGTGACCTTATTGTGGCCTTCCAGTATCTGCAGGGGGCTACAATAAAGCTGGGGAGGGGCTTTTTAGGGTCTCAGGTAGAGACAAGACTAGGGGGAATGGAGCAAAGCTGGAGACGGGTAGATTTAGACTTGATGTGAGGAGGAAGTTTTTCACCCTGAGAGTGGTGAAAGCCTGGAATGTGTTGCCCGGAGAGGTGGTTGGGGCCCCCGAGGTCTCTTCCAACCCCTCATGATTCTATTATTCTGTGAAAATCATCACTCTTGTCCTGTCACAATAGACCATGCTAAAAATACCATATCCATCTTTCTTATAGATTCTCCTTAAGTACTGAAAGGCTACAATAGACATTGTATAGAGTCCTCTCTTCTCCAGGCTTAACAAACTCAGTTTAGTCTTTCTTCACAGCAGAGGTGTTCCAGCCTTCTGATCATTTTTGTGGCCCTCCTCTGCACCTGCTCCAACATGTCCATGTCTTTCCCCTTCTGAGGACTCCAGAGGTGAACACAGTACTGCAGTACCGACTCACTAGAGCATAGTAGAGAAGCAGGAACATTCCCTGCAACCTCTTGGCCACAGTGCTTTTGATACAGTGAAGGGTACTGTCAGTCTTCTGGGCTGTGGGTGTGCATTGTTGGCTCATGTCCAGTCTTTCATCTACCATGACCCCCAAGCCCATCTCTGCAGAGGTACTTTCAATCCTTTCATGCCCCAGTCCATGTTGATACTGAGGACTGCCCCAACCCAGGTGCAGGACTTGCATTTGTTCTTGTTGAAACTCATGAGATTAACATAGACCCATTTTTCCAGCTTGTCTGGGTCCTCTTGAATGACATCCTGTCCCTCATGTGTGTCTACTACACTGTCCAGCTTGATGTCATCTTCAAAATTCATGATTGTACACCCAGTCCTGCTGTCTATGTCATTGATGAAGATATTAAATCACACTAGTCCCAGCATGGACTCCTTAGGGACACCACTTGACACTGAATTAATGAAAAGTAGCATTGCTCAAATAGCAGCATTCATGCAGGGGTACTGCAGAAGCACAGTATGGTAGGGTTAGAAGGAATGTCTTGCTCCAACAGTTACATGTCCTTTTTCGAACAGGGGACTCCAAAACTTAAGAGTACTCAAGGAGAGGTCTCACAAGAGCAGAGGGGGGAAATCACCTCCCTTGGCATGCTGGTGAGACTTCTTTAGATACAGCCCAGGATCTAGTTGGCTTTCTGGCCTGCATTCACACATTGTTGGTTGATGTTGATCTTTTCATCTACCAACATCTCCAACCTCAGATATGATTTCCTAAAATTTTACTAATGCTTCCTAGCAGCTGCAATTGAGCTCATTTATTTCACTGCTTGTTACTGGTAGCACTACAGAAAATTAATTATCTGTGACACCTGCCACAATCTTTACCACAGCAATAGCAGAAAAGAATAGCCTCCAGAAAGGTGGGCCCAGAGCTTACAAAGTTGCTCTATACAAAGTACTTACAAATGCTTGGTTGTCACAAAGCTGCTTAGAGATTCAGAGATTCTCCTTCATTTTTATTTCTAGATGTGCCTGACAGAGCAGACAAGCCTTGCTTTCGCAGCTCCAGATTGTACATTTCTTGGGATCTGCATCTGCATTGACCCCATGGCAACAGCTGTGAACCAGCATCAATTGGTGTGTGAACTCCCTCCTGTGAAACCTGCAGCTCTCGGTTTTGTTTGTTGTGATAAATAGCATTTCTGCCACCACAGGGACTCCTCACAGAAAAGATCCTGCATGCTCCAGCACAGCAGTGCAGGTGGATGCTGTGAAGTAGCAGAAGTAGAAAGGCAGATCCCAGCTGTACTTGGAACCAGCAGCACTAGCAACTCAGGCTTGAGGAGGCAGGGCTAGCAAGTACCCAACTGCCCATTACCCACTTTGTTCAACTTAGTGCTTCTGTTCTGAAGTGTTGTCAAACCTCTGATACAGCACTATTTCAGCTGTGGCTCTAATACCTTTTTGAAGGCATTTTACTGTAGCACTATAGTTTCACAGATTAATTTGTTCTCTAGCAAGGGCAAATTAAAAAAAGATAAATTACCTGGTTTATGATGGGTATGTGTCATACAACACTTTGGGTTGGAAGGCACCTTTGAAGATTATCTAATTCAGCCACCCTGCAGTGAGCGGGGATCATTCAACTAGATCAGGTTGCTCACAGCTTCATCCAGCCTCACTCTGAATATCCCAAGAAATGGGGCTTCCACCACCACTTCTTTGGACAAACTCTATTATAAAGTTTCACCACCTTCATTGTAAAAGATAAAAGACTTTGTCCTTGTATCTAGTCTAAATCTGTCTTCTTGTACATTAAAACCATTACCCTTGGTCCTGTCACAGCAGACCTTGCTAAGCAATCCTTTCCCATCTTTCTTGTAGACTCCCTTTCAGTACTGAAAGGCTGCAATAAGGTCACCTCAGACTCACCTTTTCTCTGAACAACATAAATTCATATAGCTTGTCCCCACAGTAGATTTGTTTCAGCCCTCTGATCCCCTGTGGCCCTCCTCTGGATCCAATCCGAAAAGGTTTATGTCCTTCTTGTGCTGAAGATCCCAGCGCTGGACACAGTGCTGAAGGTAAGGTCTCACCAGAATGGAGCAGAGAGGGGAGAATCATCTCCCTTGACCTGTTGGCCACTCTTCTTTTGATGCAGCCCAGAATGCAATTAGCCTTCTGGGCTGTGTGGGCACACTGTTGGCCTTATGCAAGTCCAGATAGATGATGTCCATAGATCTTCCCTTGCCCACTGATGTAGTCACTTCGTTATATATAAAATCACTAAAACATGGTGGCAAGGCATGCTCCTGAAGCCCTGCTAGCTGTCTCAGATGGCCTTTGTGTCCACCATGCGCTTTAGCACAACTCCAGGCAGAGCTGTGAGGCTGTGTAACATCCCAACCCACTTGGTGAGTTCAGCCAAAAAGATCTTTTTATAGTATGTGGAGCAGTCACAGAGTCATGACAGTGACTAAAGAAGAGTTAACTTCAACACACTGACTCACATAGTGATTTCCAGGGGAGATGAAGGACCCAGATTCAGCTGGACTAAGCATCCTTCTGGCTCAATCTCAGTCAATATCCCCTTTACATTCCTCTCACCAACCCAGCCACTTTCTGTCCAACTCTAAATAGTGGTTTATGAGGAGGGTAATATTTTGGATTCCCTGACAGCCTCTATACTGGTGGAAAAGCTGACCTCTGCTTGGCAAAGACACAGGGCAGGTCAAGTCATGGCAGTGACTCAGAGGAGTGATTTTGCCAGCAATTTTATAACTCACAATTTTAGTTAAAAAACCATGATAATTTGGCAATGATTAAATGATAATTTTCTGAAAGAAAATAATTTATAATTTTCAGTAAGCAAATAATAGGTAACTTCCAGTGAGAAAATAATTGAAACCTTTCAGTAAGTGAATAAAGCACTTTGGTGATGAGAAGATTTTCTTCACAGTCCATTGCAATTCATACAAAACTGATACACAGGAATATTTTTAGAGTGGAAAAAGAAAAAAGAGGGAATAGAGAAAGGAAAGTGAGAAGTATCAACTGTCTTGCATTACCATAGTGCAGCAAAATTCGGTCTGTAGGTGCTGGGTCAACATGTGTGTTCATCTTTATACAGCTTCATTTGCTTAAGACTGCTCCAGAGGTGGTAGCCACCCTTTGTGGTGGAGCTCAGGGGTCTTAGGTGAGAGTCTTTGTTTCCACCAGTGAGTTGAAGCAATAATTAGCTACCAGATTAACTTGCGAATGATAGATCAATTGCCTCTCAGACACGCATCCCTGCCACTCTGTCTAGACAATCAATTCTGCAGGCTACCCAGAAATCTCAACACTTTGTCTCCTCAAAATGTCAGGTTACAGATAAGAGGAAAGCAGTCTGTCCTCATCCTGTCTTCACAATGGTGTGAGTGAAAACTTCGCCCCCTTGAGCTCTTTGTTTTGAAACAGAACAGACCAAGTCTCTTCAAGCTCAGGCTGTCTTTCCAGATCTTACTACTTAAAACAGCTGCCTCTATGAGTTGCATGCATTGGATTATTTTGCACCTGGACTCCCTCAAATTTTACATTTTGGTCTACTTTTCTTGTCCTTTAACACCTTTGCTTTTTAGGTTGCTGCTTGCCTTCAAATTCTTGGAGTTAATACTGTGTAGTGTATCACATGCTTCACTTGAGCTCATGTCAGAAGAGCCATGCAGTCAGAAACAGTTCAGACACAGGAATTAACACAAATAAGAAACCTCACTTAACCCTGTAGAGCCGAGCTTATTACTTATGTGCTACACAGTCCTTTCACATACTTCAGATAAGAAGCTCTGGAAAAATTTATGGCAACTCAACATGTGCATGCCCTTACCTTCTCAAACCAAAGTGTCAGTGTGGTTTAAGTACAGAATAGGACACCCTGCTGTACACGGCTTCAAACCTGTCAGGATGCCTGGCTCTTTTTCAGAGTCTCAGAATAAACTGAAAAATTGTAAAAAGCTGCATTGGCAGAAGAACTCCACAGAGCTAAATCATCCTCTGCAGAAACCATGTAACTAAAGAAAACAAAACAACCTATGCATCTCAGGTAAGACTTGGGCAGAAGTGTCAAAGTAACAGCTGTTACCACCAGACTATCAGTGATGATCTTACGTTGTTGCAAAGACTTAAGTTTATATGAGTGTGAATTTGGGGTTTCTTTGCAAGTTCACTTAAGTTTTACATCTTTATAATGTTAAAGAGAAAAATATTTAAGGCAAATGAACGTGATGCACAGTTGGCTTTACATACGAGTGGTTTTGTGCTTTCTGACTGATACTCAATGAGCCAAAGTGGCACAGCTTCATATGGAAAATGCAACTGGATAAACAGAAAAACAGACTGACAGCAAAGTACCCTTGTAGCCTTGCAGAAGTTTAAGGTAATAATTCAGTTTAGTATGTTACTTAGTCTCATTCCTAAAAAAAATCCCAAACAAACCCAAGACAATATAGTTCATCAGAATTCAGTAGATGTTGTGTTGCATTATTAACTGAGCTACGTGTTCTTGAATCCTTTCCACTTGTAGATGTTTCTGCTTTGCGCACAATTATGTCATATAAAACTGGAAGTATTTTAAACTTAACCTTGTTGTTCTGCATTACCTAGCTTAAAAATTAATGTTTCTGCACATGCTTCTAGTGATTTGCATTCTGAGACTATCTGCCTGCATTTCCAAGGCAGACTCAACTGTTTCAGCACTCTGTAAGAGAAAAATACCTGAATTAGTTTCTGCTACCTTGGCTCCTTTATACAATCAATCAGTGCAACTAGTTTCCATTTGTCCTTTCTTTTAAATGCCTTTGCTAATCCTTCCTGAATGTTTCACTTAGTCTTGACTGTAGTTTGACAGAAAACCTGAACTTCAGAATTCATTAAACCCATGATGAATATTTACCATGGGTAAACATTGTGACTGTTACACGCAGCACATCACACTACCATATAACACAGAAATTAATTAAAGGCCACATTGTCCCATAACTTACGTAGACAATGTGCTTCGTGACATTACTACATTTCCTACATGACTTTCCTTCTAAAATTCTTTTTATTTTCACTAAAGGTTGTTCTCTGAGACAATTAAAGATCCCAAGCTACATTGGTAGATATTGGAAGGAAGGGCAGAAACAATAACCTTGACTCTTCACTGGGAAATAGTATCTTCAAGCAGTCCACTCTGAGAACAAGACACTCTTTATGTGTGGGAAGGCATAACTGAATGAGCCACTCTCCCACCACAGGACAGTACCTAAAGTACTTGCTTACATGATTGCATTTATATGCATAATTTTCCATTTTGCCTCGTACTACTGAAAAGCATTCAACTCCATTTGAGGTAAGTGGTGGTAATTCTCATGTAAAGTCACTGGAAAAGTCATATGAAAAGACGACAAAATGATTAAATTAATAAATGGTTTAATAAGAGTTTGTGTTAAAAATTCTGAAGAACTGTAGTCTGATAGCAGTCCCTGTCTTAGAGACTTGCTTCTCTCTCAATGCTGCGTAAAAGAAAGTGCTTCTTAATACCAAAAGAATTAGCTTAATGAAAACTTAAACAAGCAATTTTAAAGCTGCTGGTCTTGTTGATATACCACCCTTTTGCTTGCTACATGTAAGTTTCTTACAAAAGCTGAACACTACACATGGTGGCTCTGCGAAGGTCACAGAGTCGTTTGTGCTGTATTCTAATACTTTAAACAGAGCAGCTATCTTCAGAAGCAATTTAAACAGCAGTTATTAATTATTGGTATTTTACAAAACAAAATATTGGCAGGTGTGTGTCATTCACTGCATTATTTTATTTTCATTACCCAAACTGGAAAAAAAAAAGCACAGTTAAGTTTCAGGTACTGATAGTTTTGTAAAAAAAAAAAAATCTCTTCTATGCCCTCTTCCACAAACCATGTCTTCAGATTGTTCCCAGTACAACCGCAAGTAGCCAAAGACTTATTTTCTTCTCCCCATCCACGCC
>VZRI01001289.1:186422-197103 GCA_013397515.1 Upupa epops | reverse complement strand
CTGCCAGCCCTGCCCCACGCCCCCAGACCCCCAGCCCCCAGTCCCCCAGTCCCCAGTCCCCGCGGCTGAGGGTGCAGTGGGCTGGGAAGCGGAGCGGGAAGGCCGGACTCACGTGGATCCAGCCCAGCGTCACGAGGCCATGCTGGTCCTGGATGACGAAGAGCTCCTCCTCGCTCTCCGTGTTGCAGTAGTCGGGGCCCCCGTGCTGCTTGGGCACGATGACGTGGGTGACGGTGAACTCGTTCCTCATCTGCGGAGCAGCACGGGGCGGCCGTCACCCCCCCAGCAGGACACCCTGGCTGCGGCCCGGGCAGGGGCAGGAGCCCGGGGACGCAGGATCTGTCAGCGCCAGAGGAGCCTGAGCCTGGGCATCACCCACCCACTGCTCCCTACTTCATGAGCCCTGCGGCGCAAAGCACCCCCAGGAGGAGCACGGGGTGCCCGGGGGATCTCTGCGCTCAGCAGAGAGGGCGCCTCACAGCACCAGGAGGCAGCTGGGCAGCAGAGAGCTGCTGCATCAGCCACCCCCCTGCAAGGCCAGACCCCCCCCAAGCAGCTCAGGGGATTGAGGCTGGGGCTGCCCCGCTGCAGACCTGCACACACGGACACCCCCAGGACAGCCAGGACGCCTCAGTGCCACTGGTGCCCCCCGAGCTGCCCCCCACCTCAGCGCGGGACTGCCTGAGGCAGCCACCCCGAGTCTTCGCAGGACAGAAGCAGCTGAGCAGCCGCAGGGGTCTGGTGGCTGGCGCCTCGCTCAGGAAACCCTCAGGTAGAGGGAGGGAGAGGCGAGGCAGAGCAGCCCTGCCGCTGCCCTGAGAGCCTCAGCAGCCTCCCTGACCTCCCTGGCCAGGACGAGGGGCGTCCAGCCGTCTCCAAAGCCCTGAGCGAGGGCCCCCGCCGCTCCCAGGGGCTCGAGGAGGAGGAGGAGGACCTCACCAGCTTCCCACACAGGATGCCACAGGTCTCCACGCCCCGGACCGTGTTGGCATCCGCCAGCTGGAGGAACTTGTGGCAGAGCTCCCTGGGGACGATGACCTGGCGAAGGACGTCCAGACTCGCACCTGCGGGGAGAAGGGGAGCGCCATGAGCGGCGGCAGCGGGCCGTGGCGGAGGAGCAGTCCCTCGGGTCGGGACCGAGGGGCCTAGGCTGACAGCTCTGCCTGGCAACGTGACGCGGGCGAGCACCTGCCCTAACGAGAGAGGCACCAACCAGGCACTTGCTGTGCCACTTGGGCAAGGACACTCCCTGCCCCCTGCTCAACAGGGCCCTGCCGAGCCCAGGAGCTGCCCAGCCGGGCGTCGGGAAGGGGTCTGGGGGCACAAGATGAAACCACAGGGACTCAAAACCGTCCTGGGGGTAAGAAGTGGCCCTGCCCGGGAATCAGCTGCGTGGCACTGCCTGTGCCCAGGAGCTGCATCCCTGTCTCCAGCAAGAGACCGGGGCTGGCAGAGCCCAGCAGGCTGCACGCAGGAGCCAGAGCAGGCTGGGCGAGGGCCGGAGCAGGTTCCCAGGAGGAGGTGGTTCTGTCCAGCTCAGCAAACCCTCACAGGACACGGGGAGAACACGCGAGGGCTGGGACGGCAAAACCCACACAGGATGGAGCCTCCTCTCAAGGGCGTCTGGGATGGACAGGGGGCACTGGGTGCCAGCTGGAGCAGAGGAGGGTCCCTCTCAATCTCAGCAGGACCTTCTTCCCAGGGAGGGTCCCGGAGCACTGGAAGGGGCTGCCCAGGGGGGCTGTGGAGTCTCCTTCTCTGCAGACGTTCCAGCCCCGCCTGGCTGTGTTCCTGTGCCACTGGGTCTGGGGGATCCTGCTGTGGCAGGGGGACTGGACTGGATGCTCTGAGATCCCCTCCCATCCCTAAGGATTCCATGTGATCAGCCACTTCCAGGAGCCTCCAGGAGGAACCACTCCTGCCCTGTGCTCAGCCCCCAGGGAGAAGGGTGCCCCCAGGTACTAACTGTTTTCTGGGCTCCCCAGAGCACTCGGCTTCAGAGATCTGTCCACAGCAGGGGGTTTGGAGGAGACAGTCCCAGCGGACGGACTCGCAGGGTGAACCGGGGAGACGGGGGCCTTTGGGAGTAAACCAGTGGGAGGCTCCTCCACGCCAGGGACGAGGGGCCCATCCAGAGCCTGCGGACTCGTCTCCGCCTTCCCGAACTGCTGCATTATCCTCAGGCGCTCTTTCTCCAGCTCCTGGCGCCGAATCATCTCCTCGAAGGCACTGAACTGCTCCTGCTCTGCCTGCTGCTGCTTCATCAGGGCCACCCGGGTCCTCTCCTCTTCCAGCTGCTGCTGCAAAGCCAAACTGCGGGCAAACGCCTCTTCCTTCTCCTTCTGCAAGGAGAGAGACACACGCTGAGGGCCGTCAGCAGCAGGGAGCGCGGAGCTGCAGCCCCTCGGAAGCCCCAGACGGGGCTGGCAGGGGATTACGGTCCCGACTACCGGGAGGCAAGGACCGGCAAACCCCGCCTGCTGCAGGGGAGCCTCGGCTCGCGGGACAGGCCTGCGCCCCCGCAGCAGACCCAGCTACACCAGGGCTGGCAGCAAGGAGGGGAGTCCCCACCACGGGCTGCCCGATGCAAGGAGATGCAGGGGCACCCTCAGCAGGTTCAGAGCAGAGAGCTGAGGGGGACAGCCCTGAGCTGCTGCAGCAGACGGGGCAGGAGCCCGGGGGGCCCCAGACTTCACAGCACCCAGGGAGCCCTGGGGAGCTGCCTCTGCCACGACCTGTGAGGGTTTCCGGGGGAGCACTCACCTTCTGCTCCTCGTACTCAGCATAGTCCTTGGCGTACCTCTTCAGCAGCTCCTTCTTGAGCTCTTCTGCTCGGGGGAAGGCCACTTCTTTCAGTTTCTGGAGGGAGGAAACAGCGTGAGAGCTCAGCCCCAGGGCGAGAAAAGCAAAGGCTGAGCAGGGCCGACAGAGGAGCCACCAGGGCTGCGAAAAGCGGGGAGCGTGCAGGGAAGGAGGGACAGCCCGGCGCTCAGCAGAGGGCAAACCGGGCCGGAGTGAGCACGGGCTGGGGTAGGAGCCCCCCAGACCCTGACTGCAGGGGGAAGGGGCGGCCTGGGCGCGGAGCGCTCGTGTGGGTCACTCATCCCAGCGCCAGGGAACAGCCCCAGAGGGTCTGCAGCAGCTGCTCGGCGCTCAGCAGGGTCGCTACTCACTTTGACCGTCTCCCTCTTCTCAGGTAGGACCGAGCTTCTGTAGTCGCGGTGCTGCGGCAGCTTCTCGATGAAGAGCCTGCAGAAGCAGCAGAGGCTGCAGCTCAGAGTCACGGCCGCTGACAGGGGGCACACTGGCATCTCGGGGTGGTGGGGCAGCCCCCCAGCACCGTCCCCTTATCCCCCCATTGCCCTGGGTCCTGTGCTCCCCTTAGTCGGGGCGGCCACCTACATTTCTGCAGGAAGGCCTCTGTCACTGCTGAGCCGTGCAGCACACGGGAGCTCTGCTGTGCCCCAGGGGAGCACCGCGCACGGGCCCTCCGCCTGCCACCTGGACCTCAGGGCCAGTCCTCGGGGACAGCCCCGCTGGCGGGGAACAGCAGCACCAGTAAGCTGCTCCAAAGCAGCAAGGACGCTTTGGGAAGGTCCCTGGGCACCTGCCTGCGGCTCTGCGAGCGTCCGAGGGGATCGAGCGCTCCCAGGCTCGAGGACTCGGCTGGCTCAGTGCTCACACTGCCCTCCTGCCAGGGGAACAGAGAGCCCGCGCCGGGCAGGAGAGCACCCCTGTGTGCGAGCAGAGAGCGACGGCACAGTGTCCTCAGCCGCTGCTGCTGCAGGAGCCTGTCAGCTCTGCAGCCCGGCCGCTCCGCAAGGTCGGGGCGGAATTCCAGGCGGCAGGGCTGCTGCTCTGCAGGGGCCTGATGGAGCTCAGCATCATCAGCAGGGGAGCCTCTGGCTTCTCCGCGAGCAGAACTGCTTCCCCACTGCCAGGCTGCTCCACGCGACAGAGATGCAGAGGAAGGGCACTGCAAGCAGAGGCCCAGGACCACGGGGCACTTGGTTCCAGCTCAGCTCGGCTCGGCTCCTCACGCCCAGGACAACGGGCACAAACTGCAACCCAGGAAGCCAGACCTGAACACCAGGAGAGGCTTCTCCGCTGTGAGGGGGAAGGAGCCCTGGCACAGGCTACCCAGAGCACCGGAGCAGGGGGCTGGGCTAGACGATCCCAGGAGGACGTGAGATGTCCGCGAGTTCTCCCTGCAAAGCAGTCCCTGGCTCTGCGCTGCCCGACTCCGGGAGAGCTCCCCGGGGTCCCCTGCCAGCAGAGCCAGGCTCCCTCCCAGTGTCCACAAAGCCCGTGGGGCTAACACAGCCCCCAGTCCTCCTTCGTGGCTCCTCCCTGCAGTGTCCGGGAGGGGATGCTCTGGAGGTCCTTCAGACCCCAGGCACAAGGGCCAGAGTGAGGACCAACCGGCCCGCATCCCGGCAGCACAAGCCAAGCAAGCAGAGCCAAGAGGGGTAAATCTGGGCCTCAGAGCGAGACCCTTCCCACCGAGCAGCCAGTGTGCAGGACACACATGCAGCTGCCTCCAAACCTCAGCGCTCTGGGAAAAGGCAGGACGTCTCACTGCACCCTGGACACCCCTGGCTGCCAGGGAGAGGGCCAGGGTGCCCTCGGCAGGGGCTGCAGGACCAGCGTCACGGCGACCCAGCCCAGGGCCACGGTGGGGCCGCACGGCTCCGTCCCCCAGGCGCAGCAAGGCCCCGGCTGCTGGTTGTGAACTAGGTCACTGTGTGGAGGAGACACAACAAGGCTGAGATCACTGCCAACGGCGAGCAGATTACAATGGAAGGGATTAATTAAGGGGGATTAAGAGCAGCTGCTGGCCTGGAGGAGATGGCAAAACCCGCAGCGAACAGCTGAGTTTCCACAAGTCAGGAGGAGGGGAGAAGAGTGGGCAGAGGAGAACGCGGGGCAGGACGTGGCAGCAGCAGTCGGGGACTGAAGCAGGGGGAGGACGGGATCAGCTCACGTTTCCTACAGAGCACCCAGCTGAGCCTTGGCAGGCCCCACGCTCCAGGAGCATTGCTCTTGCTCAGTCCTCCGCCTGCTCTGGCTGCTCTGTGAGCGAGCAGCAGCTGTCTGGCACCGAGCAGCCGCATCCCAGGCCATCTGGAAGCGCTGCTGCGGCGCACACTGGCCAGAGCAGCGTCTCTCCAGGCCCTTGCAGCAGAGCCCACGCTAGCAGCTCAGAGCCAGGTGGGCAAGCAGGAGCCCGACCACCACGGAAAGGGTGTCCAGACCAAGTCCAACCGTGCACACGACCACCCCGAAGCAGGAAACCATCTCCTCAAACAACACACCCACCCGTGGGTTGGAGCCCTCCCATGACAGTGCCTCCACACCCTGCCTGCCCCCCAGAGCTGGGCACAAGGTTCCTCTCTGCTTGGGAAGGGAAAGGTGCCACCCTGCTCCGCAGGCAGCCTGTGTCAGAGCCCCCGCTCCCCAAACCGGGCACTGCAAAACAGATCCCCGAACCACAGTGCTAGGGCCTGCAAAGGACCCCCAGAGAGCACCCAGTGCAGCCCCCTGCCACTGCAGGAGCCCCCACAGCCAGGGGCACAGGAGCAGCCCAGGGGGGTCTGAAACGACCCCAGAGAAGGAGCCTCCACAGCCCCCCTGGGCAGCCCCTGCCAGGGCTCTGGCACCCTCACTGGAAGAAGCCGCTTCTCCTCTTGATGTGGAACCTCCTCTGCTCCAGCTGGCACCCGGTGCCCCTTGTCCTGGCATTGGGTGCCCCTGAGCAGAGCCTGGCTCCTTCCTCCTGCCCCCCACCCTTTTTGTGCTGCAGTGAAGGGGTCCCTGCCTGTGCAGGGGGTCGGGACTGGAGGTTCTCTTTGAGGTCTCCCAGCCCCTGCCACTCTCTGGTTCTCTGACATCCAGCAAACCCCACCTCATGCCTCTCTCTCCAGTTCCAACACTGAGGCAGTGACACGAAGCTGAGGCCTCCACCTCCTCACCGCAGCACTGAGGGCAGGACCTGCCTCCCTGCCAGAGACCCCCAAGGGCCGCGGGCACCCCAACACCCTGCAGAGGAGAGGAGCAGCCTGCGCAGCAGCAGAGGTGCTGCCCTTCCTTTGCTTAAAGGATTCCTGCGCTTCCAGCCTGGAAACCTCCCCGCCGGCCTGGCGCTGCCCACCACCCGCTGCCCCCATAAAGGCTCAGCGGGAGCCTGGCAGGAGGACGGCTAAGCAGAGCACAACACGCTGGGCAGGGCAGGGAGGGGAATGCCCACGGGGATGCCAAGCGTAAGGGGGCCAAGTGGGCACAGCAGGGACCGCAGCCGCCTGGCAGCGAGGGCCAGGCTCCTGGGCACAGAACCCTACAGGACGCTGTGCCACCGGGGCGTCTCCTGCGGGTGGCAGCTTTCAGCCCCTCAAACGCTGCCAGGCACAGGGGGACAGGCACAGGGCTGCTCTGCCCGTATCCTGGGCTGCTGGGGCTGNGGACAGGCACAGGGCTGCTCTGCCCGTATCCTGGGCTGCTGGGGCTGCTCTGCCCATACCCTGGGCTGCTCTGCCTGTACCCTGGGCTGCTGGGGTTGCTCTGCCTGTACTCTGGGCTGCTCTGCCGGTACCCTAGGCTGCTGGGGTTGCTCTGTCCATACCCTGGGCTGCTCTGCCCATACCCTGGGCTGCTGGGGTTGCTCTGCCCGTACCCGGGGCTGCTCTGCCCGTACCCTGGGCTGCCAAGACGCAATCCAGAGCCGACGGCGTGGCATCGTGGCACACGCTGGGCCTGGCAGTCACGGCAGCGGGGCTCAGCCCCAGCAAGGGCTGTCTCTGGGCAGCTGCATGCACGACGGCTCGGCCACACAGAACAGAGATTCAGTGGCTGAAACGAAGGGGCTGGGCTGGGTCTGCCTGAGACCCGGGGCCTCCTGAGGGGTGCTCGGTACCCACGGAACTCCCCAGTGAGTTGGTGTCAGGTTCTCTGGACCCGGAAATCTTGCCTGTGTCCCCCCCAAGAAGGGCTTGGTGTGTGTAGCTGTGTGTGTCTGGGCAGGGACAGGGTAGGATGTTCCTTCTGAGGTGATCAGCTGCTGCCTCCAGCTCCAGGCTGTCAGCACAGAAGGACAAGAACCTGCTGGAGTGGGACCAGAGAAGGTCACAAGCATGAGCTGAGGGTGGAACCCTCTGCCGTGGGACAGGCTGGGAGAGCTCGGGGGGTTCAGCTGCAAAAGAGAAGCTCTGGGGTGGCCTTAGTGCAGCCTTGCAGTGCTTGAAGGGGCTGGTAAAAGAGACAGAGGGGGCTCTCTTGAGCAAGGGCTGTGGGACAGGGCAGGGGGTGGCGGTTAAACTGAAAGAGGGGGGTTCAGACTGAAGAGAGGGAAGAAAATCTTCACTGTGAGGATGGGGAGACCCTGTTCCAGAGAGGTGGGAGGAGCCCTCTCCCTGAAATCACGCCAGGCCAGGTTGGACTCTGGGGCTCTGCTCGGCGTGGGGATGCCTCTGCTCTCTGCAGGGGGTGGCTCGGAGGAGCTTTAGTGGTCTTTTCAACCCAAAGCAGTGCGTGGGCCACAAGCTAAGCAGACGGCTGGCCCCGGCACCACAAGGGACTCCCTCCAGCAAGTGTGGAGCAGCTTCTCCTTCCCCTGAGGGTGGTTCATTTGAGAGACCCTCAGGCAGCCTCTGCTGTTTCCCAGCAGACAGCTGATGCCAAGGTCCCTGGGCAGGGGTGCCTGGCAAAGCTGTGTCACCTCCTGGCCAATCTAAGTGCTCTGCACCGGGAGGCCTCAACACGCAGACCCAAACCACCCTCCTGCTGACAGGAGCTTCCCAGAGCAGAGAGACAGTGGAAACAGGACCAGCCCGGTCTGAGGGGTGAGAGGTGTCAGCAGAGAGACAGTGGGAAACAGGACCAGCCCGGTCTGAGGGGTGAGAGGTGTCAGCAGAGAGACAGTGGGAAACAGGACCAGCCCGGTCTGAGGGGTGAGAGGCGTCGGCAGGGCTGTGCCTCACACCTCTACAGCAGCTTCTGGTCAGTCAAACCAGCCAGGTCTTCCCCTCTGTGGGAACCAGGCCTTCAGAGAGGCAGAGTGCTGGTCACAGCCCGGCTCTTCCAGCCCAGCGAGAACCTCAAAAGCCACAACAGCCCCTGCTGGCCCCCGCTGGCCAGGTGCTCCGGCCTTACGTGATGTATTTGTTGTAGAGGATGAAGGCGCGCTCCATGCTTCCCTCCTCCGCGTAGACGGCGGCCATGCGCAGGATCTCCACCCCCGAGCGGTAGTAGCGTCGCGGGGGGATGTCCTCGTTCACTTCCACGGCGCTTCCCACCTGGATCAGCCTTCGCACTCGCTCCTCCGGCGGGAGGCTGATGTCGGCGTGGCCGGGCATGGTGACGCGCATCAACGCCGCAACGGGGCTGCCCAGCGCTGCAGAGGGGGACAAGGAAGAGCATCAAACCCAGGGCGACGCTGGGAACTTGGCCAAGCCACACAATCAGACAGCAGCCGGGCTGGGAGGGACCTCAAAGCTCATGGAGCTCCAGCCCCCTGCGCAGGCAGCAGCACCTTCACTGGAGCAGGGTACTCAGGGCCCCAGCCAACCCGGCCTCCAGCACTGCCAGGGATGGGGCAGCCACAGCTGCCCTGGGCACCCTGGTCCAGCCTCTCAGCACCCTCACAGGACAGAACTGGTTCCTCCTGTCCAACCCTCAGTCTCCCCTCTTCCAGGCTGGAACCCTTTCCCCTTGTCCTCTCGCTGCCCCCCGAGTGCAGAGCCCTCCCCCAGCTCTCTTGCAGCCCCCTGCTCTGAGGGCACCTGGGAGCCCCCTCTTCTCCAGGCTGAACAACCCCCCCTGACTCAGCCTGTCCTCTCAGGGGAGGTTCTCCAGCCCTCTGGGCATTGGAGTTGCTCTGCTCTGGACCTGTTGAAGGAGCTCTGTGTCCTCCTGCTGTTGGGGGGCTCCAGAACGGGACCCAGGACTCCAGGTAGGGTCTCAGCAGAGCAGGGCAGAGGGTGGGAATCACGTCCCTCCACCAATTATCACTGCTTCTTTGCTGCAGCCCAGGACACGGTTGGCCCTTTGGGGCAGCAGAGTTTGCTCAGGACTGTCTTTTTCTGGGCAGACATCAGCCCACATCAGCTGCAGAAGTGCTGCGTGGGCCACGCCGCGTCCTGAGGGGGAGCCCAGGACAAGCTCGAGCGTTTGGGGCACAGAGCTCGGGAACTGGCCTTCAGAGCTGAAGAGGCAGCTCAGTCCTCGGTGATTCAGCCACAGCCTGAGCCATCCAAACCCCACCCAGGGCAGCACTTCCTTCCCAGCTGGCTCCCTGCACAGCGCAAGCGGTGCCGGTCACTGGGTTGAGGCAAGACAAAGCGCTTCATTCAGGCTCAAGCAGAAGGGGCTTTACCCAGGGTCTTAACAGAGCAGTGTCTGCTGTTTCGCTTACACAGCAGCAAGGTGAGGGCTGGTGACCCTCCAGCTGCTGCTGCCCAGCGGTTCTGTCCCGACCCAACAAGCTCAGTCCCAGGCTGCTCTTGCCCAGGCAGAGCTGCGGTCCCCAGTGCTGTGGGAGGCACACCCGTCACCCCAGGAATGCACCTCAACCTGATCCACCTGGCTCCAACAAACCCCTTCTCAGCCACAGGCCCAGGGCACGAGCTGGTAAATTTGAAGTAGAGGAAGCTCAGAGACCGAATGAGAGGCAGCGACCCCAGAAACCCTCTGCAGTGCTCCTGCCCTCACACCAAAGCCTCTTCTGCTGGGAAAGTCACTCCAGATCAAGGGTTAAACTACTGCACTGATTCCAGAGCACTCTGCTGCCCTCCATGTGGGATTTACTATGCCCAGGGAAAGGTCCTGAGCTGAGCTAAGCACCACTGGAGAATGCAAAGCAGCAGAGGATCTGCCTTTCTAGGGTCACCCCAAAGCAAAAGCCCCCCTTTAAGGCCAGCAGGCCTGCACTTCTCACGCTGTGCCCTACAGGGGCTTCCACAGGCCTTCTGCCTTAAATAAAGGCCACAGCATGTGGTCCAGCCAGAGGCTGCTGTACTCAAGCACTCACTCACAGGGTGTGACAGTCACTACTCGGTGGGCTTCAGCTTCTCCTCACTGGTGGTTCTGCAGGGCAGAGGTGGGCTCAGAGCCAGAGCTCTGTCATCTCCTCAAACCACAGCCCCCTGCCAAGCCCCACAGTCTTTCTTCTCCACGACAGAACAGACACCACTCACATTCTGTAACTCCAGTGCCCCCCACCCAGAGCTCCCCTTTAACTTCTGCAGCACCCATTAGATACAGAGGCTGCTTCCACTCATCCTGGGGAGGGAGAAGACACCAACCCCCCCAGCTCCAACCTCCTCAAGTTGAGGCAGTTGTGCAGAGCCAGAGGACTCCCCTGAGTCTCCTCTCCAGTTCAAACCTCCCAGTTCTCTCAGCCCCTCCTCACAGCACTGGTGCTCCAGCCCCTTCCCCAGCTCCTCCCTGTCCTTCTAGCACCGAAAGGCCCCACAAGGGACCCCAGGAGTCCAGCTGGGACCTCTCCAATGCCCTTAGTCCAGAGGAATGATCCTTATCCTTACCCTTCTCCTGCTGGCAAGAGGCGCCCTCGGTTCCGCGTGTCCCTCCCGCACAGCCTCCCTCTCAATCAACCAGCGGACAATCAACCCCCCCGATGAGGGCCCTCACGGGCTCCCGGTCCCGCAGAAACCGCGCAAGAGAAGCCCCA
>VZRI01001289.1:165275-179261 GCA_013397515.1 Upupa epops | reverse complement strand
GCGCCGCCTAGCGGTGACAGATGGTTACAACGGGAGCAGCGCCAGCACCAGCATCCCAGTATCAGCGTCACTACCCCAGCAACAGCGGCACTGGGCCAGCACCAGCGCCAGAGCCACAGGACTGGCATCTGCACTCTAAGCCACCCAGTACCAGCACCCCTGACTGGATACCAGCATCCCAGTACCAGCATCACTACCCCAGTAGCAGCATCACTGGGCCAGCACCAGTGCCACAGCCGCAGGACTGGCATCCCCACTCTAGGCCATCACCGGTGTCAGCACCCCTGACTGGATGCCAGCATCTGCGGCACCAGCGTCGCCTTCTCCTCACTGCCCGGCGTACCCCAGTAGCAGCATCACTGGGCCAGCACCAGTGCCACAGCCGCAGGACTGGCATCCCCACTCTAGGCCATCACCGGTGCCAGCATCCGCAGCACCAGCACCCGCAGGCCATACCGGCACTGGCACTGCCAGCAGTGGGGCACTGCTGATCAGCTTCTCCCAGGTCCTTTCTCCAGCAGTTTACAGCTGCTCTGCCCCAGCCTGGAGCGGTGCCAGGGGTTGAGGTGACCCAGGGGCAGGGCCGTGGCCCTGGTGGCAGCCAGCTCCCTAAAAGCTGTGGTCGCGGGGATGGGAAGTTGTTGTCTGAGGGCTGTGGGGTCAGAGATCCACTGCCCAGAGGGGCGACCGTCGCCAGGATCACCGTCGCTGCCCCAGTACCAGTCTGAGCGGCTCCTGCCCCACGATCAAGGCAAACCCGTGCGTGTGGCCAGCTAATGCCTCTCCTGACCCCACATTTCCCAGCCCCGGGAGTTTTGTCCGGGAGTGGGGACCTGGCCACGCCAGGGCAGGGCTTTTCTAGGTGGTGGCACCTGGTTCCCAAGAGGGTGGTGGGGAGCAGCACCCCGCGCCCGGCCTGGAAAGACGCTGCTGGCATCCCGATCCTGGGAGAAACCCCCTTTTCCAGAGGGAGGGAAACTGCACGGATTAGCATCGACGCCGGGAGGATGGAGGTGTTGGCGGCTGGGGCCGGCTCAACTTGCCCGGCTGAGCAGGGTCCCAGCTCTTGGGGTGCCCCAGAGCCGGGGGAGGCTGCTCCCCCCGTGCCGGGGCAGTCAGGTTGAACCTCTTCGCTTCCAGCCAACCCTGTAATTAGCGCTGGGCCCGGGTGCTGAGCGGGATCCAACCCTGGGAAGGAGCTGCTGCCGCCTCGGGGGGTGAAGAAGGCACCGGCTGAGCCTGGAAAACCGACGGTGAGCTGGCGAGTGGGTATCGCCCGCCAGGCCTTGCCATGCCAACCCATGTCTGGTACCCCCCTGCACCCCCATCTCCTTCCCAGGCCTCTTGCCATTCCAGATGTCAGGATGCTCTGGCAAAGGGTGACCCCCACCTCTGGAGATCCCAGCTGTGGGCACAGATCCACCCATGAGGGGTTTTCCACCGCCGTGTGATGCCCAAATCCCAGATCCCTCCCTCCGAGGTGGCTCTGGTGGGGATGAGCACCCTCCAGGCCCCCGCGCTGGGGGGATCCAGCACCCCCTGTCCCTCACCCCAAAGCCCTCGGGGGGCTGCGCCAGCCTGTTTCCGGGCGCAGCCTCAACCGTGGGGAGGTGGCGGTGGTGACTCAGGGGTGCTGGGGGTGGTGGAACAGGCCTGGGATGGTTTGGGAGGCGCCTCCACGCCAAGCCCAGACGCCCCAGGGACCCACTGGGGGAACAAGCCGCGGCAGCGTCTGGGCTGTGCGTGGTGGCCGACCCGTCAGGCAGGTTTCCCGGAGCAGCGAGCGGAGCCGGAGAGAGCCGTCCGGCACCGGGCATGCCCTTCCTCCTGCTCGCCGGCTGACGGAGCCTCCTGGCCTCTCTCTCCTTGCTGTTGAAGCCATGCGGGTGGCCAGCTTGCTGCTGGCTTGGGCACTGCTGCATCCCGCGGGCACCCAGCAGTGCCACCCCACCAGCCCCGGAGGAGTCCTCCGCTTCACCGACCGGCATGCAGAGATCCGGGTGCCGGCGCTGCACCGCGTGCCCAGCTCGCTCGATCCCCTCTATGGCCTCGTCCGGCGCTGCCTGGACCTCATCCAGCAAAACCCTTTGCCCACAGGTGAGCCCTGAGCCGGGGAGCTGGGACAGCTGTGGGTGCTGGGGTGCCACCACTGTGGGAGCCGGGACAGCATCACTGTGGGTGCTGGGGTGCCACCACTGTGGGTGCTGGGGCCCCTGGGGTTTCTCCGGCTGCGATCCCAGTGCCCAGAGCTGCTCCCTGCTCCGGGGCTCGGAGCTGGTTCATGCTGGAACCTGCTGCCCCCTCCCTGGCCCCACTGCCTGGGGAGTGCTGGGGGTGCAGCGGGGGGCCCTCCCTCACCTGTGCCATCGTTTCTCTTGCAGAGCTGCTCAGGGCAGCCCTGAATGACCCCGGCTCGGTGCGGACGTCGCAGGTGAGCCAGAGCGTGAGGCGGAGCCCCTACCGGGAGAGGGTACCCACCTGGGACAGGGCACTCGGGCACAGGGAGCTCCCCAGGCTGGGTGTGCGGGTGCTGATGGGGCTCTCCCACGACACAGGTGCTGCAGTATGAGCTGGGCTACGTGGTCTGTGCCGCAGTGGCTCTGCTGTTCACCGTGGCCGTGCCGGTGGCCGGCATGTGCTTCTGTTACTGCCGGAGCCGCCGGCGTTGCGGGGGCCGTCTGCGTGCCCACCGGCGCTCGCTGGGCTGCCGCCGCCGCTGCCTGCTGTGCTGCCTGTCCCTCACCTCTCTCGTCATCCTGTGAGTCCCCAGAAGCCCCCCACGAACCGTCCCCTGCTCCACGAGCAGGGGGAGGCCGTGTCCCTCGGGGCTCCGTTGGGCAGCCCCATCACCACCCTCCTGTCCTGGCAGGGCCAGCGTCATCTGCGCCTTGGTCACCAGCCAGCGGGTGAAGGAGCAGATGGAGCCGGGGCTGGGGGCCGTGCCAGCCACGCTTCACACGCTGCGGCAGCACATCGCCAAGGTCCCCCAGGTGGGTCCCCCGGCAGCCTTCCGTCCTCCCCTCACAGTGGGCCCAGCAAGGCCATGGCCAGGCTGCCCTCACCGGGGGGTTTGGGAGGCGAAGGGAGGGGGGCACAGCTGCACGGGTATCTCTTCGGAAGGGCAGCACGGGGGGCCTCCTCTCGCCCTGGCGGCTGCTCCCGCCGTCTGACCGGCTCCCCTTTCCTGGCAGGGGGTGCAGATGGTGGTGGAGCAGTTCGAGGTGCCCCGACAGCAGATTGTCTCCGACTTGGGTGGTAAGCACCGCACCCGGAGCACGGCGGGCGCCCTCCTGGTCTGCCAGGTGGGATGAGATGAGGCCGTGCTGACGGGGCGGCGATGCCTTGCAGGGCTGAGCCGGAGTGTAGGGCTCTCCATCCACACGCAGCTGAAGGCCGTGACCTACGCAGCCCTGGCGGACCTGCGGGACAGGGCGGGAGGTACGGCTGAGCGCGGGAGGGGGTCGGTGCCGAGGCCTCGCCGCGCAGCCGGGGCAGCCCTAGTGGAGCAGCGTGACCTAGCCTTGGGCTTTCTCTTTAAGACCTACAGACCTCGCTGCACCATTTACAGATTCTCGACAGGACGGCGCGGGCGCTGGCGTCGGCGCGGGCCGAGCTGGAGCCGGCGCTGCGGGAACGGCGTCGGCACGCGGTCGCTCTGCTGGACGACCCGCGCTGCACCTCCTGCGCCAGCGTGCTGGGCAGAGCGCAGAGCCTGGAGCTGGGCGCTGACTACAGCAAGGTGGGACGGGGCGAGGGGCGGTGCGCGGGTGCCCGCAGCGGTGCCCAGGACTCACGGGTGGGGTGGCCTCTCCCACTCCCAGGTGCCATCCGTGGAGAAGGTTTTGAAGACGCTGGCTGGGCTGCCCCGGAGCGACTTCGCAGAGATGATTCGCCAGGTGAGGGGGGGTCAAGGCGGAGCAGGAGGGCCATCACCCATGGGCAGCTCTGGGTGAGCCTCTCGGCACCTCCTCTTTCTCCCCAGGGCAACGGCACCTTCAATTCCATCCCGGAGCTGGCTGTGGAGAGGATGGCACAGGTCATCCAGGGTGAGTGGGACTGCTGGACCGAGCAGGGACTCCCTCTGCGAGGTGGATGTGCGTCACCCCAGCCTGGGAGGGACATGGAGGCCATCATCCCCTCCAGCACAGCCTTGGCCCCACAGATCTGCGGGACGAGATGGCTCGCATGACAGAGAAGGTACAGACCATCGCCGATGGCTTCCCCCTCCCTGACTACACGCGGCAAGTCAGCGAAGCCCTGGCGAAGGCCGAGGACAGGAGCCGGCCGTACCTGCAGGAGGTTGAGCGCTTCGAGCGGTACAGGTGACCCTGGGGCGCCGAGGGGAGCAGGGCTCCAGAGAGACAGGCGCCGAGACCCCCAACCCAAGCTCTGGCTGCGGCGTCAGCCCCGTAACTTGAGGCCGTATCCCGCTGTGCTTCCCTCCAGGTGGATCGCGGGCACGGTACTGTGCTCCATCATCCTCCTCATCCTCGCCTGCAATGCGATAGGGATGGCCCTGGGGGCGTACGGGCTCTCCAAGAGGGAAGACCCGAGTGACTACGAGTGCCGAGGAGAAGCCGGTGCCAAGTTCCTCCTGCTGTAAGCATCTCTCTGGGTGCTGGGGTGGGAGGGGGCTGTTGCCATCTCGCCCCTCCCCAGGGCCAGAGGGGCAAAGCCACGGCAGGGTCGGGCAACCGGCCCAGTGGAAAAGCTTTTGAAGCCGCCGCCTGCGCCGGCGGGTTTGGGAGAAGCTGCTCCTCCCTGGGAGCCGGCAGCCTCCGCACCAGCCCCGCTGCCTGGCACACCCTGCTCCCGCGGGCTCTTCCCAGGCCGGCTGGCGTGCCCGGGCGAGGGAAGGGGCCGCGGGGCTGCAGCTGGACAGGCAGGTCCCCACAGGCCTTTCTGCCTGTCCGGGTCTGGAAAGCCACTGGGTGCCTCCTCTGCTCCCTTTCAGCGGTGTGGGGCTGGCGTTCCTGTTCTCCTGGCTCCTCACCCTCCTGGTTTTCGCCACCTTCTTGGTGGGGGGCAACACCCAGACGTTGGTTTGCAGGAATTGGGCCAACCAGGAGATTTATAAGGTGGGTGGCCACGCGTTCACCCCCCGTCCTACCCTTCGCTCAGCAAAGCGCCTGCGAGACGGCGTCCAGGCATCAGGAAACCTCCCCCCTGACAGAGGGCTCCGGGCTCGGAAGCGGCTGCCCACGGAGAGGCAGAGCCGCCATCCCTGGGGGGGTCAACAAACGAGGCCCTGGGGGGGTTTAGTGGGCAGAGTGGGGTCGGGTTGATGGTTGGACTGGATGATCTCTCCCCGCCTCAATGATCCCCTGATTCTATAAAGTCTCCTCCTGGGAAACCCGACTGGAGCACCCAACCCATGCCAGGCGGGCAGGCTGGGTCTGGGATTAGGGCTTTGGATTTGCATCAGCAGCGAGGACCTGCCCCCGCGCTGGCAATGGCCTTGAGGCGACAACAGCCTTACCTGCAGGGGCCCTGGGCTTCAGCCCCTGGGGAGCCCTGGGGCTCTCAGGACCGGGGCCCAGGGCTCGTTTCGCGGCCATGCGCACCGGGCAGGTCCTCCCACGGGGCTGCCAGCGGCTCTCCCTACAGAGGCTGTTTGGGGAGGCCCCGCGATGGAGCGAAGAGCGCTCGGACTGGGATGGGGCATCCAGGGACTCTGCCGTGAGAGCAGAGCACCCCCAGCGCCAGCGCAGGCAGCGCCTGTGTCCCCCAACCCTCTCTTGTCTCCCATTCGGTCCCAGTTCCTCGACACCCCCGGGAACCTTCCTCCATCCATGAACCTCACGCGCCAGCTCAACCTCCGGCGGAACTCCAACCTCAGCGCCACGTACCGGTGGGTGCCGCGGGACCCCAGGCACAGTAGACACCCTTCACTCTGCCCCGCGCCTCGGAGGGCTCCTTGGGGTCATCCCACCCACGGCCCTTTGCCTTCCAGGGAGTGCAAGAGCGGCGCAGGGCTCTGGGAGGTGCTGCACCTCGACAGGTCCTACAACCTGGACGAGCATCTAAAAACCCCCAAGGTGAGGGCTGGCTGCAGCCTAAGGGTGCAAGGATGCACCAGTGCTACTGGGGTTACTGGGATGGAGCTGCCCGTCCTCCACCCTGCAGCGTCTCCCGCATCTCGTCCCTGCAGTATGCCACCGACTTCCAGAAGCGCCTGGGTGACTTCACGGCCAACCTGGGTGACGTGTGGCTGCTCCGTAGCGAGGGCAGGCAGGACCTGGAGACCTTTGCCCGCAGCGGGCTGGATGAGGTGGACTACGGGCGCTTCCAGGACGAGGTGAGGCAATGCTCCCGGAGATCCGCCTTTGCCTTGCACGTGGGGCAGCTGCCAACCCCATCTCCCCGCAGATGAGGAACCCCGTGGTGAGGACCAGCCTCCCCAGCTTGGCCAGGAGCCTTGAGGGGCTGCAGAAAATGCAGGTGAGCCGTGGGGAGGCAGGGGGGGGCTGTGCAGGAGCCCACAGGGACATCCTCACCCCACTGCCGTCCCACAGAGGAACAGCACGGTGGCGGGACGGCTGGCTGCTGAGGCCCAAGCCCTGTGGCAGATGCAGAACTCCACGATACAAGAGCAGGAGGCTTTGGTGGTGAGTGAGTCCCTGCTGGGGTGGAGGTGAGCCCCTGCTGGGGTGGGTCTGTGCTGGGGTGGTGGTGAGTCCATACTGGATGAGTGGTGAGTCCCTGCTGGGGTGGTGGTGAGTCTGAGCTGGGCTGGCAGCTCACGGTGCTGCTGGTGTCTGCCAAGTGGGGTCCCCATGAATGAGGGGGACGGGGATTTCGTGGCCATCTGAGGTTCTGTCCCACAGGCTCAGCTGGAGGAGAGCGTCCGGTTCCTCTCGCACCTGGCCCCACACCTCCAGGTACCTGTGTGCTTGACTGCAGCTCTGACAAAGGAGTGGGGTCCCAAAGGACCCAGTTCCCGGGTGATGGGAGACCCAGCAAGGGATGCCCTCCAGGCAGGATGGGTCTTCCTCGGTGCCTGGATTTGCTGCTGCAGCACGTGGGGCGTTTCCGAGCCATCCCGTGGCATCTCATCTCCCCCACTCCCTCCCAGGGGGGTTCTTTGCTCTGGGCAGGTCCCCCCCTTCTCTGCCTTGCAGCAGCCAGACCGAATTCAAGCTTGGCTACTGCCTGGTGCTGCCCGACATCCCCAGGGCACCTGTCGCTGCTCGGTGCTCTAAGGATGCTCTGCCCTTCCCCTGCTTCCCCAGGAGCGGGTGAAGACGACACTGGCCACCACAGCCTCCGTGGAAGCCAGGCTGCCTGTGCAAGCCCAGCAGATCCTGCGGCAGGTGAGCCAGGGCTGCACTGGCCCTCGGAAAAGGGGTACAGAGCTCCCCGGAGCCAGGAAGACAAAGTGAGAACGGGGTGATGCAAGCAGGGAAGGGGCACCCGGAGGCTCCAGCCCCCCTTTGCGAGCTTGTCTTGGCCTCCATGCTGCCTGTCTCTCCCCAGGAGCTCGGCTGCTTCATGAGGAAGGAGCTGCGGTACTTGGCCCAGTACCTGAACTGGGTTGGGCAGACGGTAGGTACCTGCCTGCCTTTGCTGCAGGAGAGGCTGGGGGGGCCACGGGTGCTGCATACAAAGCCCTCGCTGCACCGAGGCAGCAAAATGCATCAGCATCCCCAGCCAGCAGCGGGCTGATCTCTCCTCTCTGCTTCTCGTTGCAGCTGAGGGAGGACGTGGCTTCATGCCAGCCTCTTGCCACGGCCCTGGACAACGGGAGGGTGATCCTGTGCGACCGCATCGCTGACCCCTGGGTAAGGTCCCAGCCCTGGGGAAGGAGGGGAACCCCTGGTTAAAGTTCCCAGCCCTGGGGAAGGAGGGGAACCCCTGGGCAAGGAACCCAACCCCTGGGCAGGGATCCTAACCTTGGGGAAGGGACCCAACCCCTGGGGAAGAATCCCAACCCCTGGGAAGGACCCAGGCCCCTGGGGAAGGGACCCAGCCCGGAGCAAGGATGTGAAGCCCTGGGTAAGGATCCCAACCTTGGGGAAGGATCCCATCCCCAGCCATCTATATGACGTAGCATCCCACCACCCAGCAGGAGTTCGGGGCAGCCAAGGCTGCCAGCAGCCCTGACTCCTCCACAGCACCATGACCAGACCCGACCAGGCTCCCCAGACGTCTCTCCAGCCTGGGGGCTGCCTCTCCCCAGCAGCTCAGCAGCCCCCCATGCTCTTTCCTTGCAGAACGCGTTCTGGTTCAGCCTGGGCTGCTGCACCTTCTTCCTCATCCCCAGCATCATCTTGGCCGTCAGGCTCACCAAACATTTCCGCCCCATCCGCAATCGGCTCATGTAAGCCGTGGGCACTGCCCGGGCTGGAGGAGGCAGGGAGGGGACATGCGGGCTCCTCCTTGACCTCCCAGTGCTTGCCCCTTCTCTGTCTGCAGCTCTACGGGCTCCGAGGAGACCTGTCCCTTCCACATCCCCCGCGTCACAGCCCTCAAGCTGTAGGAAGGGGGGCTGCTGAGTGTGGTGGCACACCCTGCACCCCAGGAGCTCTGGGCACACCGGTGCCCAAGGGCTACAGAGCTCCGGGTTCCTCCAGCATCGCTTCCTTCGTGTCCTTTGGGGTCTGCATGGCCTTCCTGGGTGCGGGGCACTCACTCATCACCATGCTCCATGGGGCCTCAAGTCCTCCCAACATCTCTTCCTTGGCCACCTTTGGGGTCTGAGCCTCCCCACTGGGGATGCTCCAGAGCCTGGCTGATCCGAGGTGCAGCTGGTGGCTCCCCACAGCCCTCACTACCCACTGGTGAACCCCTGGCAGACCCCACTGGGACGGACCCTCCCGTCCTGCCCCATGATGTTTCTCCACAGCCAGGACCCCCGGGCAGGGGTCGCATTAAAGTCCTCCCCAGCCAAACCCGCTGCTCTCTGCTTTGTTTCATCACCCTCAGCTCCCCGTTTTCCACAGGGTTTGGGTCCCCAAGGGGCTGGGGGTTCTCCTGGCTGTTAATCAGAGCTGGAACAGAGGAGGGGGTGGGGGAAAAGCTGCAGGTTAGGGGCTGCAGATCAGTCTGGCTCTTCCCCACCCACCCCCAGGAAGCCCAGGCAGAGATCTCTGCCCCCCAGTTTGTGGCAGCAGAGTGTGAAATCCTGCTTCTCCCTCACTGACCCCAGGCTGGGGAGGAGGGGGGGGAGGTTGGAAGGGAGCTCTGGGATCATCCAGTCCACCCCCCCTGCCAGAGCAGGATCCCCTAGAGCAGAGCCCACAGAAGAGCCCAGGAGGGGTTGGGATCTCTCCTGAGCAGGAGACTCCACAGCCCCTCTGGGCTCTGGGACCCCCCCACGAAAAGTTGTCCTGTTCACACTGAACCTCCTGGGTTCCAGTCTGTGCCCAGTGCCCCCTGTCCCGTCACTGGGCACCACTGAGCAGAGCCTGGTGCCATCCCTCTGGCCCTCAGCCTTTAGCTAGTCCTGAGCTTTACCAGGCACCCCCTCCTTCTCCTCCCGTCCAGGAGGGACAGGGGGCAGCACCCCGGCTGGGGCAGCACTGGCACCGCGGAGCCAGCGTTTGCCTGCAGAGGTCACCACTACAGAGCCTTTGGACACAGGGGATCCGGGCAGCTGCAGCCCAAGAGCAGGGTCTCTGCAGGAACCCCCCTGCCCAGGGATTTCCACAGTCCCTCTGGAAACGGTGCAGCCGTCGTTCAGAACCAGGAGCATCCTGTGCTGAGAGGAAGGCTGGGGGAGGCAGGAGAAAGGAGCGGTGACGGTACCTGGGCTTGGAGTCCTCTGCTCCAGCTGGGTCTGTGAGCAGGGCCTGCAGCGAGGGGCTTCTCAGAGGAAAGGGATTTGTCTGTCTGCCTCCTTCCTGCCAGTCCCTCCCAGCACTGGGGTTGGAATGAGTCGATGGGCACCACCTGGCACAGAAGAGCGGACGGGCGGTACCGCAAGAGCATCTCTGAGCCACCACCTTTCCCTCACGGAGCCGACACCGGCTGCACTCAGCTGACTCCTTCTCCCCCCCCGGTTGCCTTCGGTGCCAGCTGGGCACGCAGGGAAGCAGTAAGTGCCAGGGAGTTAACCCCAGGAGGGATGTGAACGCGCGGGGCCAGCAGGCGATGGCTGCGCTCCCTGGCCGGGTTAAGTGCTAGAGCCTCTCTGAGTCGGTGCTAAAGGACCCAGAGATGGTCCCAGCTGGGGAGAACTGGGTTCACAGGACAAGAGCCCTCATGAGGAGGAGCTGGGTAGTGATTCCTCCCCTGGGGCAAGGTCACCGGCTCAGCTGGAGCTCCAGTGCCTTCCCAAAGGGACCCCCACGCGGAGCAGCTCCTTGCCTCTGCGGGATGACTTGTGTGGCCACAGCAAATCCCCGTGAACCGAGCGGTGGGGGGTTTGTAAGAGAAGGGGGGAGTTCCTCCGTCAGAGGGGCTTTTCATCCTCTCAGTCGGTCTGCGATCACTTCATCTCGCTAAACTGACGCTGATTCAGCCACTTCCCTGCTCAGATCCTCCTCTCCTGAAACCCTACTCCTGCCGCCCTCCTGCTCTACCTCCTCCCCCATCAATAATTCAAGGCCCGGAGGGCAGAGCAGGGCTCTGCTCAGCCAGGTGCGGTCCCCCCAGAGCCCAGCTCAAGGCATCCATTGTCTCTCTCTATTCCCGGAAAGAAGGAGAAAGAGAGGAAGAGGGTTTGCAGCCCCTTCTGCAGGAATCAGCCTGTTCCTGAGTTAAAACAGCCTTCACCCCGACCACTGGGTTCCCACCTCCCCCCCGTTTCCCCCTCTGCGTTTTTCAGAGAATGAGCACCCTCTTTTCTTTTTCCTCCAGAAAAAGCGTCTGCATCCTCCTCCATCTGCTCCCCTCATCATCCCCTGCAAACAGCCCGGGAGGCTGAGACACAGAGCAGCTGCCACCGGGAGCTGCTCCAGCCTTCATCCCCAGAGCCCCAGCGGTTCCTGGGGGAGCAGTGCAACCCCGCTGCCCAGCTTGGTTTCCCCCCAGCTCAGCGAGCAGCTGGGGTCATCCCAGCCAGCGCTCCTTGCTTCAGCCCAGACGGCCTGATGAATCTGGAGCAGCCAGCCCAGGCTCCCGGCCAGGCTGAGCTTTGTGAGGAACCACGTCCCAGGGGCTCTGCTCCAGCTCCCCTCACTTCTAGCAGGATCACTGCACAGAGCTTTGGGGCCAGAGGACAGACAAGAAACCACCCCGGGGAAGCCCTGCAGGGCCGCCTTGGCGCTGCTCACCGTTTGCTGGCCAACGGCTGCGCACGGGGCTTTGCCCGCGGGAGGGCTCCTGGCAGCGAGGCCGGCGGGGTGGTTTGCCCAGTCCCCCTCCAGTTCCACTCCCGCTGCTGGAAAAGCAAAACTAATTTCCTCTGCTTTCTGCACTCTGCTCATCATCCCTGGCCCGGAGTCCCTCTGGGCTCGATGAGAAACCCTCTGGAAAACAAGCTGGGGGCCAAGGTCAGCGGAGCTGCCGGGAAAAGGGCAGAGCGGGGCCGTGCGGTTGGAGCTGCAGGGATCACTGGAGAGAGGGAGCAGGCTCTCTGCCTGTCCCTGGAGCAAAGCACCCTTGTTCCACAGGGGTTTGGGCATCACAGCCAGGTTTATATTAACCTCATAGACTCTCTGCCTCCCTCCTCTCAGAGCACTGGGCTGGCAAAGTGCTTCCCAGGCCGGACACCTCTGGGGTTTGGCTCATGGCCACCCCAAGCCCTGAAAGCTCTGGGCTTCTTCCCTGGGGATGCAGGCTCTGCAGCTTTAACTCAGCTTTTCCATGCAGGCTTCGAGCTGCAGCCTCCGGGGCTGCTGTTCCCACAGCACAGACTGGGTCAGAACCAGGAGTGCTGGCGCTGGCTCAGGGTGAGCAGAAACCACCTGGACTTGGACTGAGCAGACCACAGGCTTGAACCCCAGAGCAGCCACCCCAGAATGGGCCACGAGGATGCTCAGAGGGCTGGAGTCCCTCTGCTCTGGGCACAGGCTGAGGGAGCCGGGGTTGTTCAGCCTGGAGAGGAGAAGGCTCCAGGGGGACTTTCTAGTGACCTCCCAACCCTGGAAGGGGCTGTCAGAGGGCTGGGAAGGCTGTTCCCAAGGGCAGGGAAGGACAGGACGAGGGGCCCTGGTTTGGAGCTGGAAAAGGGCAGAGGGAGGCTGCACAGGAGGAACAAGGGCTGGGAGCTGAGGGATCCCTGGACCAGGCTGCCCAGAGAGGAGCTGGAGGCCCCATCCCTGGAGCCATTCAAGGTCAGGCTGGCTGGGGCTCTGGGCACCCTGGGTTGGGGACTGCTGGCCCTGATGGGTGCAGGGGGTTGGACTGGGTGCCCTTTGGAGGTCCCTTCCAAGCCAGCACATTAGTGACTCCATGAAACACCTCTGGGGAGAGGCTGAGAACCCCAGTTTGGGATAAACAAAAGCATTTGCAGGCTGAGCTGCCTTCCAGCTCCGGCTACAACCAGACACGAAGCCTGGGTATCATCCTCTTGGATGATCCTGAGCAGTACTTATTTACCCCAGCTGAGACAGAGCATTTAAGCTAACGATGCTGTTCCTGCATCACTGGCATCCCCTCCGCAGAGCCAAGGTAGCCATGGAGATGCCTACGGAGAGCACCGTGCCCATGACAACTCTGCACAAGCAGCTTTGGAGCAGCCTTGTCTCTCCCCAGGCGTTTTCCTCGCTCCAGATGGTGGTTCTTGACTCGTTCTTGCTCCCACACAGGCGATGGCAAAGCCTCCTCCCGCCAGCAGCTCCTTCCCCAGATAAAAAGGCAGAGAAGGAAACATATGGAGCAGATTTAGCCCTCCGTGCCCGAGCGCTTGGTGCTCGGTGTCTTTTGGGGGAGTGTTAGCCTGAACCTTGGCACCAGCTCCAGGGAGAGCCCCTCATTTGTTGCTTCAGGGGAAAGGAAAGCTTTAAGCCAAGTTACGTGCGGTCTCGGGGTCAACAGCCCAGCTGGAGGATGCTCCAGAGGAGCTGGGAGGATGGGAAGTTGGGTGAAGTGGGGTAAACTGGTTCCATCGAATAAACCCCCTAATGGTTAAGAACTGAATGCCCACCCGTTGCCCCGTGGGCACAGGTTTCCCAGGCCCCCTTCATCTTTCCTCTCTCTCATTTACACAGGGAGCCAAAAGGGGATGAAACCCCAATAAGGGGGATGAAAGCCCGCAAAGCCAGCCCTGGCCCCGGCAGCCCTTCATGTGGAGGGAGAGGGATGAAATCAGTGTGGAAACCCGGCCAGGGGCTCGGCTAAGAGGATTTGCACGACTGTTCTGTGAGCCACTCGGGTTTAATCATCCCATCCCTGCCAAGCACGCGGGTTAGGAAGCGGGCCAGGGCATGCAAATGCTTGACTCATCCTCAAGTGATTAAACAAGGTGAAGATCGGGGCCGAAATGCCGTCTAGAGAAGGAAAACAAACAACTCGGAGGGAAACAGAGCCGCTCTCCTGCGCATCTCTCCGTCCCCTGCCCGGTCCTCATCTCCGCCTGCTGCTCGACTCCTAATTAAACCAAAACTACCCCTGTGCTTGGGGTCCCGCTTTCCTTACCCCACCTGACAGCCTCTTTTCCCACTGGGAGAACTGCTCTCTCCCCCCGCTTGCCCAGGGCGGCTGCAGGCAGTGCCCAGGCAGTGCCCAGGCAGTGCCCACGCTGCCCCTTCCCGGGCAGAGGCTCCCAGCCGCGGCTGCGCTCGAGGGCTCCAGGGCTCCCCGGGGCCGGCAGGGAGCCGAGCCCGTTCTCACGAGCTCCGGGCACACAGCCTGGCACATTCCGGGGGGAGAGGGAGCGGTTCCCCGGGGCTGGCAGGGCGGCCGATGCCAGAGCCGGTGCCCAGGGAGCGGGCTATTCTGGAGCAGTGAGCTCAGCGCAGCCGCTCGGGAAGGCTTCCCGGGGGACTGCGGGTTCAGACGGGCAGGGGGGAGGCAGAGGAAAAGGCCGGGTGAGTCACAGGGAGCGAGGGAGAGCCAGCGCGGGGATTCAGGTTTTCCTGCGCAGGAGCCAGCGCTGCCTCC
>VZRI01001289.1:118123-136629 GCA_013397515.1 Upupa epops | reverse complement strand
TTCAGCAGCCGCCACCGCCGGAGCCGCCACACGGCTGGGGCTCATCCTCCGCAACGGATCCCTCTCCACGCCTTCGCCCGCCCCTGTCTCCCACAGGTCTTTGGTTGCACGTGCAGCTGGGGAACGTGGAGGCTTCGCGCCAGCGATCCGACGTCTCTGCACTCAAACTACCCGTAAGCGGACGTGGGAACCTACCGGCTCACTACCTGCAGAGGGGAAAGCTAGGAATGACCACAAGGACTCTGTTTCACAGGCAAACTACCCTCTCTACTACACGATCACACTCCCGGCCGGCCTTCGAGGCAGCCTGCCTGACACCAGGACTGCAAACTACGGCAAGCTCCCCGCAGCAGGAGCGCACGTGGTGTCACGGCGAGGCGACACGGAGGAGCTGCTGGCAGCGGCCCCGGCGGGCTGAGCGCGACGGCACCGGAGGCGGTCTGCTCCACACCACTCAGTACCACTCCGTGAAGCTCCTGCCTTGCCCTCCCCACCCCAGCAACCGAGAACGGATTCACCCGGAAGCGGGCTCAGAGCGAGCAGAGGCCCCGTGCTCCTGCCCAGCAGCCAAGCGCTGAGGGGCGCGGGAGCGAGCCGCAGCACCTGCCGCCGGGGGTTCCGCACGGGTCGGGAACGCAAGCGCCACGGAGCGCACGGGCCTTGGAATGCCGGGACACGGCGCCTCCCTGATGTCTCCTCCGCTTAACAAAGCTCGGCTTGGGGCCACACCGACGTCTACGACTAACTTGCAATAGTAAGAACATTAAACATGAATAAACCTTTTAATGATGGAGGCGTGATGAGCATGAACACCACAGACGCCAGAGCTGAGACTGGCCCAGGGGAAAAGGAGAAGTGCAAGCGGCGCCCCGCGCGGCCCCGTGCCCGCTGCGCCGTCTGGCGGGCGAGGGCCCCGGCTGCAGCACCTCTGCCTCCAAGCAGGAACGAGCTTTTCCCACCAACAGGGAACAGAAAGAGGTAACGTACTGGCCCGCGGGCAGCGCCGGCTCTTGGTAGCCCAACACGGACCTCCTGCAGATGCCAACTGGCCAAGGGGGCACCACACGGCTCTCCCCGCAGGGCATCGGCACGCCCGCTGACGGGAGCCGCGTGGAACTGCTCGCCAGCTGGCACCTGTGTCCTGGGCACAGGCGCTGCGCTCTGAACGCTCCGGGGGGGTCCCCTCTGGCAGTCCCCAGCTCCCACCTCTCTGACCCTCAAGCTGCCCGCATGCTCTGAAGAAAACCCGCGCCTGGGCGCCGATCCGGAGCTGAGGGACCCCGGGCGTTTGAGAAGCCAACCGACAGCAAATGACGGCCTCCTTCTGCGGCTCGGAGCTCCGGGGTTCGGTGGCCGAGTAACCACAGCAGCTCCCCGTCTCGGCACCGGCCACCTGACTGCGGGGGGCACCGCGGGCATCGGCCAGGCTGCGCGGGGGCTGCTTCCCAGGGCCCGCACACAGGGCTCAGGCTGACCAGCCACAAGCTGTGAGGGGCTGGCAGGACCCTTCCCGCTTCCTCCCCCCCTCCTTCCCGGTGGATTCCAATTTCTGGAGTAACGGACGGCGCCAGCAATGAAGGTGCCGGCGTCGCCCGCACCTCCAGCGTGGAAGAAGATCACCCTGAGGAGGAGCATCGGCCAACAGCGCTGGGGCCCTTCCCCTCCGACAACGAACGGCCCGAGGCGGGCAGGTGCCAACAGCTCCCAGGAGAACATTCCGCCCGCGGAGCGACCGCGGGTTCTGCCCGGAGCCAGCGGAGCCGGCGGCAGCCCCAGCCGCCCCGCGAGTGCCGGCGGTCTCTGTCCCCTTTCCCCTGGAGGCAGTCTCAGCTCTGGTTCCAGAATTTGAATGCGGATAGACACAACGGGTACTGCAACGCTTCTTCGTCAGCAAGGAACTGCAAATACACCTGACTACGGCTAGATACGAGGTGTCAGCTAAGGCTATACGGCAGCTTCCGAGTCTTCGTCTGAGCTCCTGCAGCTGCTGCTTTTCCTGAAGCCCTTCCAGGCATAGCCCAGGAAGGTGGGGCTGACGGGCAGGAAGCTGAAGCAGCGGTACTTCTTAATGAAGTTCATGCCAAACGGCAGGTCGTACGTTTCCATGCCTTCCAGCGACTTGCTTCCTTTGCCGACCCCCTTCTTCCATTTCCGTATTCCCCGCTCCTCAGGGCTGCCTGGAAGCCGAAACAGAGAGGAAGGGGGAGTGAAACCTGCCTGCGGGTACCCCCCCGTAAGCTCTGTGCTCCCGGAGAGCAGACTGCCAGGAACAGGACAGCATCCCCGGCCAGGCCCTGCAAAGGCCCCCCAGGCTCCTCACACGGGCAGGAGGGGGAGACCACCTCCTTGGGGACGGCTGCTGGCAGGGTCCCCAGTACACAGGAGCCAAGGCCACTCTCCTCTCAGATCACAGAGTCTCACCCTCTCTGGAGAGGACTCTGCTGCCCCGGGGCCCTCGGTGATTTACGCGTTTAACAGCCCCAAGACCTCAACCCCGACAGGGCTCAAGGTGTCGCCAAGGGAACTGAGGCCCTGCTGGTGCCGAGCAGTTGGCTCTGGGCGCTGCAGCTGTCAACAGCTGAGGCAGAAAGCTCTTCCTCCTCCTCCCCGCCTCAACAACCCCCCTGCCACCCTCACTCAGGAAGGCCACAGCCTTGCCAGATGCAGCGCGCGCCCGTGCTGACCTGGGATGGTGTTATCCAGAATAAAGGCCACGCAGCCACCCACAAACATGGCCGTGGTGAGCAGGACGTTCAGGACTTGGTCAATGCCCGCTATTCCTGCAGGGACAGGGGAAGGCCGTCAGGGTCCGAGCGCTCGCGTCACGCACGCAGACATCCTACTGACCCCCCTCCGCAGCAGCAGGGCAGCTGGGGAAACGCTGCTGAGCACCACGGAGGACTCAAACCCACGGGGGAGTAGCTGCAGCAGAACCTCTGCCTGCGGGGTCCAGCACAGGGACCTCTTCTTTCCCAGTGGAACTCCAGTTCCAGCCCCTGCACAAGGGGACCCCTTCACTGGAGCAGGGTACTCAGGGCCCCAGCCAACCCGGCCTCCAGCACTGCCAGGGATGGGGCAGCCACAGCTGCCCGGGGCACCCTGGTCTCCAGCCTCTCAGCACCCTCACAGGACAGAACTGGTTCCTCCTGTCCAACCCTCAGTCTCCCCTCTTCCAGGCTGGAACCCTTTCCCCTTGCCCTCTTGCTGCCCCCCGAGTGCAGAGCCCTCCCCCAGCTCTCTTGCTGCCCCCTGCTCTGAGGGCACCTGGAGCCCCCTCTTCTCCAGGCTGAACAACCCCCCCTGGCTCAGCCTGTCCTCTCAGGGAGGTTCTCCAGCCCTCTGGGCATTGGAGTTGCTCTGCTCTGGACCTGTTCCAGGAGCTCTGTGTCCTCCTGCTGTTGGGGGGGTCCAGAACAGGACCCAGGACTCCCAGTGGGGTCTCAGCAGAGCAGAGCAGAGCAGAGCAGAGCAGAGGGGGAGAATCCCATCCCACCTGTCACTGCTGCTTTCGCTGCAGCCCAGCACAGGGCTGGCTGGCTGGGCTGCGAAATGTTTTCCCTCAGTTCATCTCAACCATCCCCTTGCTGGAAGTCTGAGAGCCCCCCAGCCCTTCCCACCCAGAGCACATCCCCGCAGTGGGAACAAACTTCAACGGCCCCAACCAGCTCCCAGCCTCCCAGCTCCACCCGGGCTCTGCCTGGCATTTCCCTTGGCTGCTGCAGCATCGCTCACACCTCGGAATCCCCCTTTCCCTCCTCCTTCCCGTCCAACTGGATGCCCTCTCCTTCCGATTCTCTACAGCCCTCCCTGCTGGAACAGAACAGCTGCACCGGGACACCCGCTCAGGGCTCAACATCGCCGCTAGTCCTCCTCCGACCCCTACAGTCGCCACCAGAACGCTCGGGGCTCCTCCTCCTCCCCCTTTCCCCGGCTCTGTGCTCGGCTCGCGAAGAGAGGAGAAGCAGAACACGCACCTGTGACCAGCGGGTTCTGTCTGAGATAGCTCGGGAGGACCAGGCCGAAGAAGATGGAAAATCCCAGCACAAACAGGTTCCGGGAGGAATTCAGATCGATGAACTGCAGGTTAGAGAGACCCACGGCCGTGATCATCCCTGAAGGGAAAGACAAGGCTCAGCCACACACGCAGAGGCTCGGCGCGGCGCAGGGAGGGGGGCAAACGCCGTACGTTACCGAAGAGGGTGCAGAAGAGGGCACCGAGCACCGGGTCCGGCAGCGACGCAAAGAGAGCGCTGAACTTGCCCACCATGCCGAGCAGGAGCATGAAGGCTGCTCCGTACTGAATAACCCGGCGGCTCCCGACCTGCGAGAGCAGAGAGGAAAGGGTGCTGGGGAAGAGGCCGACTTCACCCCCTGCAGTACCGCTGCCATCAGGGCAGTGCCACCACAGCAAGGAAAACCAAGCAGACCATGGCAGGGCAAACCCAGTCTCTGCAGGGGCTCCAGCAGAGCTGGAGAGGGGCTTCTTCCCAGGGCCTCCGGTGCTGGGAGCAGGGGGCTGGGTTCCAGCTCCAGGAGGGGAGATGGAGCTGAGAGCTGAGGAAGAGACCCCTCCTTGGGAGGGGGCTGAGGCCCTGGCACAGGGTGCCCAGGGAGGCTGTGGCTACTCTGTACCTGGCAGTGCCCAAAGGCAGGTTGGACAGGGCTGTGGGCACCCTGGGCAGGTGAGAGGTGTCGCTGCCCCTGGCAGGGGGTTAGTGCTGGGGGAGCTCTGAGCTCCCTCCCCACTCAACCCAGGCTGTGAGTCCAGGATCCTGTTCCCAAAGACACTGGTTTCCTAAGGACCACCCGGAGCTGGCTCTGAAGTTGCCTTCCTGCGGCAGACGGGCTCAGCCTTTACACAGCAGCCAGGCTTTCAAAACACTCCCAGCACCACCAGGCAAACCCAGGAAGCTCCTTTTCCAAGCTACCCGAGAAGGCCCTGCTGGGCGGGCAGGGGTACAGACACTCGCCCTGCTTTGGGGGGCAGACACAGTTCCTGTTCCTCCAACTCATCACCACCCTGTGCCTCGTCGCAGCGTGCGTAAGCTGCTGCAGTTCTGCCCCAGCTGGTTGTCCCCTCGCTCGCAGACTCGGGGACTCTGCTGCGTTTGCAGCCAGCTGAAGCCCCCCGTTTCGGCTCTCGGCGCAATCACACCCGCCCGCAAGGGCGATCCCCTCCTCAGAGGCATCGCCAGGATGCCACAGCTTTGCTGTGATGAGGAAAGAGCGTGGCACCTACATCCCACCCCCTGTTTCCATTGGGGTGCAGGCACAGAACTATGAGCTCTATGAGGAATGAGGACGCGGGCAGGAGAGGGAAGGCTGGAGCGCAGCCACCCAGCTGTGCTGCTCCAGGGGGGTGAACTCGCTGTGAACAGAGCGCTCTGTGGCTGGCTCTGCTCTCTCTCTAGCAGCTGTCACTGTCAACAGCCATTTCTCTCTGTGCAGAGCGAAACACACGCTCCTTTCTGTGCCCTGCTCGTGAAAAAAGTGCTGCTGGTTCACCCCGACCCCCACGAAGGAGAAGGAGAAGGTGGTGAGAGCAGAAGCGGCCTTTCCTGAAGGCTGCTCTCCACCCCAACCCTCTCGCGGGAGATTTCCACCAGCAGCCCCAGTCTGGCAGCAGATGGTGCTGTTTGTGTCCACCTCCATCCTCAGCCCGGCTGCAGCACCCTCTGTGCCCAAGAGCACCCGACTGAGCCCAAACACAGCACCTCTGCTGGAGGAGGACAGGGACGGGCACAGGACACGCATCTCGCTGCCATCTCGTGGCAAGGTTTCGTTAGCATTGCCAAGCGGATCCACGGGCAGACCAAGGCCTCCCGGTCCAGCCCGACATCCAGTCTGGCATGTGAACAGAACCGCTTTGCTGAGCGGCACTCCACCGGAGTCGGGAGCCTCCTCGTGCGCCGTAGAGTCCCACGGGGAGCCAGACGCGCAGGGCACCAGAGCCGTGCCGTGACCCTGGCTGCAGCGCCTGCTCTGGCTCTGCCAGCACAGCCCCCATGCAGACGCAGATGAGAGCCCAGGTCCTTGTGCTGCGTTCACCGCGTGTTCTGGTGAGATATCACATCCCTGGTGATGCCAGGAGCATCCATCGCTGCCGGTTAGTGTCTGCACCTCAACCCGAAGCCCCCAGAGCCGTGCAGTGCCACCTGGCTTTTTGGAGCATCATCTGCTTCCCGTGGGTTCTCTACCTGTTCTTCAGCCCAGCTCTCAGTAAGAGCTGCTGAGGCCCTCAGCCAGCAGTGCCCTTCCTCACACAGTGGTTGGGTTGTGTAAGCCAGGGGAATGCAGACTGAATCAGTGAAGTCTGCACAGGCTGCTCTGGGTCACAGATTCACAGAACCAAAGAGTGCCAGGGACTGGAAGGGACCTTGAGAGATCACCCAGTCCAACCCCCTGCCACAGCAGAAGCCCCCACAGCCAGGGGCACAGGAGCAGCCCAGGGGGGGCTGAAATGGCTCCAGAGAAGGAGACTCCACAGTCCCCCTGGGCAGCCCCTGCTAGGGCTCTGGCACCCTCACTGGGAGGAAGTTGCTCCTCCTCTTCATGTGGAACCCCTCCGTTCCAGCTGGCACCCGGTGCCCCTTGTCCTGGCACCGAACAACACTGACAGTAGTTACTGAGGCTCCTGGAAGAGGACTGTGCTGGGAAGCAGCCTGCATAACCCCCCTCCGCTCACTGAAGTCACCCGGAAACCCTGGCGAGGCACCTACCTTCGTGATCCCGAGGACGCCAATGTTGGGGCTGGAAGAAGTCGACCCGTTGCCCGTGCCAAACACTCCATCCAGCACACACGAGAGACCCTCGATAAAAATCCCCCTGTAACCACAAACAGAAAGAAACCAGACCCGCTGCAGGCAGTGCCCGCTGCCTGCCTGGGCGCCTGCTCAGGCACCTGCCCCCCCAGTTCTCAGGGGGGCTGCATTTCAGGCCCCAGGACACCAAGGTCAGATCCACTTTCCCGGTCTGAGCCACTCTCTTCTTCCAGCTGAGGAAGGGCAGAGTGACCAGAGTGCACTGCAGGCAGGGGGAGCAGGCACCCCAGCTCCCACCGATTCAGAGTTCGGTCCCCACAGACACCCCACTGGGAACTGCATGGACTCCAGCGGGCACAGAAGGCGGCTCCCAGTGCTGCAGTCCAGCAGGGAGTCCAGCAGGACAGCTGCCTCTGCTACTTCAGATCCCCAGCTCTTGGGGTTGCCCAGACGGCAGTGCGTAGGGTGGAACAAGGAAAAGAAAGAGGAGGGAAGGGAAAGGGAAGCGGAGAGAGTGTGGGAAAAGGAAAGCGGAGGGGAAAGAGGCGTGGGGGCAATGGAAAGGAGGGGGAGAAAACAAAGGGAGGGGGAAATGGGGAACTGGAAAGAGGGGGGAAAGGGCAGAAAAGGAATCCCCGAGCAGCAGACAGTCCTTGCTGTCACCCACCTGTTTATCGCGTGGACGGGGGGAGGCGGAGCGCAGGACAGCCTGGCGCAGGCGTAGTAGTCCCCTATGGACTCGATGATGCTGGCCACCACCGCGCTCAGCATGCCGATCACGCCAGCGGCCGAAATCGTCGGCAGTCCCCACTGAACTGTGAAGAACACCCAACTGAACTCCCTCCTGCCACGGGCGACCGCTGAGACACCAGCGCTCGCAGCAGTTCAGAGTCACCGCGCCCCTCCTGCTGCAGAGGAGTCCAACCGGCACTGCCGGGGCCCCACTACCTCCTGTCCCCCACCCTGCACACTCATGTCTTTGCAACCAGCAAGGGCCAGGCCTGGGGAACCCCTGAGGGGCAGAATGTGGTACTCGGAGGGTACCAACCTCCCTGGGGCAACTTGAGGCTGTTTCCTCTTCTCCTGGCAAGAAGAACAACCCCCTCGCCCAGCTCCAGCCTCCTCAGGTTCAGGCAGTTGTGCAGAGCCAGAAGGGCTCCCCTGAGCCTTCTCCTCTCCACTCCAACCCCCCCAGTGCCCTCAGCCGCCCCTCACAGCACTGCTGCTCCAGCCCCTTCCCCACCTCTGCTGCCCTTCTCTGGCCCCACCGCAGCCCCTCCTTGTCCTTCTGGCACTGAGGGCCCCACGAGTGACCCCAGGAGTCGAGCTGGGGCCTCCCGAGTGCCCAGCAGAAGGGGCAATCCCTGCCCTGGTCCTGCTGGCCACACTGATTTGTTTATTCATCTTTCAGGGAATCAAGGAACTCCCTTCACACTAGCGGAGCCTGGCAAGTTCCAGGGATGAAAGGAGCAGAGGGAGAACGGCCCAAGCAGCTGCTTTGATTGCGCTTGGAAAAACCCCAGAACCCTAAAGCCCCCCCGAAAATCCCTCCTGCTCAGAAGGAAGGAATCTCAGATGCTGCTCATGAGACGCCAGCGCTGGTCAGCGAGGCGAGGAGCCCACCGCCACTGCTCCAACACGCAGGCCTTGGTTCCACGGCTCTGCCAGCACAGAGCACGGCCGGCGCGCAGCTGCGAGCGCCGCGCTAACACCTGCCCAGGGCAGCTCCTTGTGGAAGAGCCAACAAGATTCACTGAGCCCGAGAAACCCCCGCAGGTCTCCCGCAGCCGTCGCCTCCCGCCCTCCTCTCTTTGCAAACGGGACAAAGGGAACCTGAGCCACACAGGTGGGAATGAATGGGCTTCACAAGGAGAAGAGGTCCGAAGGGCTGGAGATCTCCTCCTCCTCTGTTTCTCAGAGGCTCCTTCCTCTTTCTCAAGGGCTTCTGTTACAGCTCTTGCGAGTCCTGCTTTGCAAGAGGGCTCTTACAAAGCAATCGAACCAAGGTGCATGGAGAGCCAGCGTGACAGTGCCCTGCTCTGGCACAGCCAGCGCCCTGCTCCGGCACAGCGGGCTCCCTAACGACCCCTGTTACTCACTCTACTATCACCTCTGTGGTTCCCGAGCAGCACCCCAGCACCAGCTGTGCACCCCTACCTCACACTGCAAGAGCCAGCCTTTAATAGCACAGCTTTAGACTCAGAGGGGACCGGGCACAGAACACAGACACCTGAGACCCCGAGCAAAGCACCCTGCTTTCACAGGATCCTTGGGGATGGGAAGGGACCTGGAAAGATCACCCAGTCCAGTCCCCCCCTGCCACAGCAGGGTCCCCCAGACCCAGTGGCACAGGAACACAGCCAGGCAGGGCTGGAACGTTTGCAGAGAAGGAGACTCCACAACCCCCCTGGGCAGCCCCTTCCAGTGCTCCGGGACCCTCCCCGGGAAGAAGGTTCTGCTGAGATTGAGAGGGAACCTCCTCTGTTCCACTCTCTTGTAAATCCTTTGCTGTCCTAAAAGCAGTGCCTGGCCTTCTCTGGCCTGTCTGCCCCGCAGCTCCTGCAGGTCAGGGCACTTCCGCGCAGCCCCTGCTGTGCCAAGGGAAGAAGGGCTGTGCTTGGGGCAGGGAAGCGCACGAAGCTGAGGAGCCCTCCACGTGCTGCTGATTCTTCACACAAGGACCAAGGGCGACGACTGCAGCAGCTGCACAGGGTTGTCCAAACCAGCCTGCAGCGTCACCCAGCTGTGCAAGGCTGGCAGCAGCTGGCGGCAGCTGGCGGCATCAGCAAGCACAGACAAACCGAGCACTTATGGGGACAGTCCCTGCGAGCTCCCAGGCACCAGGAGTCCCCCCGACAAACCCTGCCAGCACCTTCCACAAACTCACATCTCAGAGACTCGGTCTTTCTCAGGTGAGAGACCCCAAGGTCTCAAAATAAGAGGAAAACAAGCAAACCCCCCCAGCCTCGCTCGCAGTGTCTTCAGATCAGCAGACGTCCAAGCAACAGCTCTGGGAGCAGCATTCACATCTTCACAGAGGGGCTCCCAGGAAACCGGCCCTCATGCTCAGACACGCTTGCTCAGAGGCACCCAGTGGTGGGACAGGGGGCAGCAGGATTCAGCTGGAATGCGGGAGGTGTCAGAGCCCTGGCAGGGGCTGCCCAGGGGGGCTGTGGAGTCTCCTCTGAAGCTGTTTCAAACCCTCCTGGGCTGTTCCTGTGCCCCTGGCTCTAGGGGCTCCTGCTGTGGCAGGGGGGTTGGGCTGGAAGGTCTTTCGAGGTCCCTTGCGACCCCTGACACTCTGTGGTGCTGTGATACTTACAGGGGTAAGGAACCTTGAACCACGGAGCCACCAAGAGCACCCCTCGCCGGGCATCGGTGCGAGCATAGAAGCCGTACTTGGAACTGTCAGGGGGAAAGACGTCTGTCACAGTGAAGATGAAGCAAAGCAACCACGACACCAAAATAGCTAAAATAATCTGTGGAAGCAAAAGAGAACAGCAGTTGAAAAGCACTGGCAGCCTCTGCAGCAGCAACGGTTCCCGCTCAGAAGCCGAGAGCGATGAACCAGCAGCAAACCCTGTGACAGAGCCATGAGGAGTCTCCCCACAGCCCCTAACAAAGGGGCTGTTACCAAAGCTCGGGAATCAGAGACAACTCTCTGTGCTCACAAACGGGGAAGTCTCCCAGTGGGCACTCGGGAAACAAGCGGCTCAGTCTCAGCTTCCCCAGAGAATTAAGAAGTCTTTCACTCGGGGCAGTGGAGAAGATAATGATCTCACTACCCCTTTTTGTGGAGCTGGCTTAGGCTGCCACTGCGTAAACAAACCTTCTCTCCCCCTTCCTCCCCCTCTCCACCACCTTCTTCACTCCAGCAGAGAGGGACACCAGGACAGGAAGGCCAGCACTACAGTAAGAAACCATTCCCCGGGGCAGATGAGCCTGTTCTGCTGCTCCCCGTAAGCCCTCTGAAGCTCCTCACAGGATCCCAGGGGGACTGAGGCTGGCAGAGCCCTCGGAGCCCCTCCAGCCCAGCCCAGCACCTGACATCACCCCAGCAGCCACCCCAGGGCACTCAGGGCCACAGCCAGGCTGTCCTTCAACACCTCCAGACACAGGGACTCCCCCGCTGCCCTGGGCAGTCCAGTCCAGGCTCTGAGCACCCTTTCCCTGAGGAAGGGCTTCCTGACAGCCAGCCTGACCCTCTCCTGGCAGCTCCAGGCCCTGCCCTCTTGTGATCTACAGGGTTACTGAGCAAAAGCCCAAGCCAAAGGCACGGGCGAGGGAGGGGGCTTGTGCGCTCACCGGGAACATCTTGAAGAGCTGCAGCCGGTACGCCGTCCAGCCCTTCTTGGACTTGTAGATGGGTAGGGGGAACTTGACGTTTCTGGCGTACTGGGAGAACAGCAGCACCAGGAAAATGGTCCTGGGACAAAGGGAGGAGGGGGACACACAGGAGAGACGTGTCAGCGACACGGACACAGCCTGCCCCTCCCCAGCACAAACCCGCCCGGCTCCGCACTCGGCACAGGGCACCGGAGCGAAGGCGCTGGGAACCTTTCCTGCCAAACCGACGGGCATCTCGGGGCAGGGGAACCCAGGAACGGGAGTCCGGCTCAGGATGGTCAGAGCTGAGCAGCCACGGGCAGAGAGCTTCGCTCCTCTGCTGCCCCCCTTTTGATTGGGAACCCGCGTGGGCCTGGGTCTGCGGGGCGCGAACAGCTGCTGCCAGCGGCCAGGAAGGAGCCGGAAAGCTGGGGGCCAGGAGACAGCGATTTGTCTGCCTCAGAAACGTGCCCTCGACAGCCCTCTGCGCAGGGAGCTCTTCCCTCCTCTCCCTCCCAGTCCAACGTGCACTGTTCCGAACGCTGTCAGCCAAGCGGGGGCTCCCGCCAGACTCCGTTCAGCCGCAGGGCCCTGGTGACTGGGTTTATCAGAGCCCTCCGGTGCCTCAGGCATCAGCACGCGCTTCTCCCCCAGAACCACCCAACTGCTCCACGCGCCCCACGTCTGAGGCCGGGACAGGACCCCCCAGCAACGGGGAGAAGCAGGCAGCGCAGTGGCTCAACCCCAGCTCTGAAGAGGCCGCCCAGAGCGGAGCCACACGAAAGGGCAGAGCTCCTCTGGACTCTGAGGGGATGTTCTTATCTGCCTTCACACGCTCCAAAGAGAGGGGAGGATTTTAAGCCTCCCTCCCTCTTCTGCCCAAGGTCAGATTCTCTGAGCGCAGAAAACAAAGCAGAGCTTTCTTCTCTCTCGGTCCCCAGGAACAAACTGCTCTGCTGGAGCAGGGCGTCGTGCAGAGCCTCTGCCCCTGCCTGGAGTCACGCCAGCAAGGCACCTTAGCCCTGCGGTCAGGAAACGGACTGGCACCTCTCCCAAAGTCCAGCAAGGAAAAAGGGGCTCCGGTGCCCCCGAGCTGCAGGCCGAGAGCTGCCCTCTCCCTGCGATTCACTCAGCCCACAGCTGGCAACTGTGCAATAAACTGTGCTGTCCTGCAGTTGCAGACAGCAGGGTCTCCCCTCCCCTCGTCCTCTCCAGACTGAGCAGCCCCAGCTCCCTCAGCCGCTCTTCACAGGGTTTGCTCTCCAGACCCTTCCCCAGCTCTGTTGCCCTTCTCCGGCCCCACTTCAGACCCTCAATGTTCTCCTTGTATTGAGGTGCCCAGAAGAGGGGGGTAAATCCCTGCCCTCATCCTGCTGGCCACAGCACTGCTGATACAAGCCAGGCTGCTACTGGTTTTCTGGGCCACCCGAGCGCTGCCTCGCGTTTAGCGGTCAGGTACAACAGCGTGATGGCAGGGCCTGAGCTGCCCCTCTCCACAGCATCACCCCGTCTCTGAATGCCCAGAGAAACAGACCAGCAGGCAAAGACCAACCGAGGGACCAGCTCCTGTTCTCCTCATCGCACCTCGATGTGCTCCGCGGACCAGACCCCTTCCAGCCGGGCAACCACTGACCCAGTGAGGTCAGGAAACTGCACAGGGTCCTGGAAGCGCAGTCAGCGAGCAGCCAGTGCAGGGGCCCAGTCCTTGCGCAGGCACCGTGCCGCTGTGCTGGGGAGCAGCTCGGCGTGTCTCTCTCATCAGAGCAGTCAAGGCAAGTTCAGGTGCCTTGTCCTGTGGCCACGGAGTTCCGTTTGAGCAGCTCTTCTCAACAACCCAGAGCACCCTTCTGGGCGGCAGAAGCCAGAAACCCTCCTGGGCGGGCAGCACCTACACCCTGCTCCCGAGCCATTTCCTCCTTCCATCCCGGAGCGGCTCCGTTCCTCGCTCGCCCGAGCGCCCAGCGCAGCCCAGGCCTGCTCGACCGATTCAGCGTGCGGCCGACGCGCACGAACGCGCTTCACAGGAGGGCAGAACGCGCCTGAGCCAGCTGCTCCGCAGCTCCCACTTCGCTCGTGAGACGAAAGAGAATCAGCTCCCTCCGAACCCTAAGCTGCACTTGCAGAACTTCACACGCTCAGAGCACTGCGCAAATGGACCCGAACCCCATCTCATCAACTCGCTCCTGCTCCCAGAGCCAGCACCAGGTTGGGCACGAACACAGCTGCTGCTTCGGGCAGCTGCCCTCTGGCTGCTGACCCACAGCACCTCACAGGACGCTCCTGTGTCCTCTTCCTCTCCTTTCCTACTGATCACCCCAACCCGATTCTCTCCCTGGCACCTACTTCTGCACCAGCAACACCCTCTGAGCCCTCCAATCCGCTCTGAAGGCCTCACAGGCCAAGGGCCTCGGTGGCGACAGCCATGCTCGGCCAGGACACGAGTGGCAGTAACGTAACGCCCCGGCGGTAACGACAGACAGCCCAGTACTGCTGGCAGTACCCGCTCAGCGGTGCGCAGTGAGAACGCACGCAAGGGCACCGCAGGGCCGCAGACCACTGCCCCATCACCTTTCTCCGGCCCCGAGCAGCATCAGACAAGGGCTCGCAGGGCAACCGTTGTTTTATAAAGCTCTCTCTCCTCCACTCCTTCAACTCTGCCTGCTCCTGCATCCCTGTGGCCCCAGCTGGCCCACCCCAGCCCCACTGCCCTTCCTGCACGCGGTGTCTGTCTGCGCTGGCAGCGCTGGGGTGCAGACTCCGCCTTCCCTGGCACCCCAACACTCACCGACACGCGCCGCCGGCCTAGGCCGGGGGCACCCAGCAGTACTTACAGCATGGCGATACCCCAGTGTTTGCCTGCTCTTTCTCCAGCAGCCTGGAAACCGGAGAGGCCGATGAGCGCCACGGTCGGCGTGATGGTCAGAGGCCCGATGTACCGCAGCAGGGCGCCGGGGAGGCCGAGCAGTCCGATCACCACTTCTATCAGGGAGGACATGATAATGGCACCTTGGATCTGAACACACAAGAAGAGCAGAGAGGCGCTTCAGTCAAACCCCTCGGGGCCAGCCCCGGCACCGGTTTTCTGCTCTGGGTCACAAACTGCAGTTAAAGAACTCAGCGACACAGAAGAAGTCGGCACATTTGTCGCCGTCAAACAGCTCATTATGTTTACGTGACTTATCGCTTACGCAAACACGCGTGGCTTTCTCCACAAAACTATTCCACAACAGACCAGTGGGCCAGTCCGGTAGTTGTGTGGATAGCACATCACACTGTCAGACAGGAGACCTGGGTTCCAGGCTAACCTTTAAGCTCTCAGATCGAACCGGCAAGGGTTGCTGGCGCCACGGAGGTGATGCTCCTAGCTCCTAGGGGCAGAGTGTGTGCTGCATTGTTCACAAGTGCTCCTTAGAAGCTGGTATAGAGCAGCGTTGTGGTCTCAGGAGACTGTCAGCCCTCTTGGCTGCAGGGCTCTTGGCAGGATGTAGCTATGGTTTGAACATGGGGAAGAGAGAGGGGTTGTTTTTAATTAAGAAAAAGTTTGCAGCCCAAAGCAACGGGATGGGAGATAAAGTCCATGACACCCGCCTTAATTTGGACTACGCTATCTACCACTCGTGTGATGGCTGGGCACAACCCTCATCCTGGGCTCTGCAGAGGGTGACGGCCTTCAGACTGCAGTGCTGCGAGTGGAGAAGGACTCTGGATCTCTTTGGGCAAGTCCCTGGGCAGAAGGAACCTTTGATCGCCACAGTCTCCAAGCGAAGACACCTCGCGGCAAACCGGATGGGCTAACTGCCTATCTGCCTTCCGCGGGGCAGCCTACTGACAGAGGGCCAGCAGGCGAGCAGGCTGGTGGCAGCTGAACTGCTCCCAGCGAGCACCAGTGTTACAGGAAGAGCGCTGGCCTCGCCTGTGCGCGGCCCCGCACGCCTCGCGGGACGCGGTAACTAACTCCTTCATTTGTGTCCAGCAATGACCACGGCGGAAAGGTGGAGGCTTCTGTGACACGAGCGACGGGAGGCACTCAAATGAGAACCGCAGTGAGAGAGGAAATGACCGGCTTAAAGACGAGAGCACACAGATGGGGAGGTGAGAAACTTCACTGGATCGGACAGACCAGCGGCGAAAGGCTACTCCTACATTACCTCTCGTATTCTGGGGTACCAGATGTGCTCGGTGTGAAGCAGCTCTGTCGTCCCGTTTGTAACTGTTAGATCTTGGAGAAAGAAGAAGAAGAAACAGAGGCACTCAATTCCTCAGCCAGCCCGCTCTCGTTTAACGCAGCCGCGCCTATCCCGAAGCTGCGCCTGCCCAGCGCGCCTCGACTCGCGCGCCACAGCGGCTCTGCGGCGCTACAGACCAAGTGAGAACACGCTCACCTTCCCAGGAGCTGCCCACTGACTGTACCCCCCGCGCTCGGGCGGGAAAACCCCAACTCTCAGACAGAGAGGTCCGCTAGGGATCCTCCTCCCAGTCCCGCGGGCAGACGAGTGGGGAATGGCTCAGCTGCACAGCAGGGACTGAGCCCTCCAGCGTTCACCAGCTCCGCTCACTGCACTGAAGGCTGCTCTGACCCATGGAAACAGCACCACCCGGCCCCTCCGCGAGGCTAGGCGGTTCAAGAGCACGGGGAAGCCGTGTGGCCACCAGAGGTTACCAGGCCGCCTCTTCTTCCAGCGAGCTCTGCGTCAGGACGCGTTCTGGGGTCAGAAACGGCCCGCACAGCCAGCGCTGCCACCTCCTCCGCTGGCTGCAGGGTGAAGCACGAGGCCCCACCCGCCTGGTTCCACTGCACGTCTGCTCTCTCGCCAAGTTCAGACTAGGACAGGTTGGTGACCTCAGCACGGAGCAGGTTAAACGGGTGCCCGAAGGCTGCCAAAGCTCACTCTGCCAAGCCTGCCAGGTACGAGTTAAACCGGCGACAACACCCGTCTCGAGGGGATGCTCAAGCTTCCTGCCACGCAGCACCCGATGGCATCTGCCACTTCCCAGTGCTGGGAAGGAGCACTCACGCAGCCCTTCTGCCTCTCTCGGCACCGTTACCTGCAGAACTGCGCTTCTTGGGGGCACAGGGTTTGTACTCAACACCTCCCCTACCCCCCAGACCGGAATCCCACAAGGGCATCCCCAGGAACCTCTTCCCAAGGCACAGAGGCTGTAACACTGCAGAAGAGAACCTTCTCTCTTCTGTCGGTCTTTCCCTGCCCAAAGCCCCCGCAGCTGCCCTAACGTGGCCCGTGCCGTTTGCCACCTCACCCTGGCCGAGCACCGATGACAGTTACCTGTGCTATTGCATTTCCACTTCTCCAGGGACAGTATCGCTCGAGCAGGTGCTAAGAACGCAAAAGCACTCGCCTGAAACAGGGGTAACCTGGTGGGAAGGGAAAGAAGAGATGCTGCTGTTTCCCAGTGCCACAGTGCCGTGTCAGGGCTCGGCTGCAGGAGGGCGGCTTCTCGTCCCCCAGACCTTCCTTTACGGGGGGTTACGAAGCGTTTGCACCGCCAGGATCTCTTCCTCAGAAGAGCAGCCAGGGAAACGCCACGGTGTCACCAGCCAAACACCTACAAGACGACACTACACACACGAAGCTGCTGCTCCAGCCCCCCTAGAGATAACTCGCAGGCACCAGACGCTGCTGTAAGGTGCAGGCTCAGCGAGACGTGGGCACCAATGCTGCCGAGGTGTTCGTGCCCCAACTGCTGAACCTGCAGCTTCCACCATCCCACCACATGAAAACACCACCAGCACCGCCTGGGTACTCGGTGCCTTCCCCGCGCACGACCCGCAGCGCAGCCCTGTGTGCACTCACCCTCAACTGTCCGCGCGGTTAGACCGGCGAGAGCCCATCAGGTGTTCCAGGGCCGCCAGCCACAAGCACAAACGCGGCAGGAATTTCTGGAGGACACTCTCAGCCTGGTGTTTACACTTCCCAAAAGGTTTCAGACCTAAAGAGCAGCCGGCAGCCCCGACCGCGTTGTTACGGAATCGGCCGCGGCTTGTGTAACAGGACAAACATCCCGACGTTACCTAACCGTGGCCTCTGGCCTCTGTAAGCACCCCGAGCCCAACGAGAGCCTCTCTACTCGAACAGTGGCACGTGGAACACTTAACGCTCACGGGGCTCTCGCTGCTGCTCCGCGTCTCTGGCTGCCAAGCGCCCTGATGCCAGTGTAAACACGGCTGAAGGAGAAGGGACCCACTGCAGCATTCAGATCAAGATCAGCAAGGCAGAGGAGGGGAAACCAGGGGAGGGACAAAGCCTGCTCAGCGCAGAGATCAAACCAGAAAGCCCTGCGCTAACAGGAGCTGGAACGGTCAGAGCACCAGAGGAGATGAACGGCCACTGGGAAAGAGCAACGCGAAACACTGACCGACCCGCCTACTGCAAAGCCTGAACCTCAGAGGACACGGGAGCCCGGTGTGCTGGGCCCGTCTAAGGCTCCTCGAGCTTCACCTTGGGTGAGGAGACGGCTGGCAACCACAGGCAAATGATTCACCCCCTTTTTCAAGGTGCAGTAGGCAAACGGAGCGAGCCGCTGCCCACGGCACAGCCCGCAGCGCCCGTACCCAGCCGCCTCTCCTCTGCCCCACCCAGGCCGGGCCCTGCGTCCAGCCCCACGGAGGGGTTTTGCAAACACGGCCTGCAATCGCGTTCCCCGGGGATGAAGTCAGTGGTGTGGAGCCTTTGGTCCAGAGGAGGCTCGCAGCACAGAACGTGCCCTGCCCCCAGAACGGGCGGCAGCGTCTCCGCGCGTCTCGCTCAGCCGTCCACTCCTCCTCCGGGAGGCTGCTGACCTCCCGCTGCGCTCGTCCCGGGGCACTCAGGGCCTCTGCTTTCTGAGCTGCGAGGTTGCTCAATGACGGCAGCAGCCCTTGCAAGGACAGAGCTTTCGCTGCAGCTGACATCTGGAACCAGGGGATCAGGGCCGGGCAGCTCGGGGTTGGGAAGGAAGGTCCCGCCTCGCCAACTGATCCTCTTCCAGACCGGGTGAGCTGCCCAGCGGGCAAGGGGAAGGCTATGGAAGGGCCCTGCCCAGACAGCACCTCCTGGCAAAGCTGGCAGCCCAGGGCTGGGATGGGGGCACCCTCTGCTGGGTTAAAAACTGGCCGGATGAGTGGGCACAGAGAGTGATGTGAATGGTGCCCATCCAGCTGGTGACCAGTGCTGGCCCCCAGGGATCAGTGGTGGGTCCAGTTCTCTTCAGCATCTTCACTATGAACTGGATGAGGGGATCAAATCTCCTGCTAGTAAATTCACAGACGACACCAGGCTGGGGGGGGAAGAGTCCATCTGCTGGAGGGGAGGAAGATGCTGCAGACAGATCTGCACAGGCTGGGTCAATGGGCAGAGGCCAGCGGGATGAGGTGGAACAGGGCCCAGTGCAGGGTCCTACACTCTGGCCACAAGAACCCCC
>VZRI01001289.1:86664-117807 GCA_013397515.1 Upupa epops | reverse complement strand
CAGGCTCTTCTCCCAGGCACCCAGTGCCAGGATAAGAGGGCAGGGCCTGGAGCTGCCAGGGGAGGTTCAGGCTGGCTGTCAGGAAGCCCTTCCTCAGGGAAAGGGTGCTCAGAGCCTGGACTGGACTGCCCAGGACAGGGGGGGAGTCCCCGTGTCTGGAGGTGTTGAAGGGCAGCCTGGCTGTGGCCCTGAGTGCCCTGGTCTAGCTGACTGTGCTGATGTTACATCCTGGGCTGGGCTGGAGGAGCTCAGAGCCCAGCCCGATTCTGCGTGGAGGTGCCCGAGTCATCGTTAACATTTCACACAGCCACAAAGATGCTCAGACAGGGTAGCGCTGGGCACAGCAGCAAACCTCAGCCGTTCGGGACCAGGAAAGCTGCAGCTGGCCGTCCCCGTGGCACCCACAGCTGGGGCTCCCTGCTGAGTCTGCTGGCTCCCTGCCGAGTCCCATCAACAGCTTGGATTCCTCACTTCAGTACAGGTACCACAGTGACCAGGACTCCGCCTCAGAGCAGAGCTGAACCGGCCCTCAAGGGCCTCGAAGGCATAGAACAGGATCTTCCGAAGCCACCGTGGCTGTGTTTGCTGAAACACTGGGCAGCTGCAGGGCTGCCAACACAACCTGGCAATCTCCGTGGCAGAGGGCGGCCGCTGCGTCCCCCTGCTACCCCGACACGAAACCCCGAGCGCATGCTCAGCGTTAGAAAACCTCCAGCCACCAGTTAAAAACCAAAACCAGGGCAAACTGTGTCTGCAGAGGAGGAGGCTCCAGGGGACCTCAGAGCAGCTCCCAGTCCCTGTAGGGGCTCTAGGAGGGCTGGAGAGGGGCTTCTTCCCAGGGCCTCTGGTGCTGGGAGCAGGGGGCTGGGGTCCAGCTCCAGGAGAGGAGATGGAGCTGAGAGCTGAGGGAGAGACCCCTCCCTGGGAGGGGGCTGAGGCCCTGGCACAGGGTGCCCAGGGAGGCTGTGGCTGCTCCATCCCCCCTGGCAGTGCCCAAGGGCAGGTTGGCTGGGGCTGTGGGCACCCTGGGCTGGTGAGAGGTGTCGCTGCCCAGGGCAGGGGGGCTCTGGTGTCTCTTCCAGCCTAACCCACCTATGATCACTGTCCTTTGGTCAGTTCTGTGAGGAGGCACAGAATCAGGAGGCACTAGAACACGTAAGCAGCGTTCCCTGACAGATCCGAGGCAGCGTGAAGTTGGTAGGAGCACAGGAAAACCAAGGTCCCGTGACACTGTGCTTCTTCGCACAGTGGGGAGGAGACAGGCAAAGCTGAAGAAAGACCTCATCTTCAGGTTCTTGCCTTGGTCACCAACCCCTCAGGCTCCCCTCAATTCCGTACAGAAGGCTCAAACAAAAGGGGGGAGGAGAAATTGAGTGCAGCACTGCCAGCAGGAGCGAGCTCAGGGACCCCAGGGCACAGCTCTGCTCCCCAGCCCCTTGAAACGCTCTGCTCACCGCTGAGGCAAGCGATCCTCCAGACAACGGGCCCACCAGGCACAGGAGGGGATGGTGAGCTGCAGCCTGGCTCAGTAAGAAGAGAATAGGCTGGGGAGAGACACCTTCTCTTTCAACAACGCTCAGCCCGCTCGTGCGCGCCAGAACAAACCTCCCACACCCAAGAGCAGAGTGATTTCCTACGGGGAGGAAGAGCAGGCAGAACAAAGGGAGGGAGAGGAGACAACCAAGTTAACTAAGGCGGCAACGGCAGATTCCAGGGAAACCTGGCCTCTTGGGATGGTCTGGTGTGAAAAGCAGAGCTCCAGCTGCACGTGCTCTGCTGCTGACTCCCGCTGCACCCTCCTGGGCTGACTTCTCCACCCAAAGATCCTATTTCTTAGGTAAATCTCTAAGAATTAAAGGGGTCTGTCCATTCTCTGCAGGGCACAAGCTTTCAGCTGACACTGCTCTCAGATGGAGGGATCCCTCGGGCACTGAGGCCAGGGCATCTCTTGCATCAGGCACTTGCCCTCTGGTTCTGCTTACCCTGCTCCAGCCAAGGAGATGCACAAACCACTCGGCAGGGTTTAGCCACTCCTGCTTCTCCCAGGCAGAGCCAGTGAGAGTTGCTGTGAGCCTGTCGCACAGCTCTCTGCAGTGGCGCCTGCAGAAGGCACTTCGAAGCAAGAGCGGCGTGTGTTTACGCTGATGCTTTCACCAAGCCCACACCCACGCCAGTACTGGCTGACACGGCACCTGCTCTCCTGCCTTCTCCTAAGGAGAGCGGAGCAAAGGAGGGGATGGGTACCCTTGGGCTTCTTCCCACCTCGGGGGGGATCACTGCGTGCCACTCAGAGCAACTGACACGTAAATCTAACGACTGCCTGTGCTGAGAAGTACCAGAACCACTGTGTTCCGAGAGCAGAGTGACCCTCGGCGTTTCCTGGGCTGGTTGGAATCGTGAGGCACAGTCTGCCGGGGGGCCAGCCACAGCACCCTCCACACTGACCACCCAGTACAGCAGTAAAGACACCAGCACCAGCCGCTCTTCGCTAAGCTGCCCGAGTTTTTCCCTTCCCCTTCTGCCTCTCTCCCCCCACATTTCCCTCCTCCTCCGTTCCCATCTCTCCCCTCCCGTATTTTCTTACCCCTGGGTCACCTCCTCCCATTTCAGATCCGCCCTGTTTTGGGAGCAGCTCTCCAGAACCTTTTCCCACCTGCCCTCGTCCTGAGCTGCTGCGCTGTGCTGATGCTCTTGGAGAGAGACCGAGCACCCTGTGGATCGCAGCCGCTGTCCTGGCAGTCCCAGGGGGTGCCTCACCTTCCTGCCAACACCCGCGGACGTGTCCCGGGCCTCACCTGCACCCAAAGGTCGTCTGTAGCAGCGTAGTGATGCCCACGCAGAAGAAAATGGTCCCGATCAACTGGCTGGTCGCCCACTGGTCAAATCCAACACACATGGCATCAGCCAGCAAGAAGGGCACCGCGATGGTTCCGCTGAAACACGTCAAGTAATGCTGTGAGGAGAAAGGGGGGGTTACTAGTGCAGGGCTGAATAAACGTGCCGAGGACCCTCTCGCCTTGGGCACTGGGTGCTGCTGCGTTGGCATCGCCCACCAAAGCTCTGGCGTGCTGGCTCTAAAGCCGTTCCATTCCACAAGCATTTGCCATGTTGAGCCACCCCTCGCCTGCCACCAAGGACCACAGCTACTGGAGGTGGCTACTGGCATGGTCCCTACGAAGGACCATGGCTGCTGCTCCCGAGGAGGAGGAGGGATCTGCTCACTGTGCCGCAAGCCACCTGGGCTCCAGAAAGCAGACCCGTAACTCAGCTGCCCATCCCCGAGGAGAGGCAGAAACGGAGGAGGCTTCAGACTGCATCTGCCCCGAGATCCTGACGTACTTCACTGACACCAGCAAAGGCTCAGCATTCCCGCAGGACAGGCACTGCCTGTGGCCCTGAGCGCCCTGGGGTGGCCGCTGGGGTGCTGTTGGGTGCTGGGCTGGGCTGGAGGGGCTCCGAGGGCTCTGCCAGCTCCAATCACTCTGGGATTTCAGGTGTCAGACAGCCCAGTCACGATTTTCCCCAGCATTCGCTCACTAAGGTGGCTCAGGAGCTCAACCACTGTAGTGACCTGCACGAGCACACTCTCCAGCACAGAACCCTAACAGCTCAGCACCTCCGCAGTGATCCTGGCGATCGCTTCGAGAGGAAAGCTCAGTGCTTTCTTGCAGCCCCGACTGCACAGGAAGCACACAAGGGCCACACGCACAGACCCGACAAAGCACAGAGCACGCGTGAAACGAGCGTGGAAAACCCCAGAGGGGAGCGTGGCAGCAGTCTGGGACGCACCTGTAACCCCAGGAATATGCAGAGGTACCAGGGAGGAACGTCTTCGATGGTGTAAATCATGTCCGTCCTCTGCGCGTCCAGGCTGCCGCTGCTGTCCAGCGTCTCTGCCAAAGAGCTCTGCGAGGGGCAGAAAGAGCAGAGGGTAAAAAGAGCAGGGGAGGGCAGAGCTCCCCCTGAGCAGGGGAGGGCACAGCTGCCCCGAGCAGGGGAGGGCACAGCTGCCCCGAGCAGGGGAGGGCACAGCTCCCCCCAGAGCAGGGGAGGGCACAACTGCCCTCCGAGCAGGGGAGGGCACAGCTACCCCCGAGCAGAAGGCACAGCTCCACCGGAGCTGCCCCAGAGCAGGGGAGGGCACAGCTCCCCCCCGAGCAGGGGAGGGCACAGCTGCCCCCAAGCAGAAAGCACAGCTCCCCCGGAGCAGGGGAGGGCACAGCTGCCCCCGAGCAGGGGAGGGCACAGCTGTCCCCGAGCAGGAGATGCTACCTTCGAATGAACCAAACTCAAAACGATCAGGCAGCGCAGACGCCCCTCAGCAGGTCTCGCGCTCCCCGCTCGCATCCTTCGGGCTTCACAAGCTGTTGGGGAGGTTTTATCACACCTGAGCACTTACAGACTCTGCTCAGCTCGTAGCCGGGCCCTCAGCAACGGGGTCTATAGTGGCAGGTGCCTGTGCCCACGGCAGGGGGTGGAACTGGCTGGTCCTGAGGGACCCCCCCAACCTAGCCCACACCAGGACTGCGTGACAGGTGGCATTTCACAGCCCTGCACCTCTGACAATGAGCTCTTTCACTGCTGCCATCAGCTCCCTGCTCAGTTTGCACCAACACAACAACCTGCTGGCAGCCCAAAGGTGCCTGAAACTATGGGATTAAGGCTTTAAAAGAAAGGGAAAGGGAAGAGTGGGAGCTGAGCAGAAGAGCTGACAAAGGCTGGTTTCAGAGCAGAGCTCCTTGCATAAGAGACCAGAATCGGGTCTCACGGCAACTCCCTCCTCCTGGTTTCACTCCCTTTAACCTCGTGAACCACCAGCTTTATCACCTTTGCTTCCCCCCCACGTCTGAGCAGTCAAGACGACTGCCGGCCATTCGAACGGCAACGTCCACAGCCAAGGGCCCCCCAAGCGGGCTCCCTCCCAACCCGCAGGCACTCGAGAGTCCCCGCGGCCTGGCTGCCCGCGCGCCCCAATTCACAGGGAGCCCGCAGAGCGCTGAGCGCACGGCACGCACCACAAGGCCCAGAGTTTCCATTCCAGCGAGACTCGGCTCACTCACTCCTTCACAGCAAAGAGCTTTACCTGGGCTCCCTGGCTCTGGAATCCCGGAGAAGCGACCCACGCTGCTGCCAGCCCAGAGCAGGAGGAAGCGTCCGGTTTCACCATGTGGGTTCAAGGAACCCCAAGCTCCTCGTGTAACCCCTGCCGTGAGCTCCCCCACAGCACACTCGCGCAAGGGAGCCTCCCGCAGGCCCGGAACTTGGCCAGCCGCTACCTCAACCAGTCCTCAAAGCGCTTGCTCCAACAGACAAAGGACAGGGCCTGAGATCACCGCCGCCGGGGTCACCAGCCACAAGGGCAGCGGAGCCAAGCTGAGCACGGCTGCCTCGTGGGTACGGCTGGCTTGGCAGAGCAGGCTACGGGGGGCACTCCGTGACCTTAAGGGTCTTTTCCTAGCTGAAAGGCTCCAGCAGCCTACGATTCTATGGTCACTTCCCTCTTGCCTCAGATCTCCGCAGGAAAACCAATGCCACGGGGCTGATGCAAATGAAACCACCACAGGACCGGGGAGAGTCAGGGCCTTGCAGTGCAACAGCAAACCACAGGCTTCTGAGTTCACAGAGCGCTCCCAAGGCTGCAGGGCAGGAGACCGCACCACCTCCCCAGCAGCCTGCGCCAGCGTTCCGGCACTCGCCCGGGACGAAGGTTTCCTTCTGCTTAGGTGGAAACCGTTGTCGGCCTCTCCTCTGACTTCACCGGAGCAACATCCAGTGGCTGCCTCTGGCTCTTCAGCCCACTGGCAAACACCAACCTTTCTTCACTGGCCTGAGGAGGCTGCGCCAAGCTCAGCCCTTAGCTTTGCCCCCTGCCCTGTCCTTTCCAGTCCCTCTCTTCTCTGGGCAGCAGCAGCAGCGACCTGCTTCTCCCCGGAGGAGCACAGCGCACGCAGCAGGTTCACCTGCCCTTTCAGAGCCTTCTGCCATCACTTTAGTGCCTGCATTGCCTGCAGGGAGCAAAGACCGGCAGGCACAGGCCCGGGAACGAGTCCGCTCCTCCGTGGCATACGGAAAGCTCCCGGGCACAGCCTGCCCACCGCCAGCCCAGTGCTCTCCTCCGGAAAGGGAAGCTGGTTGGGGTTTTTAACCAAAGGGTTTCCAACTGTCAGAGCGCTGTCTGCCCCACACAGCAGTGGCGCCTGGCTATGAGACCCCTCCAGGGTACTCCCCATCACTTCCAAAAGGCAGGCTTGCTCTGCTTTGGAAGAGGAGGCTTTGGCCTTCTCCTTTAGAGCTGAGGGCAGCCCGAGACAGAACAAGGAGGTATTTGGGAAGGGGGGGAGGCGGCTACCCTGCTGATAAAGTCACGGGGTAGTCACTAGCCCTTTTGTGTCGTGAGCGTGTGCCCGCTGGCTTCACAGACTGTGCTGGTCAGGCTCGGGGTGGCGTCTGGGGGAGCTGCTGGGAAGGCACGAGAAACCCCACAGGCAGGGGCGGGGGGATCCAGGCCAGGTGGAGCTAAACCCTTGAAGAAGAGGAACGCCAACCAACAAACGCACCCCAAAACCCAGGAGCACCAACGCCAGCGGCAACGAAGGGTCAGTTATGAAGCCCAGAGGGATGGACCCAGGGCGTCTGGGCTCTGTAAACATGGCCACACGGCGCTGGTTGTTATGGGGATGCGGTGACTCCTCAGCTGGGCTGGCAGTTCAGCGCTCCAGCCAGCGGCACTGAGACGGCGCGAGCCCCGGGCACCCAGCAGTTAATGACACTTCAGACCTCTCTGCTAAAGGCTTTTCCTTCGGGCCTTCGCATTTGCTCTTCTGGTGAACGACCTCTCAAGAGGAACGGGAGGCCATGCACCGCTCCGCGGGAAGGGAGAGGCAGGAGGTCTGCATGGGCAGATGGGGCCACTCATCGCTCCAGCCCCTCCGCTCACTGCTCAGCCACAGCGAAACTTTATCCCACGCAGGGTCGGTCGACTAAAAGTTCATGGTCTCTCAGGATGAGTTCTCGCCCACTGCGTGCAGTTCCGACCACACGGATCGAGCGGAAGAGATTACAGGACACAGGCTTGGTCAAAACGGGCCCAGAGCTTGCGTCTAGAGATGGCTTATCTGCGTTGCACAGCCGCACCCCGCACCTCTGGGCAGTGCTAGCCTGAGCACGCTCCACGAGCCGTGCCCCGCAGACGCACGCACGTCAGCACTGCCAGCGGCTGCCATCCACGAATCAGCGCCATCGGGGTGGGAGGTGGAGGTGCTGGAGACACGCGGACAGACTCCCTCCCAGACAGGACATGACGGCAGCTCCTCGTGGCACTCACCGCTCTCTGAAAATACTCTGGGAGGACCAGCTGTTTAGGGTGCCCTAGGATAGGAGACCTGAACGGCCCCCAGCGATACCATCCTTGCCCGACAGAAGCCACGGCCCAGACCAAAAAGAGCACCCTCTTGCCTGGAGCCAAGAGGGTCCCGCTGTTTCCCTCAGGATGTTCGGAAAGGCTGCTCCTCTGGCAGAACAGGGTTACCCACAAAGTCACGGGATGGAAGCGCTCCGGAAAAGGTGCTGGTCAGACTGCACCCTCTTCCTCAAACTACAGCTTAGACTGACAACTGCTCTTCTTGCAAGATCACTCCTGAACAGACGTGGGGAGCAGTGGAACTGGGGAAAAAGGGGGGAGACATCACAACCCCAACCGGCTCCTCTGAGCCTCAGCTGGCTCCTCCTGAGCAGCTCAGAGAAAGCCACAGCTACCCTACGGGAAAGAGTGGACGGTTCCTAGGGGTGAGATTCATTCCCAAAGCTCCTGCTCAGCAACAATGAGCAGCCCCTCCCTGGAAGGAGGCCGAGAAATGAAATCTGTGAGGCTGGAGCTTGGAAGAAATCGGGAGAGTGGGGCAGGTCCCGGACCTGGAGGTGCTCCACACCATGCAACGGCTTTGCCGAGCCCAGGACAGACCGTTAACGGAGCTCTTGCTCCCGTTCCGTTCCCTGGACTAAGGCAGAACGCGGCCTGGGCAGAGCGACCCTCTCAGGGAAATGATGCAAAAGGCCAAAGGGAACCCCAGTGCCATCTGCACACTTTGGTGCCAGGTCAGAGGGCACTGACTGCTCCCAGTGTTGCTGAGTCACTCCCTGCTGCTGCAATCAAAACCCTGTGATCACAGCAGTCAGGAGGACAGAAGTCCCCCAAGCCTGACCTGAATCCATGAGTCAGCCAAGTAAAACCAGTGAAAAGGAGAAGTGAGAAAGCATGAAGGGAGTTCTCCGCCCAGGAAGCGGCGCGTACCTTCTCTGCTATGCCGTTTTCTGTGGTATAGATGGCCATCAGCTCCGTGTCCTCTGTATCCTGGTCACCACTGGCCGTGGCCCCACCGTTTATCACGACCTTCAAAACAACAGAGGAAGAAGCACGAGGCCTTGAACACTTTCTCTGCACTGACGCCTCTTGTACCCCAGCCCCGGGTACCGGACGCTGCCTCAGGCAGCATCACAACACTCGTCGCTGGCAGAGCGCGTCTAGGAGCACAGAGAGCACTGAAAGCAACCTCCCACAGCTCCACAAAGCCAGGCACAGGGGCTGGCAGAGCTCTTCAGGAGCAGCAGAGCCGAGCAGGCTGGCACACCCCAATGGCTGAAGGCAAACGGCTCCTGCCTGCCGCTACTGGTCAAGCCAAGCGGGGGCCAGCGCACACCGCAGCAGGACAGCCTCCGGCCCTACGCGGGCAGTGCCCGGGCGCAGCTCTGCTCTGCAGCGCTCACCGAACAGCACCGCTGGCTGTGCTTGCACATAAGCACGACCAAGGGTCCGAAGAGGTTTTGCTGTTTGTGGAGATCAAGGGTTCGTACCCCGCGACTAGACCCGACGCACAACCCGCGCCGACCGCGCAGCAGCCGGAGGGTACTTACAGGCAGGGTGAAAAAGGTGGGATGCTTGGCTTCATCCTCGTATTTGCCTTCTGTGGAGCCTCCTGCCTCCACCGATTTCGAGGTGGTGTTCTTCCCAATCCCCATGGTCTCCAGCACGTCAAGGACCTGCATACAGCCCCCGCGTGGAGGCCGAGTCCTAAGGACAGGTCCTTATTCGAGCAGCAGCACCTCCCCGAGTCACAGCGGCGCCCAGTTAACCCAGCTGGGACATGAGGGTTGAGCTTTTAAGTACCGTGAGCATCAACGGCACCTGGAAGAGAGAAATTCGATTAGTCTCGATGACCTGAGACACCAACACAGGGTCCTGCAGGCTGGGCGCCCTTCCACCCTCCTGACTCACCAGCTCGCACCTCTCCTTTTCCATTCACTAGCTACCAGATCAGCTTCTCAAGATGGAGCTGCTGGGATTCACAGTGATTCCAGCATGGGAATGCTGCCAGTACCCTCTGTTGTGGACTCCAGTCAGCAGCAGGACCCTGGGTTTAGTTTCACAGTCATTTCAACACAACTCCGAGGGAACGGGGCTGGCCTGTGCCACCCTCTGCCCACAGCTGCTTCCCAGACAGAGCAACGCGAGGCACAGGGTAGCCACTGACTGCTGGAGAGCACTGCAGGAGAAAGGGGTCTGGGGGACCTGGGGGCCAGCAGGATGGCCAGCAGCCAGCACTGGGCCCTGGTAGCCAAGAAGGCCATTGGCATCCTGGGCTGGGTTAGAAGGGGGTGGTTAGGACATCAAGAGGGTTCTCCTGCCCCTCTGCTCTGCCCTGCTGAGACCCCATCTGGACTCCTGTGCCCAGTGCTGGGCCCCTCAGTGCCAGGAGGGCACAGAGCTGCTGGAGAGTCCAGCACAGAGCCACAGGAGTGGCCAGCCCGCAGGCAGAGGGAGAGAGAGAGACTGCCCTGCAGAGAGACCACAGACTCTGTCTCCAGCTCCCTGTCCCGCTGCACCCGTAACATCCCCCGTGGAGCAGACACTGCTGCCATCCCACCCAGCGCCTCTGGGCAAGGCTGGCTGAGTGAGAAGCCCAGAGGGATGCTTCTCCCCAGACCTCCCACGAGACCCTGGGCACCTGCAGACTCCTATCAGGTTAAAGGAGTCATCCCTGTGCCAGCCTCAGTTCTCAGCCCTTCAGCTGAGAGAGCCCCTGCTGCTGGGGGCAAGTTCGGGCCGCCCGGAAAACAACCGAGCGCTAATACTGCCGGGGCCCTTAACGGCCCCTCTGCCAGTGAACCCCAGGCACCCGAGGTGAAAGAGTACTCTTTCACAGCTCCTCTAGAGAACAAAACAGGCACACCAGGAAGCCCACCTGGGCACGGGATGGCCGGGAGCACTCCTGAGGAGCCCAAGCGGAATGGGAATGGGAGGCAGTGCCTTCCAGCGAGGCTGTCGTGGGGACTGGCTTCTGAGGGTAAGCGTGCAGGGCAGAGGACCCAGGTTCCACGCAGCCAGGAGCAAAAGGGCTGAACTGTCTCTCACTTGAACTGGAGCCTGGCCTGCGCTCCCACCGTCAGGAACCCGCAGCAAACCTCCGGGCACCACCGGCAGCCCCGCACTGGCTTGGCTGCACCCCGCTCCGGGTCTGCACACAGCAGAGTCTGCCTCAAGGCTGCCCGAGTGGGATGGAGGCAGGGGGTGCCCGCGGTGGGGCTCCCTGGAGGGGTTCTGTTTGCTGTTTCCAGAGGCAGGAGGGACGTTTTTCCAGCACTCGGGAGAAAGGCAAAGAACAGAGCCTGCCTTCTGCCGTTGCTCTTCTCCAGGAACAGCCCTGACGGGGACAGGCAGAGTTTAGTCCGGCAGCCTCACCACCTCCGACGGAAGGAAAGGCCAAGGGTGGAATTTCCCCTCCCTAGGAAGGCAGCCAGGCCAAGGACCCACCGGGTGAGAGATGTGCCAGCAGGAGACTTGCCATCCAGGGGAGCGGCTGAGGGGCAGTGGCCCGAAGCCCCTCAGTTAGCACTGATTAGCACCTCCACTGCCACAGAAGACAAGACCTATGATCCTATTTCACTCTGCACTGCAAAACAGCAAAGACCTGGATCTCCTCAAAGGAGGTGCAGAGGGCTCCTGAGGCCCCTGAGAACCTGGCCAGGCAGCCGCGGGTGGCTTCTGGAGAGCTGGCACACAGCAGCAGCAAGGGTGGTGTCTGGATCAGGGTTCCCAGGTGATGAGAAGCAGGCAGCTCCAAATTATCAGGCACAAACCTCCTCATCCTGGCTCTTCCTAGGAAGAGGAGGAGTACATGTCCATGCAGAGCGTGTTTGCAAGCTTCCAGCTTCCACCCAGCAGCCCAGGGGGCTCAGGAGATAGGCACAGGAGATAGCCAGAGCTTTTGAGAACCCCTAGATTCTGCCATCGGAGGTGCCCAGTGGAAGCAAAAGTCTCCGGGCAGCAGCAGCTGGGGTTGTCTGGGAGCTATCGCTGCTCCTTATCAGACTCCTCAGCCACCCAGTGAGCGGACTGAGCCGTTTTACAGCCCTCTGGGACAAACCTGAGCCATCGGAGGCTGACAGGTCAGTCAGAAGAGATAAACCCCACTCAGCAGCAGCTGGGTACACCCCGCACACAGGGTTATCTGCTGCCCTGGATCAAAGGGAAAGGCCGGGAGCTCCCCTGACACCTCCTTCTACACCCAGTTATCTCCACTGCTCGTGGATGATTAACCCCAGACGCTGACAGCGTTTACGACGCTCTAGATGAGATCGGGATCTCCACAAGAGCCACCGGCAGGGTGGTCCGGGCCAAGTGTGAGAGAGGAGAAGTATCCTGGCGGAGCAGGGGCCCCTCGGCCCCTCTGACACTGCCCAGACCCCGGCAGGATGGGACTCAAAGCCGGCGGAATGGCTGGCTCGGAGCTCTTCCGCTGGGCTGTCTCGAGAGGTTTCTCTTCTGCCAGGGGAGGCCCCTCAGCCATTACCCGGGTCCTGGCACATTGCACAGCTCACCTGAACAACCCACCAGAGATGGGGCTGCACCGGGAGACTCTACGGAAAGGGACTGCTCCTCTCCTTTCTGGGTTCCTGCCTGCCAGCCCTCACTCTGCAAGTCCTACCACGACCAGACGCGGCCCCTCCAGTACCCAGAGCAGAGTTCCCTACAGAGCAACGTGCCCCTGCACCGAGCCAGGCTGTGCCAGGTCCCAGCCCACAAGGTACTAACGGGACACTGCTCCGTCTGAAAAGCTCAGCCCTTCCTACAGATTCACAAGTCAGCTGGGCAGGGCAGAGCACGCAGGTTCCATGCAGCCAGGAGCGAAAGGGCTGAAGCACTCAGGCCAAGCAGTGACCTGGTGCCAAACAAGTGTGAGAAGGCACTCGTGATGGAACCCAGCAGAGCTGCGAGCGCCCAGGAGGCTGGAGGTGGCTTTCCTGCCCATTCAGTTTTGGTTTCCCCCAGCCTAATCCTCTCAGCCATTCCGGGCATGCTTTTCCTAACGGCGCTATGCTTAATCACCCAAGCCCTCCCTGGGTTTGACCTTTTCCACACTGGCAGACTCCAGGTAACACTCACAACTCTGCTCCCCGGGAGGGACTGAGGCCCTGGCACAGGGTGCCCAGGGAGGCTGCGGCTGCTCCATCCCTGCCAGTGCCCAAGGGCAGGCTGAAGGGAACTGTGGGCACCCTGGTCTGGTGAGAGGAGTCCTGCTCATGGCAGGGGGTTGGGGGAGCTCTGGGCTCCCTCCCAACCTAAACCATCCCAGGATTCTACGACACGCACAGGGAAAGCGGTCCACGAACCCCAGGGAAGGAGCAGGCATGCGTAAGAACCGCCGGCTGTCCCCGTGGCGCTCAGCTCTGCAGACGGCAGCTTCTCCTGAGACCACAGCCATGCAGGATTCCCCCCAGAAGCTTGGGGAGGGAAGCGACTCCGTGCAGTTCTGGATGGGGAATCAGAACTGGGAACAAAACCCTTCCCCGATCAGCAAGGTCCTGCTCAACTCCTGCAGGGTCTCTCTGCCTCTCCTACGAGGGCAGCTGGGCTGGCGCTAGGACAACACCAGCCCAAAGGCTTCAGACTCCCCATACCGATTTGTGCAGCTGCTTCGAGGCGGCAGGGCACAGCTGAGCCTGCACAAAGCTGGGCCGAACGCTTGAGCACAGCTGAAGCAGCCCGACCGAGCGCAGCGGGGCCGCACGGGACCAGGTCTCCTCAAACTGCAGTCAGAAGCTGCGGGACAATCGCGAACCCTTCCCTGCTTCACAGCGCGGCAGGACCGCCTGGAGGGCAAACGCCATCCTCTTCCTCCCCCCCATCAAGGGAGATACCAGGGTTGGGGCTCCATGCTGCTGTGCAGGGAAATGCTGGCCAAGGAAGCAGGCGAGGCTGCAGAGCACCCTCGGCGCGCGGGCTGGAAACCCTCCAGCGTGCCCTGGGCGAGGAGCCGTGTCACAGCCAACCCAGGGCCTTGTTTGCCTTTACAGATGGCTGAAGGGCCACGGGAGCTCAGCCTGTGGCACACACTAAGGAGATTAGAATCCAATTAAGGTGACAGCTTAACTGCAATCTTTAATTTATTACAGGTAATTAGCTGTCAGACCTGCGTGAGCAACTTTCTCCCGCAAGCAGATCTGAAGCTCTCCAACCCTCCGTCGCCTACGTCAGACTTCTAAGCGGAACGCATTAGGGCCCCGCAGCTGATGGTCCCCGACAGCCCCCGCGACTCAGAAACTGGATGCTGAGGAGTACGGGGTGGGGGGGTCCTGTCTCAGAAAGATCACAGCTTACAGTCTGGGGGACAGCCAGTGCTCACCAAGAAGAAGGGGGCTGAGCACACGGGCGGCTCAGAGCAGCACGGGAGCATCCAGGGAGAACCAGAGGGCCACGGAAGGGGGCAGATCGATGCCGAGAGACCAGGGCAGTTCCAAAAGAAACTCCCTCACCGGTGCAGCAGAGCAGCCTGACAAAGGCAACAGGAGGGACTCTGGGCACTCGAGCCCAGCACTGCACCCAGGGAGGGCATTCTGTGGAGGCTCCAACTCACTTACGGGGCACAGCTACCGCTGGCCGGAAACACAGCGCAAGAGCAGGGCGATTCCCAGTTGTTTGTGGAACAGCAGCCTCTCCAGACCACCCCGGGCTCCGGGGCCGCTCTCGGCACAGAACTTCTGCACTGGTTCTGTGTGGTTAAGGGACCCCAACGCCAAGATGACGGCTCCTCTGAGCACACACTCCTCGGGCTCCCGTGATCAGCTGGGAGCGACTACAAGCACCGCGCTTTGTTCCGATCCGTGTCCCGGCTTCGACACGCCCCAAGTCAGGCTATTTCTGACACCAGAAGAAACAGCAAAGATCCTTCCTCTTCCTCCCCATCGCCTGCCCGAGCCCTCCACATCTGCCGTTTAGCAGCACAAATCCACCGGGCCTGAGAAACCTGCTTTTCTGAGCAGCTGCTGAAAGGAAAGGGCTCCTCACGCAGTGTTTGACGCTGCTCAGCACCGTGCACCAGCGATCGGAAGAGCAGTAACTCTGCTACTCAGAGCTGTCCAGAAAGCTGCTCGGTGTTCTCCAACCAAACCCGGTAAAGGTCCTGCCCATTTCAAAGAGCCAGGCAAGGAGCACCTCATCCCCGGCTCATTAAGGGCTTGTTGGGGGTTAGGTGATGCAATCAAGGCACTGCCTGCAGCAGCAGCCACCAGCTGGACCGCCTCGCAGTGCTGGGGTTATTCCATCTCCGGCACCCACGGGGCCCTCTGCCCCACAAGCCCTTCCACATAGGTAGGTGTGCCCCGACAGCCTTTACCCAGCCTTCCTGGAGATCCTGACCACCTCACAGACATGAAAAACGCTGCCCAGCACCCGTGCTTAATCATCTGCTGCTGCTTGCAGAAACCGTCCACCCACTTCAGTCTCAAGCAGAGCTTTTCCTCGGGCTGTTTGCAAAGCGAGCCTCTGCGGTCTGGAAAACGCTCAGGATCTGCCCTTATACCAGGCTGCCTCCTGCACCCAGAGATCCTCCCCACGGAGCGGGGCTGCATCCAACGCTCCCGTGGCATTGAGTGCTTCGGGAAAGCTTTTCCTCCTCCGCTCCAAGGCAGCCTGCACTCACGCCTGAGGAGCAGCACCCTTGCACTCCCCAGCCAGCACTCCAGACACCCTTCCCCTGCGGCAGAAACAGCCACAGTCCCGCCGAATACGCCCCAGCTCCCTCACGTGTAGCTTTCCAAACCCAAGAGGTGGTGGGTTCGAGGGGTTTGGGTCCCAGGAGTCCCTCGCTCTGAAGCGGGTCTGCCGAGCACCCGCAGGCACGAACGGCCGCGTAAGCAGTGGGTATTTGACTGCCGTCCAGAGCGCTGCGTCTTGACAACTGACCGGCCCTCCCGGGACATGTCTGCACAAACACAGCTCAGCTCCGCCAGGCTCCGACGCTCCCCTGATTTCAAGTACATGAGCTAAATCTCATTAACTTCCTGCGTGAGGAGCTCGCCCAGGACTGAATCCAGCTGAATCAGATTTTTAATAAAGGATCTCAGCCGCTTTCCAAACCACCCTTCAGCTACTCAAATCATTAAAAAGAGCTCACATAGGCTGTGATCCTGCACAGAAACACCTGGAACAGGGTATTCCCAGGAAGCACAGGCCAAGCCGAGGGCGTGCTTGCTCACCAACATCACTTGCTCATCCTTCACCCCACTGCTGCCAGTTTATCTGGCCAGGTGTCTGTGCAGCGAGCGCCCCAACCTCCCCAGGAGCCCTTCGGCATCACCCCGTCCTAACGAAAGCCTAGGAAGCGCCCAGGAGACGCTGTAAAGATCACCGTTCAAAGCAGCTCAGGCAAAATCCGGGAGGTAACAACTTTACAGCTCAGCACGGAGGGGCTGCTCTCAAACCCAGCTGCAGAGCTCTCCGGAGAGCAGGGGGAGCCAGAACGACAGCGCGTCACTGCTCTGCGTTCTGCACCCCAGTGCTTTACGGCCTCCGCACACCTCTCCCCATGTTTCTGGCACACGTTAGCTCCACTGATGAGAGGACACAGACCTTACAGGCTCCCCGGAGAGCATTAATAACCTAGGAATTCCAACGCCCCCCCATTACCCTGGGTGTTAACACAGTTCACCGAGCTCCTGCACGGCGCTGGCCAAGCAGCCTGAGCACACACCGCTGCTTCGCGCTTCACCTGGCACTTGGATGAAAGCGGCGTGCTTGCTTTGCCGAGACCTTAACCACACTGAAGCGAAGCTGAAGGCAGAGACTCCGCTACAGAAAATCCCATTTATTAAGCAAATCAGGGGAAAGGGCCAACCTTTCCCACTCTGAAAAGGCAGCTGCTTTCCACAGGCCCAGGCACCCCCCGGGGCGTTTCTGAAGCAGGTACTTGCTCCTTGCTGAGAGAGAGCTATTTCAGCCTTGTCAGCAATAGAGATCCAGGCACTGGTTCTGCACTGGAAGAGGGTTACACCGAGCTGGATGTGCGAGGCTTGCCTGGAAACACGGACTTGGCTTTCATTCCACCCGATTTAATAAAATGTTTGCAATCCAGGCAACTTTGCAGAACCAACCTCGGGGCTGCTCTTGCGGGGTCAAGCGCTCTGAAAGCCCGCTGCCCTACCGCGAAGCCACCTGCAGAAGTCTCCCATTTCAGCAGTTCAAAGGAAGCAGAAGTTCACAGTGAACAGGCAGGGGGCTAAGTGCCTTGAAGCCTCTCCTTACAGAGAGGACAGATTTTCAGGGGCCAATTCAGTCCCGCAGAAGCCCCCAGAAAGGTGTCACTAAACCACGGGGGGGTCAGGTTCAGGTTTTCTTACCTGACGGTGCCACACAGATGCGATTTTCCTACTGACCCCCATGAACAGCTGAACTCAGAGAGGCTCTTACCTCTCTCACCTCCTGAAACCTGCGCAGACTTTCAGAGACAGTCACAGGCAGTTCCTGCAGCGCCCTTCTCCCAGCCGATGCTCAGCGCTGCAGCTGGAGCCACAGCCTGGAAGGACGCAGACGGAGCGAAGGAGGACTTTTAGAATCCGGTGGGGCTCACGGCGTTGTGTAACTGCCGAGTGTCCAATCACCATCCCTGCGTGTTACACAACGGCTGAAGCGCGGGGAGACTCCGTGCCGCCACAACCTGCATGCCCCGTCTCAGTTACGAAAAGCAAGCGCGCAGACAGACGCTCTGAGTAAGAGCCGAGCGCGTACGCGGCCACCCCCGTGCGAAGGCACAAGGGCTTCACTAACTGGTGACGCTGCAGGGAGGAAAACTCAGCCCGGGCCCACGAATCCCGAGTTGCATAAATATTTACGTGTTGGACTCCCAGGGCCGAAACCGGGGCCGGGATTCTCTCCGCCGGGGCTGCGTCCTTGAGCTGCCACCGTGCACTCCGCACGGCAATGTTTTCATTAGCAATTCGCCAGCTCTCAAGAAGTCCCAGGCCTCAAGGCTCTGTTCTGTCTAAAGACAGAGTTTAGCAATCGACCACCTTACCGAGAGCTGAAAGCACAACTCAACTTGAGCCGGGCTTGTCCTCATTCCTGAAGCACACTGCATGAAAGCGATGCTCAGGGCTACACAGCACAGTCAGAAGAAGTGGGAGGCAGAAACAGGAGCGAGAGGCTTAAACCACCGCCACAAAACATTCAGTAATGTCCAGTCCTCCCCTGTGAATCCGCTCGTCTCTCCCCGACCTGCATCTCTGCCTCTGCAGGAGGACAGCACTGCCTTAGGGCTGATCTGACAACTCCTAGCGTCACTGTAACCGGGCAGCCTCTGCCTCACAGCGTCACTCGCCATCAGGTACAGCACTCTGCTCGCCCACGGAGGAAGGGATCACCTCTCCAAATGCATCCTGTGCTTGTGCCATCGATGAGACACCAGCACTTGTATCAACAGATCCCACCAGTGATAACCCAGTAAGGCCAGCAGCCAACAGCACCCCTCCACCACCGGGCACTGACCATGTCTGCACACAGTGCCTCCGCCACGAGGGCACAACCCATCCAGGAGCGCTGTGCTCCGGGGCAGAAGCATGAGCTCACTTTACCTGCAACGCACCTTCGGAGGTGCACTTATGGGGGCAAGGCAGGGCGCTGCCACCGTCCAGCTCCCTTGGCTGCCTGGGCAGAGCCAGCGCGATGCCAGCGTCACGGTTTGCCACCAACCGCCCAAACTTGCTTAATTGTCGAGACCCGAAAGCTGGGGGCCGGCAGCAGACGAGAAACGGGCATGTGTTTGTTCTGGCACCAAAGAGCAAAGCGCTGAGTAGGGCACGGCTAATTGAAAGCTGCCACCCATTATGAGCAGACTCGTTGTCTGCCCTCCTCTGCGGGCGCGGAAGAAAGCCAGTCCCCTCCACTCGGAATTTCACGCGACGTGCGCGCACAGAAACCCCCTCTGCGCTCCAGCATCCAGCCTCGTGCAGAGCAACGCCGACGCTTCCTCCTCGTCTAATTACTGGGTTCTTCCCCTCGCTCTCTAGCTCTGAATTCCAAATGTTTGCACAAACAGAAATAACTTCCAAGTTCAACGGGGGGAAAGCTCCCGGCACTGAGGGCCAGCATCACCGCAGCTGAGGACGGTAACACACGCTCAGACTGGCTGCAGCAGCCCTCACCCGCAGTGTTTCTGAGGAATATGCTAGAAACTTATTACCATCATCACGGTTGCCTTAGATCCAGAGCGCTTGATGGGCTCACAGGCAGCTAGGGACGAGGGGATAAACGGCAGGATGAAACTGAAAGGATTTGAAAGAAAGCTGCTGCCCGCCTGTCGCCCGTTCCAACGTCCACTGTTCACTCTCCTTCCGACAGCTGTGTTACGCAACGCCCGGGACCCGAGCGCCGCTCAGCCCAAGCCCCACAGTGCAAAGTATAACCCAGTTCCACGCAACTCCCGCTACTCGAGTATCCAATCAAGCACAACTCGCTGTTTACCTTGCAATTGCAGCTGATCGCTCCAAAGTTCGACGCCTGCCCAGCAGAACCCCATCATCACTCCAAGCGTTCCTGCCCGATTGCTGAGCCTTTGCACCCATTTCCTGCAAACAAACCACCTCCTCACCTGCAGGCCTCCCCTCGCAACCCCTTCACGGCCGACAGGCTGCACAGGTCCAACCCTGGCTTGGGTGGGTATGACTTCTCGCAGCGCACAGGCGCTTCAGCACGGCCACACCGCGGTGACAGCGAGCGTCTCCCACCGCACACGCGCAGCAGAACATCCTTGCGGAGCGCTGTCAGGCATGGGAACACTGGGCCCGACAGGCACCGTGAGCAGATGAGCAGCCCCGCAGGTCGCTGCTCTTCACCAGCGGAAGTGAAGTCACAGCAGACAATGTATGCTGCTGAACCAGCACAGGCAGCACCTCCTGGTGATCCCATGCGGCTCCTCATCCTCTCTATCACCTGCTCAGTATCTGAAACGCCAACTGACAGCAGCGGCTCTCTTGCTGAAGAACGTTACTCCTAGGAGGAGTCCCCACTGTTTGCTGCCTCCTCAGACTTGGGATGCTCAGCTCAGGGATGGAAGGAACACAGCAGAGTGCCCCAGCCAAATCACAGAGGGCTGCCGTCAGACACACGCTGCTAAGCTAACAACAACTGACAAGTTACGAGCTGACTCTGTTTGTGCTGGGGTGATGCCCTAAGCCCTGCAGCACCCAGTGGCAGGACAAAACTCTTCTCGGAAGTGCCCTCTGCCCTACAGTCCCTGCACACGGGGCTGGAGCGTGATGCCACGCTATACCATCAAAACTGGTGAGGATATGGCCCAGGAGCACAGACAGCTGGTAACTCAAACCCTTGAACCCTCAGATACTGCCAGGTAACGACAAGAACACTGCTCAACATAGAAAACAAAGTCCAGTGCATTCACTGCTAAGACATGGTTCTGCGTTCCACGCCTTAGCTGAACCCCATCAAGCCCACCCCAGCATCGCAGATGCCCCATGAGTACTTGGTGGTGGCAAAGCAACCTGCCCGTCAGCTTCCTCAGGAGGGTGAGGCCCCAATGAGTCTACTGACTCTAGCAATCTCTTAACTTGTCTGCCTACCAAAGCCATCACACGGGCTCTTCTGCCTCAGCGAAAGGACCCTGTTTACGCGGCAGAGCCCCAGAATACACGGAGCGCAGCACACACGAGAAGCACACACAGCACACACCTGCAGAACAAGGAGATCCACCCTCGCCTGGGTACAGCAGAAACGCAAAGCCGCTGAGTTTGATCCATGGAATACCAATCCATGGAACCCATGGACATCAGTTCCCCCGAAATGTCAATTACTTGAAAAAGCACCTCTCAGGAGAAGTGATTTAATACCAAACCACCCAGTGCTCCCTGCCCTCACACCGACCCAACTGCTCAGCAAGAACTGCTGGGACAGCCGACCGCTTCATCTAGCGAGCAGCGTGCGTTGCTGGGTGCTACTCAGACGTACCCCAGGTACCCTGCTCAGGATGGGGTACCCAGAGGCAGCCCGTGTTCAGCAAATCCCACCGTGTCCGTGGAAGAACATGATGCTTTGTGCTCAGCCACCTATCTTCCTAAACCCCCGGTTCAGCTGCAGGAGGTATCACAGGAAGTTTTTTAACTTCCCCTGCCACCGCGTGTGTGTTTCAATGCCTGGAAGAGAAATCTAGAGCCTGAGATGCAGATCAAAGCAGCCTGGTGGTTTCTTCTCTGTAAAGAGAGGGAAGAGCCTTTAAAGACACCTATGGCTGAGTCGTCCTTGAGGAATAAGAAATTGTTTTCAGGGGAAAACACGAGCAAAAGGAGTAGTGCAGCCAAAGCCACTGCCCAGGCACTGATCAAAGTGCTCCAGACCTTCCTGGGACAGGGACGTGGTTCTGGGCGCCCACTCCTGTATTCCAAACTGAACCCAACGCCTGAGTCTCCCCCAGACCTCCACCTGTGCCTGTGACTTTCTTTTACAGAAGTGACAAAAATAAACCCCAACCCCCCTCACCAATCGCCAGGTTGCTGACTTAGCCCTCCGAGTACCATCACCTTCAAGTACTCCCAGAGGCCTCCAATTTCAACCCTAGCTCAGGGGACACCAGTGTTTTTTCCAGACTTAAGGACACAGTACCTCGGCCCAGGCACCGTCACACCACTGACCCAATAAAGCAGAGAACCCACTAACCCAACACCGAACGAGCTACCAACAGCAACTCTACAGTTAGACCTCACATCTTCCCAAACCCTGGACCACACACACGCCTGCTGCACTCACGGGTTCTAGGCTGAGGCTCACCAGCAGCTCTGACCCATTCGATGCTACAGGGCAGAAAACAGTGTGGACAGGCAAACCCTTCCATGACAACGAGCCCTGAAGTATCTGCTGCTGTCACCTGCTGAAGGTGCTAATGTGCATTTTTGGGGATTACTCTGCCACTGCTCTGCTGTCGCCACTAATTGAGCATCCAGGCCTTTATCTCTGCCGTTAGCTCCAGCTTATCTTTGTGACTGCAAACAGTCTGAAAGGCACAGGCAAACGGCCCGTACAGAAAACAGCCCTTCAGACGGATCTCGATGCGGGCTGTGCCAGGCGCACGGGAAGTTCTACCCTTTAACTGCAGTTCCTGTTATTTCTGTTTTCTAAGGAAAACCCAGCGTTACGCAGGAAACATCCGGTTTCGGACTCAGTGCCAGCTGCTCAGCTGCCCAGAGAGCCCCTGCACAGTGAGCAGCCAGGCTGAGAACTCCAGCCACACGACGAAGCTGTAAGAGTGGGGAAGAGAGCAGCCAGGCAGCCTCCAGTCCACGATCCTGGCACCTCACTCACGCGCTGGGAAGCAAACGGCAAACGCAGCTCCAGCAGCCGCAGCTCCTCCGGCCACCATCCCGGCCCCCTTTCCTCGGAAAGGAAGGAGCCCCTTTAATCTTCAAAGCATGGCCACGAGTCAATCTCAAACCTAGCATGCTTCCTCATTCTCTGTAATTACCCAGTGGGAGAGTTATGCCCTCCTGGCTCAGTGACCTTTCACTCCTTCAAAATTATTCCAAGAAGTCTTTCCTGGGAATAATCAGCAAATTGATGCTGCTTGCAGAGGAAGGCTTCTGAGCGCTGAGCGGAGAAACAGCTCAACAATCCATGTGCTGTTCCGCAGGCAGCCTCTGCTGCCTCACCCAGTCCCCTCAGTCCTGCAGGCCAGGCATCTGCTGCGGATCCAGACTGCTGGGAGTGCAATCCCAACACAGCCGCTCAAACACCTCGCAGAAGTAAGGTGTCACCGGGCCGGGTTTGGAGTCCCCCGAGCTCTTACGTGGAGTCGAACGGGCTAGAGAACTTCTTTCTGCCGGCGCTGGCAGAAGGAAGAGCACAAGCAGCTCCTCCGCGGGTGCCGCAGAGCAAAGCTCGATGTTGTCAATGATCACGGTGGCAGTGATAGAGGCTGTCACCGCTACCAGAGCTCTCGACCAGCCACGCGTGCCGTGAGTTTTGGTCACCGAGCACAACTGGTTTCCCCCAGCCACAGGGGAAAGCCAAGCCATTACTGGCACCAGTGATTTCTGAGTTAGCCCGGCACTGCTCACTCCCTGCCCACGCACCAAACTGCACGCAGCCCTGCGTTTGAGCCCCACATGCTGAGCCGTCCAATTACTAATTCATTAATTTCACAACGAGCTGGAAGCGTTTATAGAGCCAGGCAGACGCGCTGGCTGGCTCTCTGTCCTCAGGTTTCAGGCAGGCTCAGGTGAACGCATTCACACGCGCGATGAGGATCCGCCGCCTCGTTAACGTGCTTGCACATCAGCCCTCTGACTCCAAAGAGACCAGTAGGTGGAAGGAGGTAACCAGGGCTTGCTGAACCCCAGCTGACATCCAGCCTGGACGTCACCTCACAGGTCGCCCTGGGGAGACGAGATAGAAGTCAGCCCAAGAGCTCTGACGAGCCTCCTCCACACGCAAGCACTTCATTAGGAATGCACTGACTGTTTATTAATGCATTAAGTACCTCTGAACGCATAAACACCCCTAGGAGCAGCAGAACGGACCAAGACGGCTCAGCGAGCCCTGCGGCCGCAGCGACAGAGACGGTACAGTCCACGTCAGGGTGGGCTGAGGGCTCGGGAAAAGCACCAGCACCGGGAGCACCCTGACAGAGCTCGCATTTCTTAGCACAACAGCCACACCGACAAAGCTCGCAGAAGGGACGCTCTGACTTTTGGTCTTCTGCAGACCAGAAGGGATTCTGGCACCACTCGGCGGCACTCTGTTCGGCGACTCCTGCCGGCGCAACGACCCTTTGTGGCCAATGCCCCGCCGTTCCAGTACTGCACCTTGCGGGCTCCTTGGTCTTCAGAGCTCTTCTGCAGATGTCTGCGTGGCACTGCTTAACAAAACTCACCACTACACCCCTTACCCAGCTGGCACCACTTAAAAGAGGAGGATTCTTTGCTGCTCCCCTTCGGAGTCGCAGCCCTCGGGAAGGGGTTTTGCCCTCAAACCATATTTTCCATTTGAATAACTTAGAAGAAAAAATACCGATGGGGAGAAAGTCTGCTTTCACAGTGCCCACATGCTGCGCCGTCTCCACAAGGAACCCATTACCTGCCATTCAGCCACCCCATCTGTCACAACAGCCCCCAGAGCCCAAACAGTAATTAGCCCCTGCTCTCCAGACACCCAGGCACTGGTCTGTGATCCCGTGGGTTCAGAGCAGGGGAGCCACCCCTGGGTGACACCGAACGCTGGGCTGATGCCCACCAGAATACTTGCACCAGAACAGGGGAGTGGAAAAGCAGAGCTCGGGCAGCACTCTGGGTCAGGCTCATTTATACCTGGGAAACTTAACAGGAGCTGTAATTGACAGCTCTGCCTGATTGACTGAGCCTTGTTAAGCATCTCCATGAAAAGCATTAGCTGTGTTTGATCCTTCCAAGAGGAGGAAGGCTCATTAGCGGTGGATGTTTACAAGAAGCCGGGCTGCAGATTAAGGGCTGCTCCCCTCTCTGCAGAAGGGCTTTTTTAGATCTCCCTTTGAAGGACAGGATCACGTAGCGTCTCGGAAAGGGCTCGGGCCTCCATCTCGAGCTGTCTGTGCTATTTGCAAACAGGTCACACGGACAAGGAAAACGTCAGCTCAGCTGGAGGCGACTCAGAAGAGCCGACTCAGGCCATAGGCCTCGGACTGGCACTGGCCATCCGGGCAAATTCAAGCCAGGGGGCAAGTCGGCACCGGACACTACAGATGGTACCAAGCCAGATCTTCGGTCTTCTCCTCTGAAACGAAGACGGCACCAGTGGAGCCGTCCCCTTCCATCTGCTGTTTCTGCTTAGAGCAAGGTGGTCACTTCGGGCAGCAACCCACAACATCGGGTGTGGAGCAGAGATACTTCCTCCCCCGGGTTCTTTGCTTTAAAAGCATCTGCTAGTGGGTGGAATAAACTGCAGGTAACCAACAGGTGACAGTCACAAACTCACAGAAGGGGTCGGGCTGGAAGGGACCTCAGAGACCACCCAGTTCCAACCCCCTGCCAGGAGCAGGGACACCCCCCCCCCAGACCAGGGGGCTCAAGGCCCCAGCCAGTCTGGCCTTGAACACTGCCAGGCAGGGGGCAGCCACAACCTCCCTGGGCAACCTGGTCCAGTGTCTCAGCACCCTCGCTGTGAAGAGCTTTCTCCTGAACAGTCAGGACAGAGAGAGCCCTGTGAAGTTATACAGATAGGAATTATTATCGCAGAATGAGCGAGGCTGCAAAAGCCCTCTGAGCCCATCCAGTCCAGCCTGTGAACTGACCTCACCCCACTGGCCAGGCCAGGGCACTCAGTGCCACAGCCAGCCTTCTACGCTCAGCAGAGCCTCCCGAAATTCTCTCCAAAACCTGGAGCTCCTGCTTTTTCCTGCCAGTGTGAGTCCCGGTGAAACGCTTTCAGGACGCCCGCTCTCCCAGCTTTTCTCCAAAGCTCCAAGCTGTTAAAACGTGACCAAGCAACAGCTTCTGGTCTCAGGAACATCCCGTCACCTGCCAGAAACAGCTCATTCTGTGTAAAAACAGGCACAAAAAGCTGCTTTAGCCTGTGGGGCTCACAGCACCGCATCTGCCAAAGCAAGGACACAAGGGAGTTGCTTTGCTCACTGTGGAAAGGGTCTGGATACCGGGTCCTCCACACAAAAAGCAGGTCACAGAGAGCCAAACCCACACCACTTGTTATGCCATTGATCTTTTTCCTGTCATAGGGCTTTAAAGACCCTGTGGAGAATTCTAAGCTTATCCCAGCAAAGCCCATGAAGCTCTGTGAGCTCTGCAACCCTTCTGTCGGTCCAGCACACCCAGCAGGAGGCTGCTCGCTGTGCGGTGCAGCATTCCCACTCCATTCCAGTGTCATTATTTAATAAGGGGTGAAAGCTGTGCGTGGAGCCCTACACCTGTTTGCATGACCTCGGATTCCGACACCAACAGACACCTGCTCTTCCTTTAAAAGCACAATGGAAGAGCAGCTCGGAGCCACCTGCCTGAATACAGGAGACACAGGTAAACAAGGAAAGGCTTGAGGCCAGGGGAAGGAGACCCTTCAGACCAGCTGGAGCAGGGGTGCTCGGAGACCCTTCAGACCAGCTGGAGCAGGGGTGCTCGGAGACCCTTCAGACCAGCTGGAGCAGGGGTGCTCGGAGTCCCTTCAGACCAGCTGGAGCAGGGGTGCTCGGAGACCCTTCAGACCAGCTGCAGCAGGGGTGCTCGGTACAGGAGGGCTTTGGGCAGGTGTCAGCGGTCAAAGACTTGCAGCGTTCCCTTCCCGCTGCTAACATCAGGTCAGCAATGACATCCAGAGCCCTGAGAGACCAGAGTAAATTCACCAAGGACACGTTACCTGCTTCGCCCTACAAACACAGCTCACAGCCCCTTCAGACCCAGCGCCTGAGGAACCTGCCCACTGCAACTTCTAAACCACACTTTATTCTAGTAACTTTCACATCTCACAGGTGCCCAACGGCCAGCAGAGCACTACAGCAGGCCTTTCGGCCCCCGGCGGCCGCTGCCCGGCCATGCGGAACACGAGTAAATCCAATTAAAGCTGCTGCCTTTAGAGCCCCGAACACTGGAGGCACCCACAGCCCGATGCCCAGGAACGCGAGCGCAGACCCCCCTCCCCGCACGCCAGCGCTGCTGTCTGTTCCCACAGGGCTGCAGCCGGCTGCCGGGATGGCACAGGCGCTGCAGCGCTTGGTTCAAAAATAGCATCAGGCACAAACGGGGCTCACGCCGCCCGACGGCGTCCGCTCGCTGGGCCGCCACATCGCAAGGCAGCCCTGAGCAAAGGCAGCCCCTCCTGCCCCATTTCTACCACCGGCGCCCACCCCCAGGGCAGTCTCTGACTAACGCAGGAGTAAGGCAGCGGGTGTCGATGAGAACAGCCCCTTCCATCACAGGGGGGATAGGGAGCACAAGCGGGGTAAATCCAAACACAGACACCGCGCGGTTATTTCTCACGGTTCACGCACACTCACGGGGGGCTGCACGGCTACTCCCAGCTCCTCCACAGCTACAACCCGACTCCTCCACTCCTGCAAGCACAGCTCCCAGGTAGGGCTTGTTTTCTCAGGCGTTTTGCTGAGGCAAGTACCAGGAACACCACTCGTTCAGGGAGAAGGATTCACCAGTCCCCCACCCCAAGGTACAGTCCAGCTAACGCGACATGCTCACACCGACACACATCTCGTCTCAGCTCCCTAACGCGGGCTTCTTGGGGAGAATAAAAGACTCCGTGGGGCTAAGAAATCCTGGACATCCCCTTGCACCACAACGGGATGAGGGTTATTCTCTCCCTTTCTGGAAAGGAATTTTCCTGAAAGAAAGGCCGAACACACTCGGCTACTGCGAGTGCCTCCCCGCGCCCCCCGCAGCAAGCGCCTTCACCTTCTGGCCTGAAAACTGAGCGGCAAGGAGATTTAGATCAGTGACCCTCTAATTACAAACCCACTGACGACCAGTTTTACAGTCACCTCTAGCCCAGCCGTTCCCCTGCAAACGTAAACGGAGTCGGCACAACTAAACCCCGGGCTCTGGGACTCCCCTGCCACCGCCTGGCAGGACCCCTGCGGCCAATCTGTCCTTCCTGAAACCAACCCCGAGTTTTCAACCTCCGAACCAGACCAACCCTGCTCTGGGGCCAGGGCACAGCCAAGAAGAGAGTCGCAGCCCTCTGCAGACCTGAGGCAAAAGATGATTCACTGTTTATTAGGCTGACGACAACATTCAGCACCAAAAAACACGCTCGTCAAAGCTCTGAGAGCACCCTGGGAGAGGCGCGGGGCATCGCCACGCACCCCGTGCCTCTGGTGCCACATGCCCGCCCGTGGCACTGCCTCTCCATGGCAACAGCCAAGCTTAATGCCGACTGTGGGCAATGAAAACCCAGCCGGAGACTTCTGAACCAGACTACTGGCTTCCCCCCCTACTTCTTCTTCCCACAAGTGCCAGCGATGTTTCAACACCCAAACTCCCCATCCCAAGGAGGCACTGCTACTCCTTTCATGGCCAAATCACCTCGGCAAGAGAGTCAGACTGAGATTCACCTCTGGGACAGGTGCTTTCTTCCCATAACCTGAAAGCAGCCAAACATCATCCAATTTCTCTTCTGCCTTCGAAGGAACACTGTGCGACACTTCGTAACAGCCAAAACCACTCAGCCATTGAGAAACTCTGCTCCCCAGCACAGACCGAAGTGCCACACGAACCACCGTGAAGGTAGCACCAGGGCTCAATGCCCTTCACCCCCGGGAACCGCTAGGGAACGTGGCGCACAGCCCTGCTGCGATGGGTGTATTTCACTCCTCCCTTACGCTACCTCATGACCCCTCTTTACTCACCCCAACCCCCCCATTTTCTTCCTGCAGCTTTTAAGTAAAATACAACACAGCCACTGCTGTCAGACCGTTCCCCAACCGCTATGGCTTCACAAACAGGAACCCTGATACCAGTACATTCTCTCCAGCAATACCTGAGCCACCACCCTCAGTGGAAGACAAACTGCTCTGCGCGTCCACCGCCTCTTCCAAGGGCACAAATGCATTCGGAGGAGCTGGAGAGCACAGGCAACCCACTGGAGAACGGGCCCCACCGAACCGTTTCAGGCGTGAGGAGCTCTTATTACTCACACAGGGACACGGATAGGGACAGCTAGAGCACAACAGGACCCACAGCAGTTTGTAATCTGCTACCAAGCAGAGCAGCTCGTAAGGGCAGGTGCCAGCTGACTTCCTCCTGCACACAAGGATCAGAAGAGGTCATCTGCTGCAGTTCAGATTCGGTCACTGGAGCAGTCCGCAGGCACTTCACGGGGCAGTTCCCGGTGAAGACGGGCAACGTTTCACCCATTTGGTTTTCAGCTCTCTCCCATCTCAGATCGAGCTACACAGCACAGCAGAGCCACTGCGTGGGACAGTGCGAACCTTCATTAGATCAAGGAAGTTGATAAACTCGGCCACAGCAGGAAATAAAGAACCAGCCCTACATGTATTGATAGAATCAAAGACAAACTCAACTCGGTTTAACCTACAAACCTGTGACACGGTAACTGCCCTCAAACGCAGCATCTTCTACAGAGCCTTCTTCAGGCAGGGAAAATCCACTGAGTTCCACATTAGGAGATAAAGCTTTAGATCCTCCAGCACTGCCACTGTCTCCAGCTCCACCTGACGCTCAGAACAGCCAGGGCTGGAAGGGACCTGAAAGGTCATCCAGCTCCAGCCCCCTGCACAGGCCGGGACACCTTCACTAGAGCAGGGTACTCAGGGACCCATCCAGCCCGGCCTTCAGCACTGCCAGGGATGGGGCAGCCACAACTGCCTTGGCAACCTGTTCCAACACCTCAGCACCCTGGTTCCTCCTGTCCAACCTCAGTCTCCCCTCCTCAAGGCTGGAACCCTTTCCTCTTGTCCTCTTGCTGCCACCCATGTGAAAAGTCCTACCCCTGTAGCCCCCTTCAGCTACTGGAAAGCTGAGAGAAGCTGGGAACCAACTCTTCTCCAGGCTGAACAACAACAACTCGCTCAGCCTGTCCTCACAGGGGAGGTGCTCCAGCCCTCTGATCATTTTATGAAGAGAAGAGCCTCCAATATCACAGTACCCGCACAGACATGACTGCTGTTCCTCCACTGGGGCACAACCCTCTGTTCACTTCAGCCGCAGAAGACAGAAAACCTCCGACCACCAATCTCTAAACAAAGGGATACGCTGTTTGGTACAGCTTCAGGGATGCACACACGGGTCTGCCCTGGGCAAAGGGAGGGTAAGGGACACGTGAAGTTTCTCCAAACAGATTTGGAATCCACATAAAAGCCAAGATTTTATGGGCTAAACCCCAAAAGTGCTCCCTGACATCCATCCATCCATCCCAGCAGCACCACCAAGGGCTCCCTGCAAGGCTGGGGGTGTACAGCAGCTGCTGGATGGGGGCTGCTCAAACTAGAGCTGTCGGCAAAGCAAACATTCATCAGCCTGCAGCCCCAACTGCCCTACTGCCCGTCTGCCTCCTGGGCTGGTTTCCATACTGGAGATACAGACCGCGCTGGAGGCTCCTTACGAGTACTCAGCGCAAGAGCCAGGTGCCTTGAGAAAGCAGCTCACCCCATCTAAGCCTGGCTGAGAGCGGGGCTTACAGACGAGAGACAGACTGGGGTGGACTTTAGGCCACATGAATATGGCCTGCTGAGGAGCAGCTTCCTTGAGAACGGCCCAAGGGCTCTGACAACGTATTTTCAGTTCCTATTTGCATCTTTACTGAGGCTAAAGGCTTGCTTAAATCCACGATAAAAATCTCAGGGCTCGTTCAACCTCATTTTAGCCCAAGGTTGGATTTCTTCCAGTGCATCTCCCCGCTAATACTGCTCTAATTTCAAGCTATCTGGATCACGGCTCAAAGGTAGAAACAGGGTTGTGAGAGCTCATCAACTTCTAACCTAATTGCTCTACACATCTCAAGGATTATTTTCCCATTTACTAACCTGAGCTACTCGTTGCAATGATCTCACGACCATGGTGAAATCGCTAGGCAGGTGAAGGTGCGCGGTGCTCGGTCTAGCTCGGGCAGTGTGTGGCACACCGGGCAGCGTGCGGCACACCGGGCAGCGGGTGCTCCAGCATTTGTTCCCTTCCCCTCTCAGTTTTACAGCCTGCAAACAATTCCAGCTGCCACTGAAACCACCACCCAAATCACCTGGGTTTTGGTTTTAAGCTTAAACAGGGTCGTGTCAAGCTCGTGCTGCAGCAAGGACACGCAGATGCGCTAGGCTTCCCTTGGAGAAAGAGTATTTGCTGGTTTCATCTCAACTGGTCAAGTCTGGCAGCGCCGAGGAGCCCGGCAGTCACCTGGCACCGAGCTCAGGCCGAGAGTCGGCTGCAAAGGCAAATGGTAAGACGGAAAAGATGGAAAACATCGACAAGCGGGCTCTTCACTTGGCCTTAAACACATCTGGGGATTCCCCTTCCCTACCAGAATCTTCCAGCGGCTCTGTCTGCCGCTCCCTGCTGGGGTCAGCGCCTGCCCGCACCTGCCTGGCAAGGTCTGGGGCCCCTACCCTGCGCCTGCTGCCCACGGCACAAAACGCCAGGTGCAGCCCCAGCCCCAGCCCCGCCGCCCAGGACCGTCCGACCGCCGACCATCCCGTCCCGGATGCAGAAAGGCCACGGGCGGCAGGCGCGCAGGGCAGAGCAACCTGCGGGTACCCGCCGAGCCCGGCACCTCGGGCCTCCATCCGGCGCCGGGCAGCGTCCGCGCTCCCCTCCTCGTTCATTTCCACCCAAAATCCGCCCTCGAACAAAAGGACCCCCCCCGCCCCACCGAGCGGGGCTCACGCGTGGGAAGCAGCGCTGTTTACTGCCCGCTGTGCACAGGAAACGCGGAAACGGGCACCCAGGGCCGGCGGAGAGGGCAAACAACCCCCCCAGCCCGCCCCCGGCCCCTCACGGGAGCGGGATCGGCCGAGAAAGCCAGGCCCCCCCTGCGCGCCCCGGGCAGAACGAACCTGCGCTGCTCCATCCCGCGGCTCCGCCACCCATTTTGTGTCAGATTCAAGCGAAAATAATTAAAGAATGAGAGATCCCCGGGGAACAGAGCCAGGGCAGCTCCCCGCCGCAGGCAGGCAGCTCCCACACAGGTGCCACCGCCCGCAGCCCCCGCTGCCGCCCAGGCCCTGCCCCGGGCAGGTGCCCGGGGGCGCGGGAGGGAGGTCGCGGCGGGGTTTAACACAGGAACGGAGGCAGAAGTGTGAGGAGGGGCGGCGGGGGCAGCGCGGGGACAGCGGGAACCGCGCAGCCACGGTGAACGGCGGACGGGCAACATGG
>VZRI01001289.1:71367-86123 GCA_013397515.1 Upupa epops | reverse complement strand
CTCCTCACTGGGGCTCCATTCCATCCCTCCTCACTGGGGCTCCATCCTCCTCCTCACTGGGGCTCCATTCCATCCCTCCTCACTGCGGCTCCATCCTCCTCCTCACTGGGGCTCCATTCCATCCCTCCTCACTGCGGCTCCATCCTCCTCCTCACTGGGGCTCCATTCCATCTCTCACTGGGGCTCCATCCTCCTCCTCACTGGGGCTCCATTCCATCCCTCCTCACTGGGGCTCCATCCTCCTCCTCACTGGGGCTCCATCCCCTCCCTCACTGGGGCACCATCCGTCCTCACTGGGGCTCCATTCCATCCCTCCCTCACTGGGGCTCCATCTCCCCCCTCACTGGGCCTTGAGCCAGCTTTGCCCCGGAGTGGAGGGTCCCTCCCCAGCCCCAGCAAAAGGGCGCTGGGCCAGTGCCACCCCAGGCTGCCCCCAGCACTGCCTCTGCCGTGGCTTTTGTGAGGTTTGAGCTGGGAGGGGAGGTTCTAGGGGCAAATCCAGCTTTTGTCATGGAATCAGCTTAGAGGGCAAAGGAAGAGGAGGGCCAAGGGGCTCGAGCCCTCGGTAAGATGACCAGATGCTTCCAAAATTCTCACTCCTCTGACATCTCCACCTTTCCTGGGGCCAACCTGAGCCGGTCCCCTACCAGAGCACAGAACTGGGTGTCTGCAAGCATAATGCAGCCCTCTCCCGCTTCGACTCTCCCTACCAGCCTGGATGCCACCTCTGGACGGCCAATTCCACATTCCTAGCAGGTTTTGATAGCGTCGCCTGGCGCCACTGTGGCGGTTCCAGAAGAGCCATGGCCAGAGCCACACAGCTTTGTCCACTTGGTGCTCTCCTGGGAAAGCATCTGCCTTGTCTCGCCGCACTGCAAAGTCATAGAACCATTGGGGACCAAAACACCACCCAGATATTCACAGGAGGTGGCCTTGAGGTGATGCTGACCGCTGCCAAGTTTCCCCCCCCCGGCAGCCTCCTTTGTTCCTTGATTAAGGTGCCTCTAGCCTGTCGATGGGAAAGCTCTCGCTTCCCCAGACCCCCCCCACTAATTGTAGTCCATTGCATCATTTCACCCCGACCTGCAGTTCTTTGTTGATCTTTCAGGTCTCTGCCTTAGTAGTTGCTGTTTGCACAGCGTTCAGCTACCGGGAGTGTTTGCCGAGGGTTTGTCGGCCAGCTGTCTGCCCCCTTCCACCCCACTGCCCAGGTGAAGAGATCCCATTGAACCCCGCAGCTTATTTTAAGACTGCAGACCCTCCGAAGCCTCTGGGGCATTTGTGCTTCTTATCCTCCTCATCAGGTTTTCACATTCACTGCGATTCTCCTGGTTCAGCTGCTGGAAGGCTCTCAGAAGAACCATATGGAGATCTGTGTAGGACACGGAAAGTCACAGCCCCCTCTTCGGCTGCTCTGGATTATGAGTATCGATCCCTTCGCGCTGTCGATCTCTGGCCTCGTCCCCGGCGCCCACAGAGTTCGTGCAGCTCTGAAACGCTCGCGGTCTTTGTTTGCCGGGATGGAGGGGCGCAGAGCCGTGGTACCCAGGAGGTTTTAGTGAGGCCGCGTTGGTTGCGGCAGCATCGTGTCCGCTGTCGGCAGAGGTTTGCACGGGGCGCTGGGTCGGACCGTAAGCGATCAGCCGTGCTGTCTCCCCACAGGGACTCCTGCGTTCGGGAATCGCTGGCGGAGACGCAGCTTCCTCTGTATTTTATTTTGCTGTTAGAGCTTTCTCAGCTGCCTTCCCCCGGCGCAAGAGGGTGGCATGAGGTACAGGTGAGGGGTCTGCTCATCGATCAGTCAGATCGAGTCCATTGAATCAATCAGTTAGATTGCAATTCTACAGCTGAAGAGACCTCAGGGTCATGATAATCCCCAGGACAGGCTAGGGAAAGGCGATAAAGGTGGATTTAGCACTCCAAGAATTGAGTGTGACATCGCTGGACCCCCTGGAGCCACGGGCTCAAGCCTTAAGTAGATAAATTACCTTCCAGGTGCCCTTCCGTGTGGAGCCTTCCAGAAGGCAGCCTGGCACGCACTCTCACTGGGATTCAGAGCCCGAGCCAGGGCTGTGGCTCCGTGCTGCTGCACCGGTCACAGGCATAGATAACTCTCCATTGAAATGCAGTGAGGAACCGGGAGGGATGCTCGGTCAGTGATTCCTGGGAGCATAACAAAGCTGGAAGAACGGGACAGTGCCCAAGGGAGAAAGGAGCAATGGCTCACCGCTTGATGGGCAGGCCTTTGTCATTCCGAAGGAGGCATCTTCCCCTGTTGTCTCCTTTGCTACTCCTAATCTAGGAGATTATCTGAGCTCCTCCAAGCTAGTTCAGGGATTTACCCTGTGGTGTTGCTGCCTGGAGACAATTAGTCACCGCGCACAGTACCTGCCCATCAAAAGCACCGGGCTTGAATCCCTCCTGTAGTCACCTCAGTTCCTGCAACCTGACTGTCTTCAGCTGAGACTACAGTCCTGGAGTCCCAGGTCCCCGCTCTACGCCAGGTAGTCACCGTGGCACCATGCCAGCCCCCCTAACGCAGGGTAAACACTGTAGTGTCGAGGCAGTGGGGGCAGTAGCAGTCAGAGGCCACTTGAGCAAACAGCCTGTTGCGCTGTTTGCCGGCCCGAACCACTGCAGCATCTCTGTGCGAGAGGGCCTTGACCTTCCCTGCTGGTGCAGAGCTGGAAGCCTCCACAGCGGAGATGCTGTGGGACAGCGGAGCTTAAGCCCAGGCTGCGCGTCCTGCGCTGCCAGGGATCGCAGTACTTTGGTGATGGTCTGGGGTAACCTCTGCTGGGCTTGCTGGCCGAGGGCGCCAGCTGCCTTGCGCTTGTTTCTTCATGGCTCCGTGCAGCTGAACGGGTTAAGGACAGTGCTGCAGCAGGCCAGGGTTTCCCGAGGCGCAGCACATACGGTGCTGCCTTGGGCTGGCGTCTTCTCTTTTGACTTGTGGGAGACCTTCTCGCTGGCTACAACGGCCTGGAAGGAGGCTGGAGTGAGGAAGGGCTCAGCCTCTTCTACCCGGTGACAAGCGATAGGGCCAGAAGAAATGGCCGCAGGCTGCTCCATGGGAGCTTTAGGCTGGAGGCTGGGGAGAATTTCTTCCCTGGAAGGGGTGCTAGGTATGGGAACAGGCTGCACAGGGCAGTGGTGGAACCTCTGTCTCTGGAGGGAGTTTAATGGCAGAGGGAGGCAGTGCTGAGGGGCAGGGGTTAGGGGTGACCCGGCAGCGCTGGGTTCATGCTGGACTGGGTGATCTTAAAGGACTCTTGCAATGAAAGGGAGTCTGGGATTCTGTAAGTGCCACGATGAACCAAAGCTTTGCCTTCAGTGGGCCATGACCCGTCGCCCTGGGTTCGGGATCTCCAGACACCAGACCCAAGCACAGCCAACCTCCCGCTCTGTCCAGGGGTGATCAGTCTGGATCTGGGACCCTTCGCTCGAGTCCAGTTCCCATCCAGTTCCCTTGCTGTGTTGTGTTTGTTTGGGGTGCTTTTCGGCTTCATCCTGGAAAGAGGAATAAAAGCATAGTCTGCCCCACATCAGAGTAACGGAGCTGCGTGTGGAGCCGCAGGAGACGCCTGGGAACAGAGAGCCACCCAGCACACACGTGCACGGGTAGCGGGAACGTCTTGTATGGATGCACACGGTACAAACCAGATACCCTGGTGTTTCAGCAGCTGCCTGAAGAGAAAGAAACCTCCTCGAGAACAGACACAGGAGCTAAGACCTGGCCAGCACTGACTGTGCCGCAGCTGGTCTATCTGAGGCAAAGCCCTGCGTAACCCTTGGTACCAGGGCTGTCTGCCACCACCTAGCGGGAAGCACCACGCGGGATCCTGCCCGACATCACCGCCGGCTTTCTCCGGAGGACAGTCGGGGTCTGGGGCTGTTCCCTCTCTCCTGATGTTCCCTGGAACTGGGCTTGCCAACCCGGCCACACAGTTCCCTTCTCTCTGCAGAGGTGGGTGACTGAGTGACGTACTGGCTGCGGTGTCCTCTGCGCTGAGCCCTCTGCTCTGCCATCTGCAAAAGGGAGGGATCTGCGAAGTTTAATTAGTGCAAAGTGCTCCCGAGAGCGAGCCGGGCTCTGCTTCATTGATCTCGGCTGCTTCGGTCCGAGCACTCGCATTACTGAGGTTTAAGTCAGCGATCCGAGAGGCAGAAGCACTGCTGCGCTTGCTCTGTCGAGAGAGAAGCAGTAGGGGCTGCAAAGTTAGGGCTCCGGATTTCATGAACTGAATCAATAGGGAGCAGGAGGAAGAGTCTGCAGGGCTGCAGAACTGTGGGGTCCCTGCTGTTCCTGAAGGGGGTTCCCTCAGTGAGCTTTGGAGAGGACAACCCTCTCTTCACCTTTGCGCCCGTAAAGGGAGATGAGGTCCTGGCAGCCAGCACAGTGCCAACAGCCCAGAGGAGGATCCTGAGGGTCCTCTGGGTCCTGCTGCAGAGTTGCTCACACCACGCTGGCCGCACAATATTAATGTGGACACTGTCAGAGAGCACTGGGGAGCCAGAACAGAGACCCCACTTAGAGCAGCACTGCACACGCGTGCCTTGTGCTTTGCATGAGCAGCTGACTGGTACCCGAGGGGCTGCACCACAGGGGGAGATTTGACTTGCTGAGTCAGGGGGAAGACCTGCCTTTGGCAAAGGAGGAGGAGGCCTTAGTCACCTCAGAGAGCACGTTCCCAGTTCTCTTTGCAAAAGCACAGCCCCTGGAATCGGCTGAGGGAGAGTCCTTACATCTTGGTCAAGGTGAGAGCAGGAGGAGACCAGGAAAACCTCGTTTGCCCTCCTGGTTCTCTTTTACTTCTGGGTTCAGCTTGCCAGTGCTGCTGAGTTGCTGGAGCCACATCCCCCGACTGAGGCGTTGTGGCAGCAGCCAAGAGCCCGAGGCTGCCGGCTCCTGGCAGTTCTGCTTTGCCACTGCACGGTCACGCTGCCTGACCCACGGGGGGAAGGCTGTGTCATTCAGAGGGATGCTCTCCAAGCTGGGTTTTGCCCCTCGTGTCAGGTTCACGTGTGGCCGTCGTTCAAAGCTGTTGTCGTGGCAGCTTCAGTTGACAGGTGTGTGCAGGCAGGAGCCTTCCTGAGTCACTTTCACTGGGAGTCCAAAGGAAGGTCCTTGTCCTGCCGAGAACAGGCAGTGACACTGCGGTTGCTTACTCATCTCTCAGCAGGGAAGTGACAGCAGAGAGAGAACCTCCACTGCAGCCTGTCATCCCTTGAACCCACTTGCAAGCGGCTCTGAAAGCCTCCCTGGTCTGTTCTGGGCGGAAGGGGGTCCGGGCCATCGTCACTACTGCTATCCTCTGCTCCCCCTGCTGCTTTAGCTCCTCCTGTCAGCACAGAGTAACAGGACCACACTGCAATGTCGGGAGCGATGGAAAAACGATGCTGTGGAATCAGCCTCCCTGCAGCAAGTGGCGGAATACAAAGTGGATGCGTGCGGCCCTGGGGCAACCGTCACAGACCCAACCAGGTAGCCCGAGCCCTCTGCAGAGCTGTCTGTGGGACCAAACAGGCTGGATCACACCGGCAACGCCAGGAGCTGTCATTCACACTCAGCCAGAAGAAGAAGAACTCCCTGAGGCAGGAGGGAGAGCTGGGCCCGAAGCAAAGCTGAATGGGCAACCTGAGAGCTGGAAACGCCGTGTGGCAATCCCCTTTGGTTCCTGCTTCGCCCACAGCTCGGCTAGCACTCATCAGGGCAGCACAACCAGGCGTTTATAGCAAGGGCAGATGCCAGAGGGCTGCCTGGGCTCTATTTATAGCTCCCTACTGGCAGTGCTGCCCCCTGCGCCGCCGCTTGCGGGAGAAGGTACAGTCCATGCCTGGAAAGGCTGGGGTCTGAACAGAACCAGAATGAGGAAGGGCTGGCAACCCTCTTGAGAGCCAAAGCCGGGAGGTGAGAGGACAGAAAGGAAATCCACAGCAGAGCCTGGGACAGTGAACTCCGGCTTCTCTTTGCTTTTTTAACACCTTCTCTGACTCCAGTGCTGTCTCTGCCACAGAGGCACCAGTGCTTAGGGCCACAGGGTCTGCGCCAGCGTCGCTCAGTGTTCCTGCCAGCTCTGGCCCTGCTAAGTTCCCTGCCTCTAGCAGCGCTGGGAGAAGGGGTGTGCACCCTCTGACACCCCACCGACAGGGAGGGACACAGGGGCCCAGGACGGCACCCTGGCGAGCTGACCCTGCTGCAGGGATGGGAGACTCCCGGGAGCGGAGCAGGCTGCCAGCCTCAAGCGTTCAATGTTGCAGCCGATGTCAGCGCAAGTGGAAGGCTCCTCTGTTCCACGGGCAGGATTAAAATAGAGCGGTTTGCAGGCTGAACTTCGAAGGGCCCTTGCCCAGCTAAGGGGAACCTTTACACAGCTGGAACGGGCCACCTCACAGTCCTGCCCCTGTTCTCCTGCAGTAAGAGGCAGAGAGAAGCTGCTTGGCGACGTCTGTCTGGGCAAGAACCTCCCCACACAGCTGTTAGTCCTGAGAGACAAAGAAAACGAGAACCACAGGGTCTCCAGACGTTTCCTGATGACGACTGCATGGGGACAACGGTCAGAGAGCGACGCGGCGATGCTGATGACTATCTGCGGGCTCAGGGCCCCGAGATCTTCCCTCTCGCACTCACTGCACTGCATGCGGACGAGGAGGGGGCAGCCCTCGCTGAGGCAAGCCCTCAGCTTGCTGTGAGGAGCCTTCCTGCATCTGCCTGGCGTTTCCTTTGCTAAACAGGGCTCGTAGCTCCCAGTCTGCTGCTCTTGCGTGAGCGAACCCTCCCCTGGCAGCTGGCTCTCGGTCGATCGGTCTGACCTCTTGCGTTAAGCGTGATGCCACCCAGCAGGACAAATGCCAGTGAACATCGGGAGGGAGCGCAGGGCGCCGCCGCATCCTCTGCGACCGGTCAGCAGGAGGGAGGGGAACTGTTTGCCCTGGTAGCAGCCCGGGGACAAGCGCGGAGGCAGGGCAGGGAGGCATTTGCCAACGTCTCGTGTTCCTCATTTTTTTGCAGCTCCTCACTACTTTTGCAATATCCTCCATTGGGCAATCGGGACTCTTCTCTTTCTCTCCCTTCCTCCAAGGAGCTGGGGGAAGAAGCAGAGGGCCCGGCTGCGGAGGCATTAACATCCCTCTGTCACACCGAGATGACCGTGTGCACCGTGCGCTGACGAGGACCTGGCTGACAGGTTAGCAGCAGGGCTTGCAGCAACAGCTTAAACAAAAGGCTGCAGGTGTGAAGGACGAGCGGGCAGCTAATCCCGTGCAGCCCGAGGAGCAGCTCCTCCTTCACCCCAGGAAGTAGAAATAGCGAGCAGGGACCGGTGGGTTTCCCTCCTGCATTTTGACAGCCCAGGCTGGGACGGGGGTTCCTCCGCACAGCTTACGTTCCCAGTGCCAAACCTGCTGCTTCGCAGGAGCAGGAGGCGTCCTTTCCCACAAGATTCATGGCCATCTCATTCTTTATTGCCACTGCAGCAGAGCTGAAAAGCTCCAGACGCAGCTCTTCCTGCCAGGGAGCCAGAGGAGGAGGACAGCACCGCGTCCCAGGGTCCAGCAGAGGAGCAGCCCAGAGGAATGAAACGTCCCTGTCCTCGCCACCCAACCTCTTTGGATGGAAGAGGCCGCTGCCAGGGCACCCCTAAGCCGTGTTCCTCACACCACAGCTTCTGGGCTTTCAGCCCCTTCAGCCACTGGGATGTCACCACTGCCCTGGGCAGCCTGTTCCAGCATCCAGTGAACAGATTCCCTCTGCCTAGCCCTCCCGTTTTAGGAAGTGGCTGGCAACCATTTCCTCTGGCCCTATTCCTGCAACCTCCTGTCCGGGAGCTATGAAGAGTCAGAAAGTCTTGGCTGAACTTTCTCCAGCTCAACCCCCTCGAGTGCCCGCGGCCACTCCTCAGAGCTCTGGTGCTCCTGCCTGGCCTGTGACTCCCTTCAGTAAGTCCTGGCGATGCAGGCCAGAAAGAAGACCCAGTAACCGCCTACCTTCCAGTGGCCAGACGTCTCCCAATGCCTCCCGCACAGGCGAAGGCTCAGAAGGCACCGGGTGTGTGAGCAGCACACACCAAGCGCCCCAGCCCAGAGGAGCCAAGCAGCCAGCGGAGTCGCTTGGAAGCAGCTGCTGCCACCCCCCAAGGGAGCCTTTCTTCCCGAGTCTGTGCTTTTGCTCTGTCTCCAAAGCCGGTTCCCTCAGGAGCAGGGAAGCTGTCGTGGCCGCTGAGTGGCCAGCACTATTTTTGGTGAAGCCCAGCATTCCTACAGATCTCAGCTGCTCTGCCCGTTGAGGAAGGAAAAAGAAAGCCCTGCGAGCATGCACACCCACGCCGGGCTCCAGGGCAAGGCGGAGGAGGCAGCCAGTGAAGGCAGGACCGCTGGAAGAGGCAAAGCGATGCTTTGGGAGCCCAGAGATCCAGGGGCTGGCAGCTCGCTCTTCCCTGCCTCGCTGGGGGACCCGCTCTGGAGTAGCAGTGAGTACAGAGCCGAGAGGAGAGGCAGGATCAGCCCTAGAAGCGGATTTAGCGGGGAAGAGCAGGACAAACATCCCAACAGAAGGGCCAGGAGAAAGCTCCTGAAGGAGCTGTGCAGGGGGAGGCAGAGGAGGAGAGGGGTGGTCGAGCGCACGGGCTGCCGCCTGGCACTTTATGGGACCGGACAGGCGGGGAGGATTACGGAGACCGCTTGGAGGACCCACTTCAGGCCGCGGCGTGAGAGCAGCACGGAGCAAATCTGATTAGGGGGACAGGACTGCTGTGCAGTCATTTCTTCCTGCCCTGCAGGGGTTTCACGTCATCCTTTACGCCAGGTAAAATCCATGCTGCTGTAGAGCAGCAGGAGAGCACCCAGCCTCCCCGTGGCCGGTGCTGCTGGTTTTGGCTAACTGCAGCTGGCAGAGGGAACCAGGCAGCACCCGCAGGGCTGGTCTGAGCGTCCTGTGCCGGGGGACCTGGGCAGCACTAGAGACCCTGCTGCGGGCTGTGCTCCTCAAAACATTTGTTTTGTGGCTACGTACACTGTGCGGGTCGTGGCCAGCATGCTCTGAGCCAGCACGTGCTCTCTCCTCATCTCCAGCCACTGCACACCACTTCCACCAAAGTATTTCCAGGTCTAAGATCAGAACCTGCTGGCCCAGACTCCGTGCAACCAGTCAGAGAGTCTGACATTCAGCCAGCCTGAGGTTATCGGAGGAGGGAGTTCAGATCACTGCTGAGGAAAGACAAACAAGGGCTTGGAGAGGCAGGGCTCCTCCTGCGGCGTCAGCAGCGTAACACACGGGGGGTCTGGGGGGGAACCCTCTGGGGCTGGGGGCAGCGCAGGCCAGAGGACCCTGGAATCCCACTTCACTCCTTTCCAGCAGCCTCGCGGTGTCAGAAGCAGCGTGCAGTTGTGCAAACACAGCCCCAGCAGCAGCTCAGGAGCCCCGCTGGAGACCTCTGAATCCAAGCACCCATCCCCAGAGGAAAGCCTGTTCTTCCTCCAGAGCCTCTGACAACCCCCCACGCTATAGAAAAGCTGCCCATTTTTGCCTCTGAGGCAGCTGGGTGCCCAGAGGGGATGGTGCTCGGCAGAGGAAGCAGCTACTCAGCACTATCCTGTTCAGCCAGTGCCTCGCCTGTCCTCCCAGCCCTGCTCCAGAAGCAGAACCTTCCCCACACGCCTCATCCTCTTTCTCTCCTGAGTTCTCCCAAGCCCCTCACTTCACAGAGGTGGAACTGAGAAGCAGAGCCATCAGCTGAAGGCTTGGCAGCAGCATCTGGTGCTGGCTGCTGGCCATCCTGCTGGCCCCCAGGTCCCCCAGGCCCCTTCCTTCTGTGCTGCTCTCCTTTTTTTCCAAATTAGAGACAAAATAATCCCTGTGGAGAGGAAAACTTCCCGGTGGCCACCCCTCAAGGGGCACTGGAGCAGGGGGGTCTGGTTCCAGCCGGAGCTGCCCACGGACTCTGTCAAACAGCAGCTGCATCCCCAGTGGCCGGCACTGCTGGTACCCGGCTGCCAACGGCCGGGGCTGCGAGGGGCCTGCAAGATCCTCCAGTCCCAGCGCCCTGCAGAGGCAGCGCCACCTCACCAGAGCAGGGCCCCAGCCAACCAGGGATGGGGCAGCCACAGCTGCCCTGGGCAGCCTGTGCCAGCCTCTCAGCACCCTCCCAGCAGAGAGCTGTTCCCTCAGGTCCAACCTCAACCTCCCCTCCTCCAGGCTGCAGCACAGAGAAGCCGAGTGTCCCTGCCTGTTCAACGGGAGGCTCACAGAGCCACTCCTGCTCATTCTCCTGCTGCGCCCACGCTGCTCTGGAGGGTGACCCAGTGCCCGCAGCCAGCCAGGAGCCTGGAGAGTAGACGGAGCTGCCCCAAGCCAGGGCTCAGCGAAGCCCGGTGCCAACCGCAGTGACCACGTCAGCAACCGAAAGCAGAAGGCAACAGCAGACTCAGGCAGAGCCGTCACCCGGCTGCTCCGAGGAGCCTCCAGTGCGCGTGTGAGCGTGACGCAGAGAGGCCCCTGGCCGGGACAGGGAGCGGGGGCCTTTATTCGCTCGACCACATTGCTTGGTGCCCCTGCTCCTCGCACACGACCGTGCCAGGACACCGACCTCGCTCCCTCCCGCTGCAGGAGACTGCCGGCTCTCGCCCTGCAGAACTCGGAGCAGAGCTACCCTCTGCTTTTCCCCCGAGCCAGGCAGAGCTGCAGCCAGCAGGACGACACCAACGGGATCCACGCGGCGCAAACTGCGGAGAGGCTTCCGAGCTACTGCAGCGGGGGGCAGGAACCGGCCAGACAGGGCCAGGCGGTCCGGTGACCAGGATCTGCCGTGCCCAGCCGAGTCAGACACCCAAGGTCTGCTCCAGACGCTGGCTCTTCTCCCTGCGTCCCCTCGGTTGGTTCCAAGGCAGCAAAATCCAGGCAGAGGCTTCTGAAAGGACGAGCGGACTTTGCAGAGGTCCCGGCGAGCAGGAAGGGGTTGGGCTCAAACGCGCGGTCTGTCTGCCAAGAGGAGCGAGGCGACACGCGCACGGCAGCTGAACTGTTCCATGCGAGTGCAGCCTCCCCCCTCTTGACTCCGGACCGGCCGACCGGGAGCCTTCCTGACGGACAGGGAGCAGCAGGGAGACTCCAACCGTGGGGTTGGGCTGCAAAGGAAAGCCCAGTGATAGCAGGAGCTCAGCGGAAGCTCGGATCAGCTCTACACAGCAGGCTGAACAGAGGCACCTCCGCGGTGCAGGGCGCCTCTCGCGTGTTTGCAGAATCGTTAGGCCTGCCCTGCCCACAGAGAACCTCTCTCAATCGGCCAGCGCTGCGGCACCACAACAGGAAAGCCCCAGGAGGCGGCCTGTTCCTCCCCGAGCTGTCGCAATCGCCGCTGTCGACTCGAGCCCACGCTCCTCCAGCTGAAACCCACCCACCCCAGGCCCAGCCGGCAGCGGGGTTTGACTGACGGGGGTCACCTCCAGCCCTCCAGCCCTCCAGCCCCTCCGACACCGGGGCAGCCCGCAGCTCTCGGCACCGACCTTATTACCAAGGGGTTCAGTCCATGGCTCAGTCATCAAAGTCCGGGATGTCGTCGTAGGAGTAGCCCCGGTAGCCCTTGGAGGCGTAGTATGCGATGCGCAGGTGGTAGAAGCCCGGGAGGAACACGAGGATCCCGATGATGAGCACGGGGATCGCACGGTCCGTTCCCTGCAGACAGGAGATCCCAGTCCAGGCAGAGCCGCACGGCCGGCTCTCTCCCTTCCCCACCTGGCGCCTCAGCCACTCCTCCCCGAGCCTGGCTAGGTCATCAGGGTAAGAACTCGCCCTCAGTCAGGAGTACCCCTTGTCATCAGGCCAGGCTTTAAGGCCTCCCCTTGGCATCTGCACTCTGCTACAGGAAGCCCTCGACCAAACCTCCCCAGATAGGAAGGGTGGCTCCTCCTGGTCCTAATCGCAGGCAGAGCTGCGGGCCAGGGGCTGGGTGCTGCCTGCTCGGCTGAGCGCAGTGCCGGCGCTCCCGATACAGCCCAAGCGCCGCTGGTCCCACAGCGATAAGGAGCGGCCGCCGACTGCAGGGCGAGTCCACGCGGCTCAGGGCGAAAGGACAGGCGTGCTGCACAGCAGCACCTGGGCCACCACGAGCAGAGGGTGCCCTTTCACTGAGTCAGCCGTTCAGAGAGGCCAGAGAAGCGCTGCCGTGTCCTGCGCAGCCCTCTGCTATCTCCTCCAGGAGAGCGATGGCCCCAGCACCCAGCGTTCCCAGGACAGCAAGCTGGCCTCTGCAGAGGCACAGCTGAACCCCCGGAGGACACCCAGCCCTCCCTGGCAGATCTCCAGCCCAGCCACAGCCCTGCTAACTGAAGACAGCAGAGCACTCTGGGGCTGCTGGCAGACTGCAGAGGACACCAGGGGACCTCTGTCCTGCTCACAGGCCTTCTGCTCCGAGCTCACAGCAGGCTTTGGGGAACGGGCGGGGAGGGAGATGTGATCAGACCACTCACCCCTGTGCTGATGTACCCGGCCAGCAGCAGGGCTCCAACGATGATGAGAAGGGTCCCGATCATGAAGAGCACGATAGCCAGGGCGATGGCCTTGTAGGGGATCTTCGGGGGGCTCTTCTTGAACTGGATGGCACAAGAAATCCCCAGTTAGTCTTACACGGCCGAACCGAGTGCAGTTCCCCTCCCACCGCGGTGGAGATGCGAGTTCCACAGCCAGAAGAGACGATGTGGGACCAACTGGTACAGCAGCAGTGCTGCAGGGCTCGCGGTGGCCCTCGGTGGGCTCCAAAACAGCCCTCGGTGCCCGTGGCACCCTGCCTGCTGAGCCAGTGCTTACACCCAGCACTTCCAGACCCGGCCCCACTGAGCGAGCCAGCCTGTTTCCAGTAAAGCTGTGTGTGCTCTCCGGAGGAGAGGGGCAGAAGTGGAGGCTGGCAGGTGGTTTTGCACCTCCCTGAGCAGAGGCTGCGCTGCTGGAGGGGAGCAGAGGCTGCAGCAGTTTACCCTCAGGGCAGCAGCAAGAGGCTTCCTCGCCCGTGTTCTACCTGCAGATCGATGTAGCCGTCATCGGTGCTGGAGAGCTTGGAATACTTGACTTTGCTGCTGGGAATCCCAGCAGTCAGGTTTGTGCGAGAAGACATCATCACACGGACGTCTGGGCTTCAGCCAGAACCTGGGAAAGAGAGAAGAGCAAAAACAAGCCCAGAAATGAGCGCCAGGTGGCTGCCAGAGCCTGAGACACGGATCGAGCTCGGGAGAAGTGGAAGCGTCAGGGCCGCACGAGCAAGAGGCTGCCGAGTTACTTCACAGTGACACCTCTGCAGACAAAGCCTCCTGCTGAAGCCTGAGCTCCACGTACGGGGCTCGGCTGCTCCGCCAGGGCTGGCCGGTACCTGAAAGCAGAGTCAAACCAGGTGGAGCCGGGGTGTGAGACAGGGCAGCCGTGCCACAACAGTCACACACAAACGCCTCCCGCTTCGCGAGGAGAGCACCCTGCCAGCGGGCGATGCCCGCCGATTTCCAGGCAGGGACTCCTGCCGGCAGACGCAAACCCGGACGAAACAAAGCAGCTCTGCAACCGGAAAACCTACCCCGGCAACCGGGCGTCAGAGCTCTGCGGGAGCGCGACCAGGAGACGCAGCGGTGAGCGCATCAGGCGAGCCAAACGGCAGCAAGGCGCTCCAGAGCGCAGCTGATCCCCCGTCCGTCCGCTGCCCGGGCGGGCAGAGCTTTATTCAGTCGGGCCACAGCCATGCCCTGCAATCGCAGCGAGCCGCGGGGCCAGGCCCTGTGGTTTTGCTGCCAGCAGTGCCCATGGCGGGGAGAGGGGCACAGCCAGCCCGTTTCTGCACCTCGCAGCCCACCTTCGCGGGAGATGAAGCCTGGGTCTGGCTGCCAGCGCACCCCTCACCCACAACAGAGCCCCCTGACAACGGCCGGCACCTCCTCCCCACAGCACCCAGGCCTGGGTGTCCTCAGCCACAGCCCCGGACCTGCCCCACAGCCCGGCCCTGCCGTGCCCGGCCGGGCAATTCCGACAGCTTGTTCTCTTTTCGAGGGGCCGTGGGATGAGAACTGAAGTGCTCATCCCGCCTGTGGCCACGGGAAGGGGCCGGGATGCTTTTGCCATGACACCAGCTGGCACCTAGGTGACTCAGTCAGCACTTGAGTGCCGAGCCTTCCCCTCGTCCCTGCTAGTGCTGGCACCTCCCCTGCCGTCAGGTTTGTTCCTCCTGCAGCAGAAGCTCCCGGCTCCTGCGCTCGCAGCCCCCGAGCAGCCCCTCTACTGCAACTTCAGGGCGAACTCTGTGCCCTTCTTCTGCAGCAAAACCCAGCTGCCTGGCGGCAACACTCGCACCCTCAGCTCCTTCCAGGAACCCTTGGATACCCGGGGGCTCCCACCGCGGGGAAGAAGCGAGAGAGCACGGCAGGAGCGACGCGGGTCACATCCCCGGCTCTGCCCCACTCCGCCCTCCAGCACCCCAGGGCTTCGTGCCGCCCGGCCCCGTGTTCAGCAGCTGCTCCCTCGTCCCTGCTAGTCGGGCACCCCTCCCGGACGGGCACCTGCGAATCCCGGCGCCAGGAGGGCAGCGGCTGCCGAGGAGAAACCGCACGGACCCGCAGCAGCCGGAGCGGGTCCCAGCCCGGGTAGCCCCGCTCCCCTCGGGCTCTGCGGCAGCTGCGGGTCGAGACGAGCGCTCCGCTCCGCTGCTTCCGAGGCCCCGGCGCAGGCAGGGCGCAGCAACGCGGTGCGGGGCAGCGTCCGGACGGGGGGTGCGAGGGCCAGGGTGAAG
>VZRI01001289.1:25623-46645 GCA_013397515.1 Upupa epops | reverse complement strand
GTGCAGGCCAGGAGGAGGCTGGAGGCCGGACCACGGCTCTTGCTGAGGTTCCTTCTCAGCATCGCTGGTTGCCTCTTGCAGGTGCTGGGCTCTGTGCCAAGGGGTGCCAGGAGCTCCTGACTTAGCTGGGAGGGGGCTGAGGCCCTGGCACAGGGTGCCCAGGGGGGCTGTGGCTGCTCCATCTCTGGCAGTGCCCAAGGGCAGGTTGGCTGGGGCTGTGGGCACCCTGGGCTGGGGAGAGGTGTTGGTGCCCAGGGCAGGGGGTTGGCACCAGGGAAGCTCTGAGCTCCCTCCCGACCCAACCCAACCCAGTCTGGGATTCTAAGATCTCCTGCCTTTGCCCAGATCTCCACTCCCGTGGGGTCTGTCCCACAGGAACCACTTGAGGGTGGCGGGAGGGATCACTGTGGTGGGCTCTGTGCCCTGAAGGCCTCAACAAGGCCGGGGGCTGCTTTGGGCCAAGTGACCAAGGATGGTACTGTGGGGGCTGAGCAACCCAGCGGCCACCCCAGGGCACTCAGGGCCACAGCCAGGATGTCCTTCAACACCTCCAGACATGGGGACTCCCCCCCTGCCCTGGGCAGTCCAGTCCAGGCTCTGAGCACCCTTTCCCTGAGGAAGGGCTTCCTGACAGCCAGCCTGACCCTCCCCTGGCAGCTCCAGGCCCTGCCCTCTCATCCTGGCACTGGGTGCCTGGGAGAAGAGCCTGACCCCCAGCTGACTGCACCCTCCCTTCAGGGAGCTGGAGAGAGGGAGAAGGTCCCCCTGAGTCTCCTCTTCCCCGGGGTGAACCCCCCAGCCTGTTGACCTCTGGCCCTGGAGAAGCAGCTTCTCCCAGCAGCTGGATGCTCCTGGTTCCTTTCAGTTGAAGGGTTTGGGGGTCTGGATGGAGCATCCGGGGAGCAGAGCAGAGGAACCAGGGAGAGCCTTAGGCTCCTTTGCCACCAACCTCTGCTTCCAGCCCTCCACCCTCCTCATGGGAAGAGCTTCACACAGGCCCCAAGGGGCTGGGGGAAGGGCAGGACCGGACCCTGGCTGGTCCAGAGGCTCGCAGGTGGGCAGGGGGAGCATCGCATCGCTGGCCCTCGCCGGCCTGCGGGACAGAGCAGCTGCTGCAGTGCCCCTGCTTAGGGGGTCGGAGGGTCCCAGGAGGCTGGAAAGGAGGGGACCCCAAGGACAGTCAGGTCCAACCCCTTAAATTGCAGGAACCCTGCACCCCGTCAGGCTGAGCGCTGGAAGCCTCAGTCTCTGCTGGCCTGACCCTCTGCACAGGGAGTGCGGAGCAGCACGGCCCTTCCCTCGGTAGCTCAGACGGAGTCCAGGGAGCACTGGGGCTGCGGAGAGCCAGAGGGAGGAGGCGGCAGCTGTGTCGGTACCGGCAGCTGTTGCATTTCAGCAGCTCCTGCTCCTCGGTGCTTGGTGCCCTCTGCGGCTGCTGCAGGCCCGGGACATGAGGGCTGCGTGTGTGCAGCTCCGAGCAGCGCTCACCGAGCTCACCCGGCGTGCACTCGCCTCATGCCTTGGAGCCTCTGGCTGCAGCCATCAGCTGGTGCCAGGGGTGCAGCTCGGACTTGGACGGGCTGACTCGAGGGAAGCAGATTAGTCACCACTGGCCCTGCTGGCTTCTCCTGGGACGCCTCCCCCTCCTCTTCCCCAGCTCTGGCACCGGGCAGCTTTCTGGGCTCAGAGATGGGGTGCCGGCTCCTGGAGCTGCCCTGTGCCCACGGCCACCCTTCCATGCAGTGAAGGGGGGAGAACACTTCACCTCCAGTTCCTGCAGCAACTGCTGCTGTGGCACTGCGGGTCCTGTTGGGGTTTGGTTCTGTTCTGCTCCCACCTGCGGGACCGGGTCCAGTGCTGGGCTCCCCGGTTCAGGGATCTACTGGAGAGAGCCCAAGGGCTACCGGGAGGAGGAAGGGAGTTGCCCCTCTCTTCTATGAACAAAGGCTGCAGAGAGCTGGGGCTGCTCAGTCTGGAAAAGAGAAGGCTGAGAGGGATCTCATTAACTCTGTGAGTACCTGGGGGCTGGGGGCCAGGGGGAAGGGGCCAGCAACAGGACAGGGAATCAGGGGGGATCGGCTGGAAGAGGGGAGGTTCCACCTCTGCTGTGCTGTGAGGGGATGGAGCCCTGGCCCAGGCTGCCCGAAGAGGCTGTGGAGCCTCCTGCTCTGGAGACTCAAACCCTCCTGGCTGCAGCCCTGTTGGCCCTGTCCTGGGGGATCCTGCCCGGGCAGAGGGGCTGGGCTGGACGCTCTCGAGGGTCCCTTCCAGCCCCTGGCACCCTGTGCTGCTGCCGTTACCCCAGGAGCGTGAGAGCGAAGGGGAGGGCAGGGAGGGCTCCTGTTCAAGCGTCGCTGTGAGGAGCGGGGTGTCACCCCACGCAGTTTCTGTGGGGAGCAGGGGTGGGTCCCCAGGGCTGGGGGAAGGAGGAGGAGGTCTGGGAGGAAATCGTTGGCTTCAGAGGTGGTTGCTGCAGGAAATGCTCGAGGGGCACCGTGCTTGCTCTCACTGGCTCCTTCCTGCCCCGGGGAGGGTGAGGAGATGGCTGCAGGGGCTGGACCTCCTCGGGGAGAGCCGGGGCCTGTGGGTCAGATCCAGGTCACAGCAGGTAGAAGCTGGGAGAATGAGGCAGGGAGGAAGCCGCAGCCTCGGCAGCTCTGGTTGTCTGGATGCAGCGGCCTCTCTGTGCGAAGCCTGGCTCTCCCACAGCAGCTCCCTCCCCGAGCCCTGCAGTGGGGACGGCAGCTGCAGGGCACTCACAGCGGGGCTCAGGGGGATCCTGACCTCAAAGGAGCCCAAGACGCGAGGAGAGCCGCCTCACGCAGAGGGAGACCCCGTCTGTGGGTTCAGGCAGCAGCCTGGCTGCGTGCAGGGGCGTCCAGTCGGTGCGGAGTCTGAAGCTGAAGGCAGGAGAGCTGGGGCAGCCCTCGGCAGTTCCTTTCTCATGCCCCTGGCAAAGAGAAGACCCCTTGTTTCACAGAATCACAGAACCTGCCAGCAGCGCAGGGCAGCAGCGGGTGCTTTTTGACTGTGTCCCCTGACTCGGGGCCGTGCGAGGACTCCCTGACCCTCTCATCTAATGCAGCTCTTGCAGCTCTCGGTTCTGCTGGCCGGCTGAGGGGGAGAGCGGGCATCTGTGGACTGAGATAGGAAGCCACCGCAGCTTCCCCTTCCCCTGGCAGCTCCCTCACAGCCCCAGCTGAGTGCCCTCTGCCACTAGACGCTGCTGCACGCAGGACCCAGCCCGGTACCATCAGCTCCACCTTAGCAGCAGGGACCTAAGGTCTCCGTGTGCAGAGCCTGGTGAAGCTGAATTCCCCGGGGCCCGGCTGGGTTGGCTCTGGGGCCCTGCAGCGCCTGGTCCAGAGGCACAAGCTCTTCTGGAAGAGTCGCTCGCCAGGGATGTGCTGTCAGAGAAGGGTCTGGAGACCCCACGGCTGGTCCCCGCTTAGCAGCACCTTTGCCACTCGTGCGCCACAGCAGGGACAGGGGCTGCTGCTGCCCAGCCAGTGAACCCAGGCGGGCACTCTGTCCCTTCCCTGGGGATTTTCCAGTCCCACTGGAGCAGCCGGTGCTGCTCTGCCAGGGCAGGACTGCAGCTCCCTAACGGGGTCCCCGTGTTATCGCTGCTGCAGGCGGTGTGGGGTGGGTGCCAGCAAAACACCAGCTCACGAGGTTCTTCTCACTTGCGAGACGATGACTCCCACGCAGGAAAAAGGAAGCTGGCGCCGGCAGATACTGCAGCCACTTCCTCCACAGCCTCGGGCCGGTTTGCTGGGCGCGGGCAGAGGGGCAGGGAGCAGCTCTGGCCAAGCTGGCCGTGGGGACGGGGTCTGCCGGCAGCTGCCTGCCCCGTGTCCCTGCAGCCCATCCCTCTCTGTCCTCGCAGCCCGCTCCAGGAGCGTGATGAGCGGGGAGCCCGCGGGCAGCCAGCCGGCCTCCGCCAGCCCGCTGGAGCGGCCGCAGAAGATCGGCTGGCTGAAGAAGCAACGCTCCATCGTCAAGAACTGGCAGCAGCGGTACTTCGTGCTGAAGGGCCAGCAGCTCTACTACTACAAGGATGAGGACGACGTCAAGCCGCAGGTAGGACGAGGCCGCTGGGCTCCGCCAGTCCTCATCTTCCGCTTCCTGCAGCTCAGCTCTGGGAGGGTGCAGAGCAGCTGTGAGAGTTCTCTGTCTCTGGGCTCAGGCAGGGATGAGGTACCCAGGTCACAGGCTGCTTCCGTGCACTGGAAGCATCTGCAAGCTCTGCTGTGGATTGGCTGCCCCGTGCCCATGCAACAGGATGCTGGAACCCCCAGCTTCCACCCAGAAGGTTGCTGTAGTTCCCTATGACACGAGGAACAGGCTGGGGACAAGGAGCTCAGAGCAGGCTGTTCTCGGTGGCCAGTGAGCACCCGAGGAGCTGAGAGAGGGGCTTCAGCCGTGCGCTTGGTGGGAAGGGCATCCAGCAGAGACGGGGTGTGAGGACCTGCCTCATGGCAGGGCTGTGGGCTGGACCCACGACAGCGAGGGGCATCGGCTTCCTTTGGCCCCCTTGCCACAGTGAGGGCAGCTGGGGGGATAAGGAACGGGTGCCTGGCCTCCAGGGTTGGCTCTCGTGCTGACCCAGCCCTGCTCTCGGCGGGAGCCTGGTGGTGCAGTGCAGCTCGTGTGATTCGGCTGCTGCCCCGGTCCTCCCTGCGTGGCCAGAGGAAACCTCCCCCCCGCCTTTTCCCCCAAGGGAACTCTCCCGCTCCGGGGCAGCTCAGCTCCGACGCTGCGTGGGAGCCTCAGGAGGGCCCCAGGTGACCATCCGCTGTGCCACGCCGTAGACGTCCGCACCAGTGCCCGATGCCTGTGGTGCTCTGGCGGCATCGTCCCGGCTCTGTGCTGCTCAGGGGGGCACTGCAGCACCTGCCGGGTGGCACCGGGTGGTTTTCCCAGGGCACAGGGAGAGCTCTGCAGTGTTTTCCCCATTCCGTAAGGAACCTCTCGAGTAGCTGCCCTCTCTTCGCCCTTTGGAGAGGTCTCGGGGAAGGGTGCTCCCCTCTGCCAGAGGAGCCGCTCTCTGTGCCAGCTGGTGCTCACGGCAACAAACCCATCCCACTGGGAAGCACCCACGAGCGGAGGCGATCGGCGGATCCTGGGAGCGAGAGCACAGGGCTGACCCCCCTGGCATGCAGCAACTCTTTCTGGCTCTGCCCCATTGCGGGGGCATCTCTCGCCAAGACCCTGAGGCAGCACCCCAGCTCCTTTCTAACCTCTCTGGCCCCACCAGCGGTTCTGCCTGACAGGACTGCAGCCCTGGCCTGTGGAGAGGTGGCTCCACAGCAGCCTTGCAGCCCTCGCAGCAGCCCCATGGGTCTGAGGAGGCTGGAGTCGCCAAGAGAGAGACTCCATCTCTGCGGCGCAGCCCTGTTTCCTGCCCTGGTGCTGACTCACCGCCCGCTCAGGCCAGCTGCACCCACCCATGGCCACCAGCACGGACCCAGCGGCCTGCGTTTGCCCCAGCGGCCGGGGAGGGGAGGGCCAAAAGACAGAGCTGCTCCCCACTTGGCTTTTCCCCCCTTCCTTTCCTTCGCTCCTCTCCTGTGAGCTCTGGGCTTGGTGCCTGGGGCCGGGTGATGCTGCGCGGCCCTCCTGCTCTGCTGTCGAAGCAGCAGGATGCTGCGGTGTGTCGCGCGTCCCTTCCCCGCGTGCCATCCTCCGCTGCCCGCAGGGGTTAGAAGAGACGAGAAGGAAGGGAGGGAGCAGAGGGCAGAGCGAACAAGCAGCTTCATCTTCCCGAGAGTCATTTGGGCACCGAACCCCTCAACCAGGGAACGTTCCTGGAAAGCTGCCGAGGGCCGAGCCTTCACGTCGAGACGTGGGGCACCAGCTCCTGCAGTCTGCTTGAGGGGAGGGCTTGGGTGCTCGGTGCTGGCCCGAGGTGGGACGCGGGCATTCGCAGCGCCTGCTCTGCTTTGTCCTAGGGCTGCCTGTCTCTCCAGGGAAGCACCGTCAAGGAGGTGGCCAGCAACCCAGAGGAAGGGGGGAAATTCATCTTTGAGATCATCCCAGGTGAGGGAGCTTCGCTCCTCTTTGCCACGGGTGTTTGGGCTGGGCCGGGCCCCCCAGACCCTTGGGTCGGGTGCTGTTCAGTTCCTCTGCTGCTGCTGCTCGGCAGGGTGGCTGCGGCGCTGAGTTGCACGTGGAAGCCACTGTGCGCTCAGCCCCACGTGTGGCGGCTGGAGAGGGCCCGTGCCCTGCGCTCAGGGTCTGGCCAAGCTGCAGCGCTCAGCAGTTTCTCCTTCCCTTTTGCAGGAGCGCTGCTTCGTTTCAGAGCCAGCCGGCCCGTAACGGGGAGTCTGAGCCCCGAGCACTTAGAGCAGACAGAGCAAAGGGTGTCTTTTCCCCTCCGATCGCCTCTACAGGTGGAGCATAAATGTGTGGGGCTGTTTTGCAGGGGTCCCTGGAGACCAGAGCCGGGCAGGGCAGGACCCCTGTGTGCTCATGGCCAGTTCCCAGTCCGAGATGGAGGAGTGGGTGAAATCCATCCGTCGTGCGCTGGGGGACTCAGGAGGTAAAGGGGAGCAGGGACAGCTCTTGGAGGGACAGTTCCCTTTGCAGTCCAGTGGATCTCGTGGTCTGCAGTGCTGCTGTGTGAGGACCCAGAGCTGGGCTCAGATCCTGCAGAAGAGAGCTGTGATCTGGCGAATCCCAGTTGGAGCTGGGTCTGCTGCAGACGCAGGCAGGGCCAGGGCAGTGGCAGACAAGTGTGGATGGAAGACCCCTGGGCTGGGTGCAGCCTCCTTGCAAACCTCCCTTTGACCTCTTTACCCCAGGAGGTGACCTGGAGACGAGCTCACGTCCAGGGGCAAACACTTAGAGCTCTGCCCTCTCCTGCCCATTCCCTTGCTCCGCTTCCCTTCCAGAGTTCCTTGCTCAGCCCAGCTCTTCTGCTCCCATTTTCTCCGCAGAGTCTGCCCTCCCATGCAGTCTCCCTCCTCATGCACTGGCAGGGTTTGTGTCACCAGGACCCAGCCCCCTCGGGCACGTGTCCATGCCAGGGCAAAACTGTGGTCAGGGAGGTGCAAACACTGACTCCATCGGGAGGGAGCAGTGGCTCTGCTGGAAAGGAGCAGTGACTCTGTCAGAAGGGAGCAGTGGCTCCGTCAGCAGGGAGCCCACCATAACGTGGCCAGGGCGGGTGAAGCCCACAAAGGAAGCAGCAGCAGTGATGCCTCCAGCCCTCTGTCCTACAGGGATGAACTCTCCTGGAGTCCCCCAGCAAACCAGGGCTGGAAGTGTCTGAGGCGCTGGTCCGGATGCTCACCCCACGCCTCTGCTCCCTCTCAGTCCCAGTCCCTGACTCTCCTGCAATTTTTAGGTGCCCTTCAGCTGTGGAGGACGAGCAGGATGGAGCTCTGGTCTCCCAGAGCAGCTCACAGCAGGGCAGGTGCTGCCAGTCCGAGCTCCCTCACTGTGATTCTGCCATAGGTGCAGAGGGTGCCTGGTCTCCCTCTGCAGCCCTTGCGCATTCTGCCTCTAGGCTGAACTGTGCTGTGCCAGTTGGGATGGCATGAGCCAGGTTCTCAGGGCATCATCCCACCTGGCTCTAACATGTAATCACAGCTCCTCACCCCGTCAGAGTTTGTGGGAGCTCTGGGTTCCCTCCAGCTGTGTGACCCGATGTGATGTAGAACGTGCTGCTAGAGTGGCACTGAGTCTAGGGGATGGCAGGGGACTCTGTCAGCTGCCTTGGAGCAGCATTGTTTGCCAACACAAAGGTTAATGGACCCCAAAACCTCACACCTGAGCTTTCTGATGAGCAGCCTGGTCCAGAGATCCCCCAGCCTCAGCTCCCAGCCCTTGTTCCTCCTGTGCAGCCTCACTCTGCCCTTTTCCAGCTCCAACCCAGGGCCCCTCGTCCTGTCCTTCCCTGCCCTTGGGAACAGCCTTCCCAGCCCTCTGACAGCCCCTTCCAGGGTTGGAAGGTCACTAGAAAGGTCCCCCCGGAGCCTTCTCCTCTCCAGGCTGAACAGCCCCAGCTCCCTCAGCCTGTGCCCAGAGCAGAGGGGCTGCAGCCCTCTGAGCATCCTCGTGGCCTCCTCTGAGCCCACTCCAACAGGTCCTCATCCCTCTGGAGTTGGTTTTACTAACCCTGAGACCTGCTGGCTGGCTGTGAGGAGCGCCCCGCCGTTATTTCTTGGAGGAAGTGCTGCCTTCCCTCGTTTGCAGACTCCTCGTCTCTCCTGCGCTGTGGGGCAGCAGGCTCTGCTGGCAGCGCAGCGCCCGGCGCCCTTCGGCAGTGAAGGGGCCAAAGCCTTGAGACTCCTCTGACCCCTCTGTCCTTCTGCCAGCGGTGTTCGGGCAGCGCTTGGCAGACACCATGGCCTATGAGCAGAAGTTCGGGCAGCACCAGGTGCCCATCCTGGTGCAGAAGTGTGCCGAATTCATCCGCGACCACGGCCTGAGCGAGGAGGGCATCTTCCGCCTGCCCGGCCAAGACAACCTGGTGAAACAGCTCCGGGAGGCCTTCGACGCCGGGGAGCGGCCGTCGTTCGACCGGTAACGCTGGATCCCCCTTCCCCACCCAGCAGGGCCCTTCCACCCCAAAATCTGGGACGAGCAGCCTGCTCGACCCCTCCAACAGCCCAGCAGTGCCCTGTGGGGAACCTGGGCCCCCCAGTAGGGCTTGGTGAGGAGAGAGGATTCAGCCCGAACCCCAGAGGGAGTCAGGAGCAGAGTCAGAGGACGCTGAGACGGGATGGATGGAAGCAAAGGGAGGTGTGGGGGCCAGTCCTGGCCTCTCGCAGGGAGGGATCCCCGCTTGCAGGAGCTGCCAAGGAAGGGGCGAAGGGACAAGCCTGCACATCCCACCCATCCCACTAGCTGAGGGCAGGGGTTTAGAGGAAGGAGGGCAAGTGGAGGAGCAGCAGTGCAGAGGACGCCCCAGCCCCACAGCCGGAGCCGTTTCCTTCCCTGCCAGCCGGTACCCGCAGTGCTCTCTTCCCGGTCACAAGGAGAGAGAGGCCTTGGCTGCTGCAAGGTTTTGTCCTCCTGACCCCCTCCCTCTCTGTGCAAAAGGAGGGAAGAGACAGTGACCCCCTGGTCCATCTCTCCGCGAAGCCCCTGCAGGTGCCTCTTTCTCTCCACTCCCAGTCAGTTTCTCCTGTTGTGTTTGGCACCAGTTGGGGGAGGGCTGCCCTGGTGAAAGCATCACCCCCCTCACCCCCATCACCTCCCATCACCCCCCTCAGCCTTTCGGGCTGGTTCCCCCTCTGTCCCCCATAACCAGGCCACGGCAAGGCTGCTGTGTGCTTGGTACTGGCTGTGCCTGGGGGGCATCGCCTGAGCTCTGGGAGCCTCAGCACAGTCTAGGGCTGTGGCAGGGAGATGGCTGAAGCCAGGAGCTCCTGTGGAAACCAGTGCCTCAGCGGAGAGCTCAGCTCTGCTCCGCCGCCTGCTTCTCAGGCGTAGGCGGATCGCGCCCGCATGGCCTTTAATAGCGTGGATCCTCCTGCTGCCCGAGCTGGTCCGAGTTGGACACGAGCGGCTCTGTGTGCGTTGCAGGGACACGGACGTGCACACCGTGGCCTCTCTGCTCAAGCTCTATCTGCGGGAGCTCCCCGAGCCCGTTGTGCCCTGGGCGCAGTACGAGGATTTCCTGCTCTGCGGCCAGGCGCTGGATGCGGACGAGAAGAAGGTAGAGGTGCTGTTGTGTCTGTGTGATGGGAAGAAGGTAGAGGTGCTGTTGTGTCTGTGTGATGAGAAGGAGGTAGAGGTGCTATTGTGTCTGTGTGATGAGAAGGTAGAGGTGCTGTTGTGTCTGTGTGATGAGAAGGTAGAGGTGCTGTTGTGTCTGTGTGATGAGAAGGTAGAGGTGCTGTTGTGTCTGTGTGATGAGAAGGTAGAGGTGCTGTTGTGTCTGTGTGATGAGAAGGTAGAGGTGCTGTTGTGTCTGTGTGATGAGAAGGTAGAGGTGCTGTTGTGTCTGTGTGATGAGAAGGAGGTAGAGGTGCTGTTGTGTCTGTGTGATGAGAAGGAGGTAGAAGTGCTGTTGTGCCTCTGCTGGCCTCAGAGTGAGCTGTTTTGCTGCCAGCCCTTTGTGAGCCGGCGGTGCCGCTGGGGACTGGGCTGCCGGGCACCAGCCGGGTCACTCGGAGCTCGGGCATCTGGGGAAGAGAGAAGGAGAAGGGAAGTCTCCCCGGGCCAGCGGGGGTTCCCAGCGCTGGGTCCCAAAGCCTCTGTTTCTGGAGCAGACCCCAGAGCTGCCCAGCACCTCCTCTTGGAGGGCAGGTGTGAGGAACCAGCTCCTGTAGCCCAAGCTGAGAGCGGAGCTGGCCCAGAGCTCTGGGAGAGACCAAGGAAGACAGAGGGGATCTGGGGGAGGGAAGGTGAGAAACAGATGGGACCGGTCGTCTCCTGGCTGTGGATTTTGGTGGAAGCGCAGCCTCCCCTCTGCAGAAGACCCAGCTCACGGGTGCTACCCCTGAATGTGCAGAAACGGGGCAGCCAGGGGTGCAGAGATGGGTTCCTTCCTTGGGGTGACCCTGCTGGATCTGACGGAGGAGTGGGGTTTCCGCGTGAGCCGATGCCAACAGGCGGGGGCTGAGGGGGTGGCTGTGAGCTGCTCCTGGGTCTGTGCGTCTGTGCCAGCTCTTTCCTCGTTTGCACTTAGGGCCATCAGGACCTCCTGAAGCAACTGTCCCTCCTTCCCAGAGACAACTACAACCTCCTCAGCTACGTCTGCAGGTCGGTCTCTGCTCCCTGTGTAAGCGGCTCCCATTTGGTGCTAGTGAGTGCAGGGATCATCCCGAGGGCTGGGCTTGCTCCTCACAAGGGAACCCCCCCGGGGGCGTGATTTGCGTCCCCTCAGACACCGGGCCCTGTCCTTCCTGCGGGGACGGGCGCAGCCCCCGGAGAATCCCCCGACGATGCCCGAGCGTAAAGGCAAGCGCCAGCACTGGGGAGTCCTCGGGGTTCAGACGAAGCGCAGCCTTCCAGATGCCGCTGTGTGCAGTTGGAGACTACTGGTCCCCCCGTCTGGGCCCGTTTGAGAGGGGGTTCCCTTCCTTCTGGGCCATCGCGTGGTCTTTCCACTGAGGGCGGAACGGCCCAGCTCCGGGTCACAGTCAGAAGGCAGTGAGAGCCAGAAGGGAGGCCACACCAGCAGGTGTGCGAGGAACTCTGACTTGCCCTGGGACTCTGTCAGGTTCCTGCATGAAGTACAGCTGAACGCTAGCGTCAACAAGATGAGCGTGGATAACCTGGCCACCGTGATCGGAGTGAACCTCGTCAGACCCCAGGTCGAGGATCCTGCCATTATCATGAGAGGTAAAAGGGACTCCTGCAGTGGAAGGCAGGGGAGCACCCCGTGCTGAAATGCTCAGCTGCAGCCTGCGTTTGCTGTGGTAGACCCATGGGCACAAGCCAGGCACTTACTGGGCACAGCGGGTGCAGCAGGGTGCAGGAAAACCACCTGCTCGTTGGGCTGTGACTGTGCTCATGGCTGCAAAACCCCTAGGAACTGCACCCTGTGTTTTCTCCAGAGATGTCAGGGGGATGGAGCCAGGCTCTGCTCAAGGGCAGCTGGGGATAGGACAAGGGGTACTGGGTGCCAGCTGGAGCAGAGGAGGTTCCCTCTCAACCTCAGCAGGACCTTCTTCCCAGGGAGGGTCCCAGAGCACTGGCAGGGGCTGCCCAGGGGGGGTGTGCAGCCTCCTCCTGTTTTATTGCTCCATAGTCTTCTGCTGCTGTTGTGGGGTGCTGCACAAACCCCTCTCTTTATCTGGGTTCACGATCCCCCTCCTGCTTTCTGTCTCTCCAGAAGGACCAGCCAGCCAGATGCACGTGTGTGTGGAAGGGAGCCCGCTGGACTTGGTTCCTGCTGACAGATCCCTGATGTCTTTCAGGCACTCCACGAATCCAGAAGGTGATGACTGTGATGATAAGTGACCACACGAACCTCTTTCCACCATCCAAGGATGCGCCGTCCTCCCCACCTGCCCCCCCAAACGACAAGAAAGCCCCCATCCCGCGCAGCTCCGTGGGCTGGGATGCTGCAGAGGACCCCGCGGTGCCCAGGGCAGAAAGCCTGGCACAAAGGCCAATGGTAAGACTGCATCTTCAGAGAGATGACAGAGCATCCCCTGGTGAGAGGATGAGGGGCACTGGGTGCCAGCTGGAGCAGAGGAGGTTTCCTCTCAATCTCAGCAGGACCTTCTTCCCAGGGAGGGTCCCGGAGCACTGGAAGGGGCTGCCCAGGTGGGCTGTGGAGTCTCCTCTGCAGACGTTCCAGCCCTGCCTGGCTGTGTTCCTGTGCCACTGGGTCTGGGTGACCCTGCTGTGGCAGGGGGTTGGACTGGATGATCTTTCCAGGTCCCTTCCCTCCCCTAAGGGTCCTGTGACAGAGCTGTGATTCATTACAGCGGGAGCTGTCAGGCCAGCGAACCGCTGAGCCCGCTGTGAGCAGGGTGAGGGCTGGAGCCGCCGTCCCTGGAAAATCTGCTTCAGGAGACTGATGGGGATGAGCCCTCCGCTTTGCTGTGGGGAGGGTGCTGCCCCGGGAAGAGGAGACTCCTGGAGTGTTTTAGCTGAAGGACGGACTGGCTGGACGCCTTTCAGCTGGCTCCAGTGGTTCGATCGCTGAGGACGGGCGGGTTAGCTCAGGGGGACCCTGCGCTGACAGAGTTCGGTGGAAACCCTGGTGCCACCCCGCAGACTTCCGTGGGAGTCCCGGGCTGTTGCCGCCAGTCTGTCCAAGTGAGCCTCTCGTAACCGCGGCAGCAGCTGCTGCAGCCCCTCTGCTCACGGAGCAGGGCCGGGCTGCCCTCACCCAGGGCTCTGTTTTCCAGGGGGATGACTTCAGTTCCAGCAGTGCCCTGGGACCAGCTGCCAGCTCAGGTGCCCCCAGGGAGGATCACGGCTTCCAAGACACCCTGGGAACGTGGAAAACGCAGGCGAGGAAGAGAACTCAGACGCTGCCTAACAGGAGGACTCTGCTGGCAGCTGCTTCCTTGGGGGACAAAGGCAGCGACGACAGGAGTTGCGTGCTGGCCAGTGACGTCTGGAGGGGCTCGGGCAGCAGCCTGCGCTCCGCTGTCCCCGACGGACACAAGAGAACGCTGTCTCACGACCTCTTCAAGCTGCTTGACCTCCACCGGACTTCAGCCTGCAGTCACGTTCCTACCTCGCAGGCAGAGGGCGGAGAAGGCGGCGGCTCCAGCCCTTCCAGCAGCAGCTCTGACAAGGAGTTTCTGCCCTGCCCCAGTCCCAGCCATCAGCCGAAGGAAACAGCCAGCCCCTCCGGCAGCCCCGCTGAGGTCTCCAGGCTGGGCCAGGAGAGCAGAGAGTTCCTGCAAAACACGATCGTGAGGCTGGAGAAAGAAATGGAGGTACAGAGATCCGACTACGAGGAAGAGATTAAAAGGTGAGGTGCAGCAGAGCGCTGCTTCTGCAGGCGCGGGGAGTCCGTGTGCAGTGACTGCAGCAGCAGTGTCGCACAGGGTGCCTCCTCGCTGACTCCACGCAGGACGTGGCAGCAGTGATACAGTGTGGTACTGTACTGGATGACCTAGTGCTGGGCTTCCATGCCCCTGTTGCTAGCGCTGTGGTCCCACAGCGCTAAGGCTCTGTAGTCCCTGCGGTGGCACCGTGATGTTCCCGCAGTGCTGATCCTGGGTCTTACGACCCTCTTGTGCTGTCACCCCGTCTGCGGTTCAGTAGCGGTGCTGTGGGCTGCAGCCCTCGCTGTCACGTAGCTGCACACGTCCGTGGGTCAGTGTCTACCGTGTTGCGTGGCCGCTGCGGGTCAGGGGATCCCATGGCCTCTCTGGTTCGGTGTCACAGCGTCCGTGTGGCAGCCCAGTGGGCTTCACAGCTCCACCCCTGTCCTCTCCCTCTCCCTCTCCCTCTCCCTCTCCCTCTCCTCTCACACTCCGTTTCCTTTTGCAGTCTTCAGAAGGAAAACTATGAAGTGTGGGCCAGAGTGGTGAGGCTGAACCAGGACATCGAGAAGGAGAGGAAGAAGACTGAGGAGCTGGAGCTGAAGCTGGTGAATGCAGAGCGCTCACGGGCCGCCGTGGAGAAGAAAAACAAGATGCTGGAGGAGGAGATAAAGAAGTTGGCTAAACCCGTGAGCAGGGGCGATGCCACAGCCGATTAGAAGACTCCAGCTGCAGGATGCAGCTGCGTGAACCCGTGGCGACTGCCGAGCAGGTTCAGAACCAGTGACCCAGGCCGTCCCGCTGTTCTGCCACTGGCCGCAGGCTGGCTGGGAGGAAGGAGCCCCGGAGCCAGAGGCTGGTTTAGGCTCTGACAGGGGAATTTGAAGGGATCCTTTAGCCCTCTCCGTCTGGTTTCTTTTCAACTCCTCTCCCAGCTGCTCAAGTTACCTGTAGAAGGGGCCGGTATCTTCTGCTGCTCAGGCAGAATGTCTCGCATCCAGGAGTTCAGGTTGAGGGTTCCTTAGCCTTTACAGAAGCGATCCAGCAAGCATCCCTGCCCCCGCTGGCTGGAGACACCCACAGTGCTTCCTTCTCCACTGTGGAGAGGCAGAAAAGCCCCAAGGCGTGGGGTGGCACAGCCCGTCTTGCTGCTGCCCCGACAGCGGGCTGCAGACGCTGTGGGCACCATGGCTGAGGTGTCGTTGTGAACACAGACAGTTGGTTCTTGCTCTTACAGAGCCAGAGGAGCCCAGGCAGCCAGTTGGGCCCACTGAGGCCTCCTCCAGCATCGCCTGCTGTGCCAGACTCGCTGTACCGAAAGGCCCTCTCTGGGTAAGGGGTTGCTCAGTTGCTTCGCTGCACCGCTCCTTGCAGCCCTGCCCGTGTGCGCCTGGCAAGGCTGCTGCGGCTCCGGAGGGCGCTTCCACATGTCCCTACCCAGGGCTTCTTGTGCAGTGGGAGCCCATCAGCAGCTCTCACTGGTCCCCGATGGACACCTTTCAGAGAAGAACAGATCCGCAATCCCTTCCCACCTCTGCCCTCCGTCCTCAGAAATTTCTCAGCCACCTTTGTGGAAACCTGGGTTGGCATCCCCGTGGCGATGGGCATCCGCGTGGCGAGGCTGGGTCTCTCCTGTCACTTCTTGCAGTCAGCGTAGAGGCTAAGGGACTAAACGGGACCCAGAGCCTCATGGTGCTGCTGTGGCCTTTGTGAACTCATTGGTTCTGCTGACACCCACCTGCCAGTTGCCTTTCCAGCAGTGCCAGGGTGCTGCCAGTGCTTGGGTGTGGGCGAGGGTATAACAGCACTCTGCAAGAGGAGCCTTCCCTCAGCCCAGCCTGGAGCCTTCTGGGGAGCAGGAAAGGGAAAAGCAGCGTGGGCTGCAGGGCTGCTCCAGCAGGTGCCTAGGGCCAAACACAGCCCTGCCTCCGGCAATGCCACAGTTCAGCTCAAGAGAGGCTGCAGCGCTGCCTGGCAGAGCCTGCGAAGGGAGATGGACTGGTGAGGGACAGGGGCACTGAGGAGAAGTGTGAGAGCCGGGGAGACGGCACGGAGAAAGCGTTGTGAGAGGGTGGAAGTCAGCGTTGGCTCTGTAGCGCTCGCTGGCATCAGCCTTGCCTTGCCGGACTTGTTGAGCCCTGAGACTGAGCCCAGCCTCCTCAGTCTCAAACTTAAATGTGCTTCGGTGTGTTGAGGTGGCTTCTGCTTCTCTGGGTGCAGGGTTCCAGCCGCCGCTCAGCCCCACGCGGCCCAGAGCCTCCCCTGTGGGCTGGCAGATGCCCAGTCCCACCGGGGATTTGAAGCACCCTCAGATTGGGTACCTGATAACCCCCCTTTTCCTTCCTCCCCCCCTTTTTGCCGCTGAGCCGTGGAGCTTTGCGGGGAGAAGGTGGAGCTTTGCAGAGAAGGGCTCTCCTGTCGCTGGAGCAGGGCTTGCTGTCGGTAGGAACCGATGGGGGCCGTGCGGTGGCTGCTTTTCAGTCAGCGGGGCTGACGCGCGGGTTCTCTGCATGGTGATGCAGGTGGTGGTGGCCTTGGCTGCTGCTGCTGTGGGAGGCGGGGTGGACGTGCTGAGCCCTCTGGAAATGCCAACCCAAACAGGGACGGGAGGTCGGCCAAGCACCCCAGGGACGGCTGCTCCCCACAGCCACGGGCGGTGCTGAGGAGTTACAGGTCAAGCGCCCGCTCCAGGCTGCAGCACCCGGGCAAGGCTGCTTCCACTGGGGAAGGAACATCCTGCTCCCTCACTCCTGCCCAGGGTAGAGAGGGCTGTGCCAGGGAGTCTGAAATGGGGGTACCTCTCGTTTGTGGTTGTCAGCAGACCGGGGGCACGCGTTCAGCAATGCCTCAGCCCCATACAACGCAATCTTTCCCCTAGCTGGCAGCGGGAGGGCGCTGGCTCAGGGTCAGGGATGGCACAAGAAGCTTTGGAAAAGCAGCAGCAGATTAAATTGCTGTCATCGACTCTGAGCGCTTCTGCTCCCTCGGCCTCCCTGATAACGGAGAGCACCACGGCTTTCGAAAACAGAATCACAGCAGAGCCTTCCTTCCCTTTCTAAGGCTCCTAGGAAATCCCAGGCAGGAGCAGCCGCCAGGGTGAAGCCCCCTGGCATCACCTCCCAACGTGGGGATGCAGCCTCACTGGGCTCTGTGTCTAGAGGGGCTTTGTGGGACGCTGGTGCTGGGCTCAGATGGCTGAACTGCTCTCTGCGTCAGCTGCCCCGTCCTGCTCCTCACTGTCTTTTGGCTTCAGTGCCGGCAAGCAGGGAGCCCGTGGTGGGCCAGCACCGGTGCAAGCCTGGCGACACCTCGGCCGGGTCAGAGGAGCCTGTGGCAGAGTGCTCAGCTCCGACAGGGTGTTCTGGCCCGCTCTCCGTCGAGGCTGCCTGCTCTCCAGTCTCAACACAGCAGCAGTGAAGCCTTTGAAAGTGTTTGCTGAGCACGCTTGCGGCAGAGACAGATGAAGCCTCTTGAGTCCCAGTCCCAGTCCAGGCTGTAACTCTTCGCAATAATTACTGCCCCTCTGGGCCCTCCAGACAACCCTTCCTGTTGGTGACTTCAGGCTAGAGCTTTCAGGCCAGAGCAGCTGACCAGTTGACGGTGTCGGCGTCGCTGGTGAAGACCCCGGTTCCTTCCCTGAGTAGAGTGGTGCCGGTGGGGTGGTTGTTGAGGGGCGAAGAGCTGAGAGCAGGTACAGAGCCAGTATTGTTTCCCAGTGGTTACCCAGTCCCTTGCGGGCTGCTGCACTGTGGAGCGCGTGCAGACCGCAGCCAGCAGCTCTATCTTGAGAGCCACTCCTTTCTCTGCAGTGAGTGCAGGGGTTAATGCATCTCCGGGTGGCACTGAGGCCCCGGTTTGCCTGTCCTGGAGCTCATTAGTATTGCATGCAGCGCCCTGAGCAGTGCCGGGGAGGAAGGTGCATGGCAGCCCCTGTCAGGGAGAGCACCACGGGGCGCTGCCTGCTCCCTCTGCCATTAGCTCCGCGCTCCGGGCACCTTACTTATCTCAACTGCGCTAATTAGGGAGGACAGAGGAAGCACGAGGTGCCCCATCGGTACTTGGGCAAGACTTCGGCGTGCTAAAGAGCCAGAAATCCTGCAGGGAGGGCTAGAGGATCCCAAGGACAAGGGGGGACTTCTGACTGTTGGAAGCCGCTGGCTTTCCCTGCGAGGGTGACATCAAATCCCGTGCAAAGCTGTGAGGGACCCTTGGGAGTCAGCTGGTGTTTGCTCCTGCTGCTCGGTGTCTGTCCTGGCAGCACCCCCTGTTCCGACCTGCGCCTGCACCTACACCTGCACCTACACCGTTCCAACAGCTGGATCAGTTTCCTGAGGGTCCTCGCTCTCACTTCACCCCGCACACAGGTGCCAGATGGGCACTGGTGGCGCAGAGCAGCCGAAGAGCAGCCGCAGCCAGCAGCCGCTGGGCAGCAGCTGTGGCTCCAGCGGTGCCTGTGGAAGCGGTGAAGGGGCCGCTCTTCGTCCCTGGGATTGAAGCTGGCTGATGGTTCGTGTCAGTGCCTGGAGCCGGGCACCTCCTGTCCGGTCAGGACAGGAGAAGCGGAGGGAGTTCAGTCCTGCGGGAGAACGGGGTTTGCTTCCCCTCTTCCCCTGCGGCAGAGCTTTGCCTTGGGGCTGCGGCCGATTCGCCGGTGCTGACAGCTCAGGAAGTGGATTCCTCCAAATCTCGCAGCAGCTGATGGAGAGGCTCTAATCTCGGGAAGATAAGGAGTTGCTACAGCAAAGCCAACATCAACCTGGGAGCTGCGGAGGTTGGGCTGTTGTTTGGCCGCTGTTGCTAGTCAGCTACCGTGCGTGGTTTCGAGACCCCCCTGTACACGAACGGTCTCACTTAACTCGACACGTACCCTTTCAACACCACGGGACGCTCGCATGCTGGGCAGGCTCAGCCGCGCCGAGCCGGTGGGCACTGCTGGGGAGCTCTAGCGCTGCGGTGACCCTTCCCTCATCCTAAAGTCACCGCAGCAGCCTCTGCACAGCGTAGCCCAGCTAGCCTTGGGTTGACGCTACCGCAGCTGCTCGTGTGCGGTGGGAGGCAGAGTCTTGTCTTTGTGGGCTCTGTCTCGGGCAGGCAGTGCAGGACGAGGAGCTGGGACACCACCCCCCCCCCACTCCCCCCCCTTTCCTCTTCAGAAAGCGTTGCCTCTGTCATGGGAATCCCTGCGGTGCTGATCAGTTTTTCACTCGTGTTTCCTTCTCTTCTCTGAAAAGCGCAGCCCAGGGCCCTGCTGAGCCCTTCCCTCGCCGGGCAGGAGGGCAATCGCTGTGCGTTGCGCACAGAGTCACCCCGGCCAGGAACTCAGCAGCCTCAAAGGGGGTGCGGGTGCCCGTGCCCTGGATGAGGGGGTTTGCCCTGAGCTGGCTGGGCTGTGCTCTGGGTCAGCAGCGCTCTCCTGTCTTACGGCATCCTCGCCGTTCCTGCGGCAACGCAGCCGTGTCCCGGCGGGTCCTGCCAGCAGTGCTGTGGGGCAGGGGGGTTGGAAGCAGAAGGTTTCACAGCTCAGGTCCTGCTCCGGCTGACATCTGCAGTGACTCTGTGAGCCGTACGGGGAGGCATCGGCATTTCCTGCACACTTCTGGAAGCAAATCTGCTCCTGTGCTCAGGAGATGCTGCCTCGGCCCCAGCAGGGAGAGCGGGACCCCCTCTCCCCATCCGTCTTCTTGACAAGGCTGCCAGGACGCGGGCGCTTCCCTCATCTGTCTGGGAGGAGCAGCAGTAATCGCGATGGCTGCTCCTGCTGCTGCCCTCACCAGCCCTGCCTGTCCCCCCGATGCCTGCATCCTGCTCCCCAGGGGCCTGCCCGAAGGCTTGTCTCGCCTGAGGACCGGGGGAGGAGACCAACAGAGGGTCGACAGAGAGGGACGAAGGGGTGAGCAAGACGTCTCTCCTCAGGCTTGTTCCCAGGCTGTCTCCAGGGTTCTGAGCTCCTCGGGAAGGCTGTGCCCGCCGTGGGGTGTGCAGATGAGGGGAGGGCTGCGACAAACCCGCCTGCCTTTAGAGGCAGCTGGCTCAATGGCTTTAGAGAGGTTGGGTGGGTGTTGTACGGGGGGGCCCTGCTTCAGTGGGCCTGCAGCCCACAGCTTGGCCTTCTCTTACGGGGCTGGTGCTGTGAGCAGCCCGCTGGCACTGCAGGAACTCTAAGTCCCTTCGCAGCTGGAAGGGGCCAGGGGTGCCTGGCCAGCAGCTCAGGCCGTCTTTGGGTCAGAGCTTGGCCAGCTACATGTGACCAGACCCCCAGCTGAGCAGCAGGCTGTCGCAAAGCACCCTCATGGTGTGGAGGACGCTCCGGGTTAACGCCTTCGGGGCGACCCTCTGTTCCCGTTCAGGCATCTGGACTCCAGAAATCCAAGTTCACAGGTTGCCCCTTCCCTTGCCGCAAGAGAAGGGGGCCCTGCCCCACATCACGGCCTCCGTGCCCGAGGCAGCCTGGGCCATCCCCGCGCCTCAGACCTTTCCCTTTTCCCAGATGGGCGATCACTCCGTGCCGCCCTGCGTGCGCGGGTCTCCACGGGAGAACCCCCACTGCTGCCCCCTTAGACTTCACAGCGGAAGATCCAGGGAGGGTCCTGCTCCACATCCCCTTCGGGGACACAGGCACCCCCGAGTGCTCCCTGCCCCGGGCTGCCTGTGCCGCAAACAGAGCAGCGCCCACAGCCAGCAGTCCTCCCCTCCAAGCAACAAACCCTTCTTCCGAGGGCGGCTGATAAGAGTTCCATTTTTAGTCGAGGGCAAACGGGCCGCCGAGCCTGTGTTTGTTGCTGCTGCAATTGCGGGGGGAGCAGAGCTGATTTCTTGGTGCCTTAATGAAGACAGATGGGGCGGTCGTGTAAACAGAGGCTCTATCTCGGGCCACGCTCGCCCCGGCTCTGCTTCCCGATATAGCAAGGAGGCCACCAGCACCCTGGTTCCCATCCTATTAACAGCGCTTGCACTCCAAACCTCGGGCTGGGTTGTAAGGAAGTTTAAATTAACTCTGGGCTGTAGTTTTTCAAGAGCTCAAAGCAGAGGTTCAAGTGCCAGGAAATCTCTCTCTCCTTTGAGTCCCTTTAGAAAGAGGAGATCCGTGCTGCTGGGGTCTGGCTCAGGGGGCTTCGCTGGAAACCCTTTGCTGGCCCTCTCTCCCTTTGTGCTGTGGCTGAGCCAGGCACCCAAGTGCCCGTGGCTGCTGAAACCAATGCACCCCTTGGCATTCCTAGGCTGCTGCTGGCTCCGGGTTGCTTTGCTCTCTAAGAANGGGTGCTGGCTGCCCTGAGTGACCTCAATTCGGGCAGGTGGACCCTCGTGCCGTGAGCCCCAGGGCAGCTGCTCACCTGGCAGAGCCCTCCAGCTTCAGGAAGGACTGAGAGTGCTCTTCACACAGGGACAGTGGCCGCTAGGCACCTCCAAGCAGAAGCAGCGTGAGCCAGCGCCAAGCACTGCGAGGGCACAGAGGTGCCCTGCTTTGCTGCCAGAACAGTGTGGGGCTCTGCCCCTGCTCCCCAGACTCACCAGATCCCCCCCAAACAGCCAGTCTGTGCAGAGCAGGGGGCAGCAGGGCTGGGGCAGCTGTGGCAGGGGAAGCCACGCTGAGCTGTCGGGGGTTAACATCA
>VZRI01001289.1:0-24874 GCA_013397515.1 Upupa epops | reverse complement strand
TGGATGGATGGATGGATGGATGGATGGATGGATGGATGGATGGATGGATGGATGGATGGATGGATGGGTGGATGGATGGAAGATGGATAATTCCATCCTGAAGCCACCGTTTTCCAAAAATTTAAAACATCTACTAGCACACTGATAGAAAACAGCTCAGAAAGGAGATGAAAATCAATGCACACTGCCATTTAATGTGACAAACGAGTTATTTCAGAAACAGAAGTCATCGTTAGTGTGAGTGGATGAGAGGGAGGAGGAAGAAAGGGGTGAAGAAACAAAGCGAATGAAAGCAGCAGTGGAGTATTTGCTCAGGGACTGCGCAGTGACGGTAGCAGCACTTCAGAGCTTGTTAGCCCTGGCTCTGGCGGTGCCCTCCCCATGTCACCCTGTGTCTGTGTGGACAGGTGCATCCCAAGCCGAGCGCTCCTGGGTTTCTGGAAGCAACTTCATTTGCATCGTAGGGAAATCTCTTCCTAAACCAACTGGCCCGAGTGGGGTTGGTGCTAGTTTGCCCGGTCGCTGACATCCGGCTGCAGGAGCATCCAGCAGATGTCTTGTCATACGGATGCGCAGGGGTCCTGCGCACAGCCCGGCAGGGCTTGGCTCACGAAGCAGACACCATCCACACATGAAAAGCTGCTCTCAGGCATCACGTTCCCAGGCTGCGAACAGCGTAGGTGCAGCTAAGGAGTCCAAGAGGTGCTCTGCTGTCTCCCTGGAGGGCACAGTGGGCTGTGCCTCCTGCTTTGCTTCTTTTCACCGCGACGTCTGGCTTAAGTCCTCTCCACCAGCAGTGGAGTCCTTGTTTCTTTATGAAAAGCAGTGCCTGGCCGCCAGGGATCCCGTGGCTCCTGGTTCTGGCAAGCTGTCATTGGTATTTTTACCCAGTTCGTGAGAATTCTCCGTGCACTTTGCTCGTGGACAGAGTTTCTTGGCTGCCCCTGTTTGTGGGGGGCACGCTCTCTGCTCTGCCTCACACTCTCTGCTCTGCGGGGGAGATCTCTGGCAATGAGGGAGGGCAGAGGCAGCTGCTCTGCTTTGCAGCGCGGAGACTGGGACGCTTGTAGTGACTGTGGGAGACTACGCCGCGTCGGGCTTGTGCAGGGGAGGGTGGTGCTGCAGGAGGGCTGCCGGGCAGATTGCTGCCACGGGCACAGTCGCAGAAAAGAGACGATAAAAGCGAATGTCGGATTATCTCCCTCATGCTGGATTATCACTCCTAACAAGGTGAATAGTTTGTCTTGGCAAATAGCTTCATAAGAATCGTGGATGGTTTTGAAAGGGTCTGTGTGGTCACACTTCAACCGTTGGCTGCCACAGTTCATGTCAGCAGAGAAAACCTCACACCTCGCAGGAATTCCTTTAGCGTGCCATTAACCGCAGCCCGAGATTGCAGCATAGCTCCCGGGAGAGGTCCGGGAGAGGTGTCAGTGCTCCCAGGGTGAGAGCTGCTCCAGGCTGAAAGAGACGCGGCCCCGTGGTGCCGCCGCTATCCGGGAACTCGCAGCGCGAGTGGAGAGTGCGGAGCTCTGCACTGAACTGCAGAGCTGGCCACGATGCCCCTGCCACGGTCTTGGCCAAGACCACCCGTGCTCCAGATGTCCTCAGAAATCACTGCAGCGAGTGGAGACCTCCGCAAGCCAGGGGGGCACCCGCAGGAATGACCCTCACACGTATCTGGGGGACAAAAGCCCAGGCACCCTGGCCTCTGCGCGGCACAGATCGAGAGAGACTCCGTGTGGAGCAGGGTGGGTACAAGGTCTTTATCCGAGCGGGGTTGCACACAAGCACGAAGATAAACCCTCCCGTATTCCACACTATTTTACAAGGGCAGGCGCTCAATAAATAGGTCAATAAATTACGGGAAGCGCAGAAGACCCTGCGTGGCAGGAGGGGAGCTGGTTGGGCTGGTGCTTGCGCGGTCTTTCGTGTTCAAGCCCGTTAAGGGCTGGAGGGACTCTTCCAAAGCTCCTACCGCTGCCAGGGATGATTACTTCCCCTACAAGAGCGGAGCGGCCGCAGGGACAGTGCAGGAGGCTCAGCGGGGGTTAAAGAGCCGGCGTCACTTACACTTTCCCAAGAATCTGACAAATTTGCAGCTTAGTATAAATAAAGTGACGGGTCTATTGTGTCTCAGCCCCGACACCTTCTTATCACCGCGATTCGTGGTGGAAGCGGGGCATGTGACTCCATCTCAAGCAGTCTCGGGGTGGGGGGGTGGGGGGCAGAGTGGTAACGAATTGAGACCTTCAGCACCTGCAGAAAGGGAAGACCCTCTCTACCCAGCTGGCTCCAAGGGCTTCCTGCTCCTGCCCAGCTCTGTGCAGACTGAACGCAGTGTGGCTACTTGGCACCCGGTTTCCGTAGCGGCACCGCTGCAGTCTGCTGGGCTGGGCTGGGGACTGGTTTCTTAGCTGCAATAAACCGCTTCAGTCTGAGGGCTTCGGGAGGCTCTCGACACTGATTTCTGCCTCTCTGGCCCTTGAGAGGCAACACAAGGCTGCTGCAGCAAAGGCAGCGCTGCTCTGCATGGGAGCTGCGGCAGCAAACGAGGGGTTTCTTGCTGTTGCTCGCCTGAGCACTGCACGAGGTTGGAGCTTCTCCTGGGCCCAGAGAGGCGAGAAAGGGAACGGTGCCCCAGCGCTCCTGATGCCAAATCATCCCTGGCAGCTACCGTCACCTCTGACAGGGGAAAATGAGAGAAAAGCTTAAGAGAGAAGAGAAGGAAGTCTGACGACACCTTGTGCCCCAACAATCAGGGAGCTGGAGGGTTATCTGGACCTGAGATCTGCACGGAGAAATGAAACGATTAACTGAGCCCGTACAGACCTCTGCAAAGGTGGACACAGCTGAGCGACCCGGGCGCGTGCTGCGCGTACTTCGCCCGTGGTGAATGGCTCCGGAAATCCCTACGGACGCCAACCGGCCGCTGGGAAGTACAGCCAGACGCCTTTATTTGGGTGAATTTGCGCGTGCTCCTGAGGCACGAGAGGCTCTCCCGCACGACCCAGCCGTCTGCTCTGCGCTCTGACGGGAGGAGAGACTCGGTCGTCGCTGGGAGAGTGAAAGAGCAGCAAGAAGCAGGCAACGGAACAACATATACATTCCCTATGGTCGTACCACTGGCCCGTTCCCCGTAAGAGGACATATACCCGGATCTGTACAGGCCTCATTAAATACCCTAATTAAATAGGAGATCGAAATGTACAAATTTACAGACTGGATCATTAAATACTCCCCCCGCACGCTCCCCCGTTGCGCGTTCCCTGCTATCTGCAGCCACACTCTGACACCACCATGCCTTCGTATTTGAACTTGTAGGTGACCACCCCTGCATCTAGGTAGAGGATGGAGATGGGGTCGAGTTTGGTGGGCACACAGCAGGCCTTGGAGGCTTTCTGGGGATTCTTCAGGTGCACCAGAGTCTGGACGATGGCGTGCTTGGTTGGCGTCACGTGCTCTGTCAAGGGGTAGGCGCACACTCCGTGGCACTCGTAGGCTTCATACCCTGCTGGGGCAATGATCCAGGAATCCCAGCCAATCTCCTTGAAATCTATGTAGAGTGGGGTCTTTTTACAGTAGTTGCCTTTCGCATTCCTCCGGATCCGGGCGGTAGAGTCGTAAATGATGTTGGAGCGCATCTGGAGCAGCGCCTCCTCACCGGGCTGCCCGTGGAAATTGCCGACCTCCAGGTTCTCCAGATCCAGGAGCTGCTCGTGATCTATCATTTCATTCAGCTCTTGCTTCTCCTCCTTTTTGTCATTGCTTTGGTCATCAGAGAACACAATCAGCAGGGGCTCATGCTTTGCCTCCGAGGTGATGTCGATGTCGAGTTTTCCCTCTCCGTTCTGCTCCTCCCCTTCCCCGCTCTCGATGTGAACTTCCAGCCGGTGCGTGGTCAGCCCTGCCCTTCGCCACCGCCTGATGGCTTCGGTGACGTCGAAGCTCTCCCACTCGCTGCTTGTGCCATAGATGTGCCTGGATGCCAGGGGCACGGCCTTTCTCTCTGCCACACCGTTCTCCAGCACTTCGACAACGGTGACCTTCCGGTCGAGCCCGTCGTAGAGCATCTGGTCCTGCTCCACCAGGGTGTAGAGCCTCAGCTCCGCCATGGTGATTTCTTCATGGTGTGGGATGGAAACGTTGAATAGCAGAGGGTACTTCCGAACTCCTGTGACACCAGGAGGGTGGGAAGCCAAGTCTGGAAATGACAAAGATGGAACAGTTAAAGGGGTCCAGATGTCCCTGCATGGGAGCCCGTCTGACATGTGTTCCATAGAGCGTTGTTCCCTCATTTCCCAAACTGTGCTCGGAAAAAAGGGCTTGTGTTACTTTAGATCTAAGGACAGCAGACCATAAAGACCATAAATCCCCGATCTCCTTCTATCCCCCTGCCTTCCAGGGACCTCCTTGTAACCTGGAAGGACTGCATCTTAAAAATGATCTGCCTGTGCTGACGCTCTTTGCTCCTAGGCTGCTGCACAGCTTCTGTTTTGTAAAGGGGGAACCTATTTCTATAAATAAAAGAAATAATAAAAGGGAAGAGCTACTTGGCAAGGGCTGGAACATGAGCTAGGCGACACAGACTGCACACGCAAGGACCGCAGGCTGCCTCTCCGTCTGCCCAGCATTCCTGCACCAGCAAGCATTCTCGTCAGCCAGAGCATCCCGCAGGAGGCACTGGGAGAGGGAAAGCTGCTTCAGAGGATGTGAAGGCTCCTGGCCAGGAAGAGCAGGTAGCAAACACTGGCTGCAGGACTTCAGCAACAGAGTCAGCATGCTTCGAGCAGGCAGTCAGACAGCTGTGCTGAACCAGGCTCTCTTGGCACCTTTCGTTCGTAGATGATTCGAGCGCACAACATCTGCGTGTCAGTCAGGCTGCCTGTCCCGTGCCCACCGGTTGGTTACAGACAGGCAGACGCATTTCTCCCCCTGATGCAGGAGCTGTCAGTCAGGCTGCCTGTCCCGTGCCCACCGGATGGTTACAGACAGGGAGACGCTTTTCTCCCCGCGGTGCAGGCGCTCGGCTAATGGTGGTGAATTTGTCGCCAAATTTCTGTGCCGTCTGCTTGTACCTCAGATTAAGACAGAGAGGCTATGGGCAACACCTCTGCCCAGGCGAGGGGCTGGTGACCTCCTACTGTTCCGCTCCTGCCGTGCCCAGCTTTGGTGCATTGTCTGTGGAAGAAGGAGCTGATACAGCTGTGAGCGCTGGCCGTACTCCATCAGCACGGCAGAAGCAGTTAACGTCAGCGCCTCACTTGTCCTCTGCAGCTCCGGGGTGGAGGTTTTGAGGCACCTGCCTCCTCTCTGTCTTTTCCCCCATCTCTCACTTTCCTCTGTTGGCGACTAAAAAGCTGACCCTGCCTGTGTTTGAGCCGGCAGAGGCGGGAGCTCAACAGGCTCTGCACAGCACAGGGAGCTGAAGAGCAGTGCTGCTCAAGAGCTGTGATCTCCAGGCTGGAAGCAGCCGATAGAGTTCCCTGCGTCTCACTGTGCTAGGCGAGTCCGCAGTGATTGCGTAGGGTGACAGCGTGGAAAGGCCACCAGCCCGAAGAGCACAGGAGCAGCAGGAGGCAGGGGAAGGCAACAGCACGTGTGGGAATCTGGAGGAGTGCTAGCAGGGCGTGAGAAGAGTTCATTTCCCAGTCAGAATGTGGCTCTGCTTTTCAGCCTCAAAGCCCGTCGGGGGAAATACTGCCTGCCGCTAGCAGGACGACCCTCAGAGGGTCAGGAAGGGAACTCTGTGCTCCACACAGAAAAGAAGAAGTCACTCAAGACAGTTACTGGAGAATTAAGAGCTGAACACAGTCCCGTTTGTGCTGGAGATGTTAAGGTCCCCGGGTTAAAGCGACTTGCTAGCTCCAGCCAGGCGCTTTTTCTGCAGTAAAGGATTTCATGGAGAAAAATGATGCTATTGTTGCTACCACTACTGCCCAGTTAACACTACTGCCCAGCTCCCATCACTGCCCAGCTCCCGTTACTGCCCAGCTAACACTACTGCCCAGCTCCCACTACTGCCCAGCTACCATCACTGCCCATCATTACGGCCTAGTTCCCATTACTGCCCAGCTACCATTGCTACCCAGCTACCACTACTGCCCAGCTCCCACTACTGCCCAGCTACCACTACTGCCCAGCTACCACTACTGCCCAGCTACCATTGCTACCCAGCTACCACTACTGCCCAGCTACCATCACTGCCCACTTCCAGCCCAAAGGTGAACAAAAACGTCTGTGGTCTCCTCTGACGGCTGCTCTGGTTACTCACAAAGGATTTCTTATCTAGCGAGCCCTTTGCGTGGGTGGCTCCTAGTTCCACAGCCTGTAAAGACACGCAGCACGCCCTGACCGCGCAGTGCCGCGCTGCTCGCGAAGCAGCCTTGCTGTGCTCCCTCCTGCTTCGGGCTGAGGGAGGTGAGAGAAATACCCAACCAACACGAGACACCGTGTGCAGCTGTGGAACAGGCAGGGGCGTCACAGACACCGGTGGGCACAGAGCTGAAAGCTGCTACTCGTGCCGCTGGGGGAAGCTCAGGCTGCAGCATTTTCAGTGCTGCCAGCCTGGGGAAGGTGGGTTTGCACCGCTCAGCCACAGCGGGTTCCTCCCTCCAGCACAGTGTCCTGGGCAATTCCAGTGTCATCTATTTACCCCCAGAGAGTCAGAGAAAGGTAGCACAGACGTCCCTGGGCGCTGAGGGCAGCTGTTCCCGAGCGGGTGCCACCAAGCATTCAGCACTCTTCCCCGCTCCGGGGAACAGACTGCGAAGAAGGTTGCAAAGGCCAGGTAGTGCCCCTGCAGTCAGAAACACCCTGCTGCTGAGGAGCACCACGGCCTGGCAGAACAGAGCTTTGGATTCTCCTTGCACCTCACTGCCACGAAAACGTGAGGTGACTGAGCCTCCGCTTGGAGGGCATCATTCCTGACCTCAAGGGTTAGAGCGGAGCCAGTGCCTTATTGATCGGACTGGCACAGGCTGAGAGGAGCCCCGGGCAGTTTGAGCCCGTGCACATGCCCCCCAGGCTGTTAAAAGGCATGGAAGCGCCCGTGTTTGCCCAGCGGAGCAACTGGAGCTTGCAGCTGTTGGAACAAACAGAAAATCGGTGCCAGTAGGGATGGACAAAGCCCCCCGGGCTGGGAGGAAATGCCAAGGCAGACACAGCCAGGGAGACCACCCACCGGTCTCAGTTAGGCCAAATCTCAGTCTTTTCGTGAGGGACTATTCCAGTCTCCCAAAGCAAACCCCAAATTCTGCTTCTCCTGGTTCTGTGCAGCGGCTGCACTGGGCTCAGGCGGCAGAGACGGCACCGCAGACCCCATGAGGATCGATAGCAAGAGGGGGCTAACAGAAATCTGTGGGGGGTTAAGGTCAGGACAGGAAGGCACTGCAGCTCTGGACAGTCTGGCCTTAACTTCTGACAGTGCCTAAGGTGCCCCTTGGAAAAATCCACCCGTGCTGTGACTCACGGCGGGCAGGTGGCAACCGTGCCCCGAGCTCTGCTCAGTGCTGCCCAACGCTAAAGAAAGGTCTCTCCCCCAAACCTTGCAGCCCCGAACGACATGGACGAGGAAACCATCTCACAAGAAGAGGGCTCTGGGTGACCCTGGTACTTGCAGCGTCTGCTGCCTGTTTCCAGCGCCACCCTCCCTGAGAGGCTCTCTGCCCCCTTTGTGGTCCATGCTCCGTGCCCTCCAGAAGGAGGATCAGTGCCTTTGCTTCCCCAGGAGCACCCATCTTACCTTCGTTTTTGAAGCTCCTAATGATGTTGGCGGATGGCATGGAAGTCCTGTCCGTGGCAAACCTGTTGTACAGCTCTAGCATGTACTCCGGCGGGTCCACCCTGGCCGTCTCGTGCAGAGGGATGTCGGAGAGGTTCAGCGTCTTCAGGAAATCGTTCTTCATGTTCTGGAGCAGCGTGTTGAAATCGACCCCGTCCTGCTCAGAGAGAATCTCGTCGAAGAGCGGCACGTCTTCCTCCAGGGAAGAGTGCTCCAAGCTCAGGATGGGACTGCAAGCACCCAGGTGAGCCAAGAGAGCGAGGGCAGCCCACAGCTGGAGAGCTGCAGAATCCATGACTCCGCTCGAGCCTCCAGCCGCTCCCAGCCGGCTCTGGCCCTCGTATGGGCTAAGTGGCGGTTTTATCCGCTGGGCTGTACGCGGCTCGTGTCACAGAGAGATGACAAGTTTGGAAGCTCTTGTCTTGAAACTTGTGATCCGTCCTGTCTGTCTCCCCCTTCCCCCTCCCCAAGACCAGGTCCCAGTAATTGGATATGGCTTGCTCCCCTCTACGGCCGCCTTCGCCTTCCTTATCTCGTGGCGCGTAAGCCGTCCACCAGATTTGTCGCTATCTCGCTATCCCCTTCCCTTAATGAGCATTTTGTAAACATTCTGCGCTGGGACACTCGGAGATAGGACAGGGTTCTCCTCAGAGAGGAGCTGCCCTTCATTTCTGCCTCCTGGCAGACGACTCCCTGCGCCGCATGTGAGCAGCTTCCACCCAGACCTCGAGCTAACACGCGAGTTCTACCGAGCCTCCACCCAAAGGCACCCCGAGGGCCGGCAGCAGCTCCCTCAGGGTAAGGCTGCTGCCCTTCTCAAAGCCTCTCTGCTCCCCTCTTCTCTGCTCGTACAGCACAGGGCCTGGGAGAAGGGCTCTGGGTACCGCCACAGTACCGGAGGCACAAGGCCCTGGATGCAGGGAAGCAGATGAGCTCAAAACGAGCCAGGAGGATTCTGGCATGGCAGAGGCTCAGCCGAGCTTGCTGCAAAGGCAGAGCAAATGCAGGCTGAAGCGCGGTCTGTACGGGCTGCAGCCGTGCAGGGACCGCACTGCCTGTGGCCAAGGACTCATTGGAGGTGGTTTCTGGCAGGGCTGCTTTTTGCTGCAACCACCGACCCCTGATCTAAACCCCCGCTGGCTGAACGGCAGCACTCAGTGCTGCAAGCCGTGTGAAGGCTCAGAAACAGAGAGAGGACTGGGGTGTTTGCACCCAGAAAGGCTCAGGAAGCCTTTCCTTCCCTCTGTCGGGTACTCACGTCGCGGTATCTGCCACCTGGGCTGTTGCAGCTGTTCTCGGCTGGGTCACAGCTCTGCCCAACAGGCTGTCTGAAAAGCACTGGAACTGCAAAGGGGGCACCAGCCCCTGCCAGCCCCTTCCAGCCGATTCAGGGAGCTCAGAGGTGCGAGGCAGGGGACGTGGAAACAATTGAGGTCTGCAAACATTCACTGGTCCTGGCGGCGTCGGCGTGCAGATTTCCACCTGAGCTCTGCACAGTTTTACACCCAGGTCTGCCCGTGTTTCTCAGGCCACTTCAAAGTGCCCCTGTTCTGGCAACGCGGCCAGAGCCCAGCTCTCCACCTCAGCGGTGCAGCACTCAAGACAGGCATTTCCTCTCGCGACAGCCGCAGGTTCTCTGCTTGCAGGCACCAGGAGCTTCAACCAAGGACTGAACCACCCCATCTGCTGAGTCGTCTAGGCTCTGTTTTTCCGTGGTGGCCAAGCACACCCACGGCTGTGTTCTCCCAGCCCTGCAGCTTGCTTCCTTCTGCCACAGCCCCAAGGGCCACAGCTCCAGCGGACTCTTCTTGAACGTCCGGAAGCCATGGCTGTGGTAAATTCACCCCGTTTTGTTTACGGACGTCAACGTCTTCGTGAAGACAGCAGCTGCAGAACTGACGTCACGGAGCCAGACCTCAGCACGGCCTCAGAACCTCGCTCTGTTCAGTTGGTCCTCTTCGAGGCACGAGGAACCGGACAGTAACAGCAGAGCACTTCCCCACATCCCTGCCATTGCTGCACCAATTGCAAGCAGGTAGTTTGGCCTAGGGAGATTAACCCAGGTCTCCTCAGGAGCTCGTGGCTACCTGAGCAAGCGTAAACCTCTGCAGCCCTCGTCCTGGGCTGCGGTGGCTTCCAGAGCACAGACAACTGCAGGAAGCTCTGGGGCCAAGCTCAGGCAGTTCCTGTCAGTTAGCCTTAAGAGAAGAGCGGAGTCTGGTTTGCATCGCCTGAGCTGCCGGGCCAAGGCTCTTAGTGACGTGGGGAGTGAGAGCGGCATTAACACCGTGAGAGCAGGCAGCCTGAACTCCTTCACCAGCCTGAAGGAGGCTCTTCAGGACGGCTTCCCAGCAGCTGTGCAGGCGGTGGGGTTGCCGTGAGAGCGACAACAGAGCAGCAGGACTGTCCTTCTCCGAGGCTTGGGCAGAGCCCCTCTCAGACGCACAAAGGCAGCCGTTGCTCACGGGCAGAGACGGGCTCATCCCCAGAGCTGCTGCTGCGGCAGTCGGCTGGGCCTTCCCAGCGCGGCGCAGCTCATGGCCTTATCTGGCCATTTCCTTCCACAGCAGTGCGGGTCACAGCGTGACTGCGTGGCGGACGCCCGGCAGAGGACACGAGCACCCGGAGCTATGGTTTGCATGGCCCCTTCCCGAGGGCTTGGGCTTTTCTGTGAGATGGCAAGGGCGTCAATTCAAAAGGGTTTCTGTCGCATCTGCCGGCCCCAGGGTTTCCAGCTGGATTTCCTCTGCCAGGGTGATGGAACCAGCTGCTCCGGGGCTGCGCCTGGCCGTTAGCCAGACGCTGGGTGAACCCCCTGTCTGCTGCTCCACCAAACCGGAGGAGCAATTCTGGAGCAGGGTGTTTTTCCAGGTTTTTCTAGCCAGTGAGCTGGCCTGGGCAGCGTTGCTTGAACGGCTGCACGGCGACACAAGCAGGGGATGCTGCCTTGGGGGGGAGGCTGTGACCTCTCTGTGACAGCCCAGACGCCTTTTCAGTGAGTCTGTACTTCCACGCTGTGCATGGAATGTGCCTGAAGTACAAAGCAGTGACCTCACATAAATACACCCGTTTCCGAACCCACGACCGCATCTTGGTGCGGGGGGGCTCATCAGGAACACGGCCACTGTTCAGACATCCCGACATGCACGTCTCCAGAGCTCCTTGGACAAGGAATCACCCGGAGAGCAGCGCAGCCTGTGCCTCACGCTGAGTGTCCTGGCATCTCCCGTTTAGACCCTGCAGGGCACCTGCCAGGTGGGGAAGCCGCAGAGGACACCTGGCACTAAAGCCGTTCCCTTTAACCTTTAACTCCTTTAACACAGGAGTAGGTATTTTCCCCCAAAGGAACCTGTTTACAGCCAAGACCTCATTTTGTGTCACCAGAACGAAGAGGTTTGTCCCCAGTGCTGGGGAAAGCTGTTCCAGAAAGGACACTGCTCTCAGAAATCTGTGCCGAGTAGACGAACCGGGGCAGCTGGAGAGGGACACGAACAACCACCGCTGTTTGACCACTGTGAAACCTGTACGCAAGTGGTGACCCCGTGCCACCAGCGCCAAGCAGTGCCTCAGGCAGGCAGGGTTACTGGGAAGCCCCCCGCCTGGGAGGTTGCGCTCATTCCCCCAGGTACTTTGCAGCTGTAGCTCACAGAAACCCGGCGCTGACAGGGATCAGCATGGGGCCCTCTGCAGCCCCACGTAGCGAACGTCAGAGCTTCGGGTGGAGCTGGCACCGTGGGTTGCACACAGTCCACTCTTAGCCACGGCAAGGACTGGAGGGGAAAATGATCCCAGAGAGCCAAGAGCCCTCCCGACCGCGGTGCTGAGCACAAGAGTGAGCTCAGCTGACCCAGCAGGAGCCCGGGCTGCGCAGCAGCTCCTGGGAACAGCTCAGCTGTGAAAGGGCCAGCCCCGAAGATTGTGGGGCTCCAAAATAGACTCTAATCTCAGGCACCCCACAACTTCCTCCAAGCTGATGCCTCCACGGCTTCTTCTGTCAAGAGGCAGCCAAAGAGCACGGGTTTGAGCAGGAATGTGTGAAGCAAGCTGGGTGCTGAAAGGCCAGAAAGGGAAGCAGGGCTTCATGAAGTGTCAAGGTCGGCAATACGTGAGACCGAACGGGTGCAATGCTCCCCCGGGCAAGAGGAAGCGGGGGAAAAAGACACGAGGTGTTACTGGAGCATCCTCACCTTTCCTTAGCCCTGTGTTTGGAGCAGAGGCACACCTCCTCTCTCTGATCCTGGGCAGGAAAGGCTCCACATCCCAAACCGAGCGAATGAGTGTCCGCTCGGGTACCCTGGGCTTTCTGGGCTCCAACAGTGCCCTGGTGACTAAAGCCAAGGTCTGTCGGTTGGTTACGCTGCCAGGTGTGACTGCACAGGGGGACTCTCGTTCGGTACTCTGCACCTTAACAAATGTAATAAAGACTATGCAATCAGTTATTACCTTCCAGGCTTTCTCTTCAAGAGGGAAAAGGTTTCTGCACCAAAACCTTTGAGAGACAAAGGTAGCATCGAGTCCCAGAGTCTCTTCTGCGAAGCAGAGTGCTGGAGTGCTGTCACTCTCAGCCGCACGGAGCTTCTGTCCCTAAGCGCCCTCAGTACGGAGAAGATCATGCATTTGGGTGGGAGAACGGGAATGCCTTCAGAGGCCGGGACCAGCACAGAAAGCCCTGCGCTTTTTCCAGTGCCCAGAGTAAGGCCTCCTGGGGCTTCATCCCTCATGGCTCTGGGCTCAGGCCTTAGCGTTCAGACTGCACAACACGGTGTTCCACAGCCAGGCACCTTGTGGAGATACTGAATTCACCCGGGCAGACCCGAGAGCCCTTCCTGAGCGGCGCCACTGCACGCACAGCCGGTCAAGGCAGCGGTCTCACGGGGAGACCACAGACGCCTCTCCTTCAGGGACGGAGAGTGATGAGACTAACGGGCTCTAGCAACGGTCACAGCGCAGGATCGGAGGTTCCCCAACGACAGGGCTGGAATTATGATGAAAATGCCCCTCAGTGGTCTCTGTCAGGAGACAGCTGTGGCATGAGGCAACTGTTGGAGGCGATACGGGAGATAAGGCAGCGTGTGACACTGACAGTGTGATGAGCTTCCAATGGAATACCTAAAATTAGTTTCCATTCCTGCATCTGCCTAGGGCCTTATTCCCGCGCTCCACGGCGCTCGGGATCGCCTCTCCATAAATGGGCTGCTCCCAGCAGCTCTCTGCTCCGATTCCAGGTGTCGCTGGAAAACGCAGAGATAGCGTTTAATGCGAGAGAATGGCAGCAATGCATCCCGGCCGGCCTGACCCCGAAACAGAAAGCAGGCAGAAGCAGGGAACTCGCTGCAGACAGAGGGCAGGGAGCTGCCGAGACTGTGTCACTCAGCCGGCCCTGGCCCATAGCTTTATATGGGAAGCCAGCAGCACGTCTCCACCAGCTATTTCCAGGCCAGTGCAAAGGCCGGGGACTGTCCCACGGAGCCTGCGCTGCTGCAGGCTCTTCCTTCTCCTCTCTCCTTTTCGTGCTAAGGTGGCAACAGCTCCAGGCCCAGGAGGGAGCCAGCCAGTGTGCGCTCGCAGCAGTGCAGGTTGGGCTCAGCCACAGGGCACTGGCCGTGTGGCAGCACAGATAAAGAGCGACAAGCAGAGATTGTGGAGCCCGTGCAAAGCCTGAGCAGCCGAAACAGAAAGAAAAAGGCTGGAAATAGCTGGACATTGTCCTCCTGTCAGCCGCAGGCAGCAAATCCACGCGTGCTCAGGGCCTCAGCGCAGCCGTGAGCCCCAGCTCGATACCCGGCAGGCACTCGGAAGAGTTGCCATGGTCTAATGTGACTGAGGCGGCTTCGCATCCAGCCGGGACATTCCTAGCAGACACTCGAGTGCAGGGCTCAGTCCTGCAGTCAGAGGATGGAAGTGCTGGATTCCTGACGTGAGAAAGGCTGGTCCTGGCTCTCGCATCTGCTCCCTGACATTCCAGCATCTGGCCTGGCCTTCCCCTGCTTGGCCTCAGGATGAGCCGGCAGGGTCACGGAAAGCGCTGACCTCTCGCGCAGGTGTTCCAGCAGCAGAAAGCTGTTGGCTTCTATCAGTTACGGGGTGGAGGTGACTCAGGAATCCACAGAGTTGCTTCTGCTCCCGCTACCTCCGTCGGTGCCTCCCAGCAGACGGAGGACCTAACTGAAATTGGAACAGGTCACCCCAGTTTACAGTGGGTCCAAGAAATTGCTCCAGACCCGATCCTGGGGAGCAGAGGCAACGCCAGATCTGTTACTGCTTGCCATCTCCACCTGCAGAGCCATCCAGCTGCTGCGCTAACAACCGTCCTTCGCACCCCGAGCTTTGCTCTGCAGGCTTCCCCCCGAACACGCTTCATGGGGCAGCTGCAGAGAGGGGTCAGGAGAAAGCTCCGAGTCCCTGTGTTGGACCTCCTCCTCCCCTCTTGCAGTTGCTCTATGGAGCTTTGGTGTCCCCGCGGGTGTGAAACTTCAGGCGACTGCGCAGCTCCAGTGACACTGGCAGAAGCAAGAGAAGCTGCAGACACCTCCAGAACTGCCCCTAAATTCAACCAGCACTCGAAAAGGCGTCTTTGTCCTGAGAGCTCTGGGAAGACAGATCACAGGGGCTGGGGAAAATGAGAACCCACAGTGAATCTGCTGTGCAGACACCTTTACGGACAGAAAACCTCCCTCACTGACAGGAGAGTGATTCCTGATCAGCTGCCACATCCCTGCGAGGTCATTTCAGCCGCAGCATGGGCACAGAGAGACTACTGTCTCTCAGGTACTACTAGCACTGTGAGTACTGCCTGTTAGCACTCGGGAGGCTCAGGATCACAAGAACACATTTTAACTGAGAAACTGTAGCCTCCTGAACTGCTGGCGCGGTCGTCCCCGTCGCAGGGCGGTTCTCTCCTTCACAGCTGGTTAACACCTGTAAGTTATGCAGACACCCTCCCCTCTCTGAAGGATCCCACTCCTCTAGGAGCTCCTCTCCACTCATTGACAGACCCCCACGTGTGGGGCTGCGGCTCAGGGGAGCCAGTAGCGAGCTGTAAGTCGTGCTGCACGTTGCACAGTGTTTCTCAGAGCAGCTTGGCAGGCAAGAGTGTCTCGTGAAGCGCGGATGGCAGCTTATCGCATTGAGAGCACGGAACAAGCCCCTCGCAGTCCCTGGTGTTAAAGGGCTCAGCTTATCTGGAATGAGTGGCAGAGTGTCCTGGCCCAGCTCTCCCTATGTTACACCCAAGGACATTGCTCAGTGTGCCGCTGTCAGACACCTTCCAGCGCTCAGGGCAAGCCCCTGCCTCAGGGGACTTTGCTGGGTGAAAACAGCCTCTGCTTCCTATCACAGGGGATGGGGAAGGTTGTTGGCTCAAGCCTTACCGTCCTCACGGCTCCACGTAAAGGTTGAAGTGCTGCGTGCTTCTTACGTGAGCACCTGCACAGTGGTGCCAGGAGAAGGGGGAACTCCCCAGCGCCTGGCACTGCGAGGGCCGCAGTGTGGGAAGGGGGGCTGTGCTGCGACCCACGGGAGGTGCCAAGCAGATTCACTGCAACAGACAGAAGCTTTAGCTGCTGTCGTGGCCTGGGCTGTCCTGGAGCTGTCTGAGTTACAAGAACCCCCCTGGACAGAGTCACTGTACCGCTCCATTACCCTTCATCAGCTCTGGCCCCGGTACCAGCAGCTGCGAGGTGAATCCGAGGGGTGTCCCCCTGCTCTCAGGCAGCCACAGCAGGGGGCATTTTATACCACGTTTGCTTTTTCATTCCAGCAGTAAATGGCTGGAGTAGCCAGAGGTCTCCAAGGGCCAACCCTGTTCCCTACACCCCCTGCACCCCCCGGGAGAGCTGAATACAGAGAGACCTACTGGTTCACTGGAGCCTGGCTCTCACTGGGCTGAGAGAAAGAGCAAAGAAGAGAACTTGCAGAATAGGAGGAGAGATGCTCAGTGCAGCAGAGGGAAGCAGACTGGGCTACAAAACTCCAACCGGGCTGCCAGCCCCATCTCTGCCTTTGCACCCTCCCCCTCCCCCCCGACCCCCCCAATGAGCCAAGAGCACAGAGCTCCTCTTTGGGGTACTCGTTGCTGCAGGAAGAGTCTGGCTGAGCAGGGTTGCACAGGGGCGGGGAGAGAGGAGGCTGGTTGCATTTAACTTGGTGGCAACAAGGTTGAGATAAGAGAGATAGGAGAGTGCAGGAGTGCTGGGACCTCCCTCCTCACCTCTGCGCTTGGTCAGGGTGTGACTGCTGTTGTCAGCTTTGCCCTGGATCCATCGCTGCATCTCTTCTCTGAAATAGAAGAGATTCCAGTCGTTCACACGAGATCTTGTGAATCTCTGCTGCCTGCTCTTGTCGGACACCCAGAGCTCCATCAGTGAACCTAGGCAAGGGCAGTGTCTCCCCAGGTAACGGGCTCTACCTGTCCAAGAGGGAAGACAACACATCGAGGGGTGGAAAAAGGGGTCGAGTGGCCACCAAACGGGGAGTAACTACCTAGGAAAGCAAACACCCTGCTGGTTTGGGATCCTGAGAGGAGGCGTTCTGACCCTCTGCATCCCGACTCAGCTTTGGTTTCCTGGGGAGGCGGACGGGGTTGGGAGGGATCCACTTCATTTCTGATGGCTTGCTATGAATCGGTGTTTCCCACAGCCTAAGGCCAGCGAGAGCTCACACGGACGCAGTGCTGCGTTCCAGTTACCTGGCAGAGCTGCTGAGGGTACTGTCAGGATTTGCCATCTAGCGGCCACAGCAGCCACCCTGCCCTTCGCTCTGGTACCAAGCAAATTTGCGCAGCGTTGGAATCACAGAGTCCCCGTCTGGTTTGGGTTGGGGGGAGCTCTTCCAGCCCCAACCCTCTGCCAGGGGCAGCGACTCCTCTCCCCAGAGCAGGGTGCCCACAGCCCCAGCCAACCTGCCCTTGGGCACTGCCAGCGATGGAGCAGCCACAGCCTCCCTGGGCACCCTCTGCCAGGGCCTCAGCCCCCTCCCAGGGAGGGGTTTCTGCCTCAGCTCTCAACTCAGTCTCCCCTCATGGAGCCTGACCCCAGCCCCCTGGTCCCAGCACCAGAGGCCCTGGGAAGAGGCCCCTCTCCCGACTTCAGTCTTCTCTGCCAGTGGAAATTCTTCCTGCAAGAAGCGGGAGGCTGCGAGAGCTGGCGCTCTGCGTGGACTGATAGGGCCTGGGGGATTTGCTTCCCCTGCTGGCCAGGACCTGTGACAATCCGCCAGTCCTCCCAGCCTCGGTGGCCTCTCCAGGGTAGGGTTTCCAGGTGAATCTCTGGTCTCGAAGGAATGAGGGTCAGCAGCGGTGTCGCACCTGGCTCTGCGAAGCAGTCTCGTGCACTGTGAGGTCCTGGAGCTGGCGGTGGGACGTCCTCAGCAGAGGGTGTTCAGAGGTGAAAAGATCCTGTGCAGCACAGGTGCTGGGATAGACCAGGTGCCCTTGGAAGTGAGGAACCCGGGGGGCTTCCTGCCTGCTGAAATACTTAGGGATGGGGAACGGCGACTGGAATGTGAGCTAGTTCTGCCCTCCCCAAATGCTTGACAGATTTCAGCCGCCAGTCAGTGCGCATGCAGCACCACTGCTTGGATTCCAGGCACGTCCGCAAACACCTCTCCGGGCTTCTTCAAAAAGCTGGGAGAGAAGAATCAGCACTACTCTGACATCCCAGCCTGGGCTCAGTACTCCAGATGGGGTCTCACCAGTGCAGAGTAGAGGGGGAGAAGAACCTCTCTTGATCTGCTAACCACCCCCTTCTGATCCCCCCAGGATGCTGTTGGCCCTCTTGGCCACCAGAGCCCACTGCTGGCTCAGAGTCACCCTGCTGTCCTTTACCTGTAGTCAATGTTTTTTACTTCTTCACTCTTTCCCTTCAGTCCAGCGATAACATCCACAAAACAGCAGGAATTAGAGTCCAAGACAGACACTCAGAGCACCTGCTGACCTGCGGTGGAGAGCGAGACGGCAGGAAATCCCCCTGGGGAACCACAGCATCGCATGGGTAGAATCTCAGAGCCCCCTGTCCTGCCAGGGCCTCTTCCCTGCCCTTGCCCAGAGCTGGGTCCACATCCCTGTTTTGCTGTCATGATGTTCAGAATAAACAGCTCCTGCTCTGCAGCCACTTCTACCGTGATCTCTGAAACCTCGGACACCAACAGGCCCAGGCTCGAGGTCTGCAGGTTTAGGGCTGTGACACCTCCATCCGCTCGCTCACGTGAGAACCTATCATCATCATCATCTGAAAAGCAGGAGGAGGAGGGCTGTGGGCCAGACGGTTGATGATTTGTCCTGTGCTGCCTTTTCTCTTTGCTGCCAGCTCTACCCCAGCAGGTACCGCAGCACCCTGGCAGACTGGCCCCCAGGGTAGGCTACGCTCAGTGCAGGTGCCATGGGAGTCAGTTATCAGACAGCAAACACAGCGGCTGTGCAAACACAGTGCTAAGAAGCCTGAGCCATGCAAGGAGATTGGGGACTACAATACAGGCTGTGTTTGAACACGCAGGGCAGAAATCTGCCTCCCCAGCTCAAACAAAGGCCCTCGACAGGTGCCCGATACTGAGGATGTGTCAGTGTTCTCTAGGACCGAGTGCCAATCTGATCTGGCCACGGAGCCTTCCAGGCCGGGAGGCAGCAAAAGCGAGGCGGCGGTCGGTGGGGTTGTGGACGCGCGCACTGCACTGACACACAGACGAGTCCGGCCTCCAGCAGGCGGCAACTTAGACGCAATGCAGTCAAACCACAGCCGGGGAGCCTGGTGAAGGCAGGAATGCTGAACAGAGCACTCACGTCTGTCACCGACAACCCAGTCACTGCGGTGAAACAGTCTCTAAGGAGCATAAGGCAGCCTAGGTCAGAAAAGACCTTTAAGACTGAGTCCAACCATGAACCCACTGTCCCAAGGCCACTGCTAAACCCTGTCCCCCGCACTGGGGAGGCCAGAACTGGACACAGCACTGCAGCTGCAGCCTCACTAAAGCAGAATGGAGGGGTAGAAGAACCTGCTAGACACGCTCCTCTTGATCCATCCCGTTTCCCCTTGCCCTGTTACTTGTTCCTCAGGAGAAGAGACCAACTCCCACCACCCTGTACCCTCCCCAGCTCCCTCAGCTGCTCCTCAACAGGTTTGCTCTCCTTACCCTTTCCCAGCTCCATTGTCCTTTGGGCCTGCTCCAGCCACTCAGTGTCCTTACACTGAGGAGCCCAAAGCTGACCCCAGCCCTCGAGGCGAGGTGAGGCCTCACCAGTGCCCAGCACAGGGGAGTAATTCCTGCCCTGGTCCTGCTGGCCACAGTGCCTCTGAAACAAGCCAGGCTACCACTGGCCCTCTTGGCCATCTGAGCACCCTGCTGGCTCCTATTTAGCTGATGACCAAGCACCACCCCAGCTCTCTTTCTGTCTTTATCTGATCTGTTTCCTCCCTTCTCCAGCAATCTCACATAAGGTGAGCCAGCTGGTGCTGATACCAGCGGGCAGGTCTCCCCTTGAAGGAGACTACTCTGTTACTCTCTCTGCACTGGCATTGTGTGCACTGTGCCCAGGCCAGCTCACAGAGAGAGCACGGGAACACCCCAAAGGGAAACGCGTCGCCTCTGTAGGCAAACTAGCAAACCCCGCTTCACGTCCATCCTGCTTTCGGATGAATAAAGAAGACAAAGCCTGTGAGTTACTGCATCATCTTTATTTGTGTGGCAAAGGTTCGTGGCACTCAAAGCTTAGGACAGGCAAGCGGAGTTTGGCTCCAGCTGAAGAACATCGCTTCCATCCCAAAAGCACACAAAGAAACAGGCCCCTCCCCTGCGCAGCCTTCCAGGATCCAGGCTAAAGGATATTCTCACAGATCTTGATGCCCAAAATGCTTGGAATTCCTGCGCTGGCACAGGCGCGAAGATCCAGTGGCGCTGAAAGAAAGGAGGAAGCAAAGATTGCGTCAGCGACAGCAGCTCTGTGTCCAGCAAGGATGAACTCAATCAATGAACCCCAGGACCCATCCCTAATTACAGCCCTGCTCAAGGCTCCTGCTGTCTCTGTGAACACGGTGTCAACCTGCAGGGTGTTAACTCCAAGGAGGGAAGGGGCTGTTCAGCTTTACTTCCCCTTCGTGCTCCTCCTTCCCCACAACCTGCATGCAGCAGGCAGCAGAGTGACATACAGCAGACGCCTCGTGGGAGCTCTTTCATCAGGGCACGGCTGCCACGCGGTGGCTTCCTCGGACACCAGGCAAACCGCTTCGGTGGTTTCTCGATCCAGGAAAACCAATGCTTTATCCGGTTTTCCCGAAGCATCCCAGAGCCCTGTGCTCTGGAACTTGGTAACTTACTCCTCGTGAAAGAGGGCAGCGTGTTTCTGCCCCAAAGGAACCACACGGACTTAGCTCTGGAGGACAGAAAAGCGTCGGTATGCAGTCACTTACGTTGAGTCTTCACAAGCTTGTAGAGAGGCAGGCCGGCACAGAGCTGTTTAATGTGTTCTCCGTAGAGAAACCACTCCTTGATGCTTCCAAACAGGGAATGGCCAGACTGAAACTGCACCCACACGTTATTTGGAGAGTAGATTTCCTTCATAGTCTGGAAGAAAGCGTGGGACACATCAGTGATTTGTTTTTCACTCTGCTCGGACACCCTAGGTCCCCCAGTCTAAGACGCCCTCACGTTGGCTCACACAAGCGCTAAGCAAAGAAAAGAAGCTCTGAGAGAAGAAAGTCTCCAATGCATTCAGAAACAAAGTTCGTTAGGCACTCGTTCTGCCAGCGCAGCAGCTGACAGGAAACGTCAGGCCCTCACAAACCAGGCCAGCGCTCGAGTTCATACCCAGGCACTTCCATCCGCCTTCATGGAATCTTTGCCTGAAGAAGGAGCCACAGTCTGGTCGAAAGGGAAGGATTTCTGCATTCTGCTCCACAAACAATGTCATTTCCAGTTCTGCTGAGCTCCAGGTGTCAGTGTGACAGTGGAAAAAAGGACAAGCCTTCCCAAGTCCCACCGCGGCCACCTCAAAAGGACCCAGTTACACAGCTCCCAGCACGCCACACAACCCTCCCCCGTGCAAAAGCCACTACACAGTCACCTTTCTTTCAAACGCCAGGCGCCCGATCTCCTGCAGCTCGGGGATGTACTCCTTACTGATTTTCAGGATAAAGCAGGCCTTGCGTGAGAACAGCCTTGTGGCAATGTACCCCTGTGATTGAAACCGTACAGTTAGTTAATGAACGAAGAGTGGCCACTGCCGCTGCTAGGTGGCTCCCTCTCCTCTTCGGGACACTCTAGGCAAAACAAAGCGGTTGCATAGGCTGCTACTCCGGAGTGACTCTGCATTCCCACTGCCACCTTTGGGGAATGGGCTAATGTCTGCCTGTATGACTGGAAGGGTCTTCTCTGACAGACATCTGCTGCACTTGCCACGCGTGAGCCCCCTCTCAGCCAGAGCTCATGGAGGTCAGTGTCCTCCTCACTTTCATGAACTGCCTCCCCAAGTTTCATCACGAGTGCTCTGAACTGCACCACTGTAAGGGTGAAGTGAGGAGGTGGCCTAAGAGGAGAAGGAGCGATGGGAGCCTTCAAAGAAGCTTTCTCAGAGCAACTTAAGGTGAGAACACACTAAAAAACCTCCGAGCTCAAGAACTTCCTCAGAGGTTGGGCCGAAGCAGGTGTTTGATTTACTCACTTTTGAGTAGTCAAAAATGGTGTCAGAGGAGTACAGGCCAGAGCGGACATGGACGTCAACGATCTGCTTGTCGTTGTGGATGGTCATAGTTCCCGTGACATAGTCATTGCCAGGTTTTTGCAGCACAAAGGTCTTCGGTAGAAAACACAGAGTCATTACTCATCACCTGTACCTTCAAAAGGTGCAGTATAAACAGGTGCTCTCTGAAATGAACAGGGGCGACTGCTGTATGAGAACAATAAATCCCTTCACAAGCCCCTGGTGGTCTCCAGAGACTCTTGAGGTGGGGATTAATTAGCAAGAGTGTGCCCAGGAGAGAAAGGAGCCCTCACTGCAGACCAACTGAGACCAACACAGGGAATCCCAGCCGCTGTTTGCGGCAGCAGGGACGGGCAGGAGACTGCAGCATTCTCTAAATTTTAGCTTCAAGGGGACTTCTGACCCCCCAAACCTCTTGTAGCTGTGCCCGTGCCCAGAACTGCCTCTTCGGCTGACTGTTTCTTCCCTGTGCTTGGCAGCAAGCGTCGTTAGGTCCTTCTGTGCTCTTCTTCCTCTTGTATTCACCCCCTTCCAGGGATCAAACCTATTTTCCATGCGAACATGCAGTAGGGGTTTCTCAGCCTACTCACCTGCAGTGCAGAAGCCTGAGTCCAAAGGACTCCCAGCAAAACGAGAACTGCAGCCTGTAAAAGGAACGAGCACTCTCATTCAACAGAAACACCAGGCAGCGCTGTGAGAAACCCCAGCTCAGCAATTGAGGGGAGCAGCTGCAGCACGGGTTTGGACAGTGACCCTCCAACTCAGCTGAAACCCACTACACTTCTTCAGTGTAAAACCCCTGCTTGCTAGACCCTCTTGTGCCTGTAACTGCAGAAGCAAAGCGATCTCAGCCATTGTAGTTTTGCATTTTTCAGAAGTCCCTATGATTCCACTTCTTTATTCACCTGTACAACTGTCACTGCAGAGGAGATCGTAACCCAATTCCCCCTCAGAACTGTAAGCAGGTTCAGAACTCTAAGCACTCTGCTCAGGTGATGCCTCCCTTGACTCCAAGAGAATCAGTGAACACCCCAGAAATGCGGCTTTCCCGCTGGGCAGCCCAAAGGTCTCAAAGGCTCTCTGTACCGCTCACCCCAACAGCTTCTCTGACCTCTCTGGTTCTTAGAAATAAGGCAGTTGTGACTTAAATGGCCGTACTCACCAGCCCATTCATTTTCCCTCAGAAAGCAGGGGGAGGCTGCCGAGAGTTGGAATGCAAGAAAATCCCGGAGACCTTCAACTTTTATACCCTGCTGGAGGTGTGGGAAACACTGGACAGACCTTTTCTTTGTGACTCGGCTGAGTCGGTATCTGCATGCCATGCTGTGGCAAGAGTCGTATCTGAATTTTGGGTGGCACAGATAACCCGATGCCGATACGCTAAGTGCACTTGCTGAGTCAGCTTTTGCAAAATTAGTCACTCTGCAAATGGCTGCTCCATCCTGCTTTAGAGGAGCTCCCACTCTTGCTGGCTCCACGGTTTAAATACTTAACAGGATGTTGCCTGGAATTAGGTGTCATCAGCCACAACTCTGACATCCTTCACACAAGCTGGTTCATCTTCTGAAATGTAATCCCCTGTGGCCTGACAGCTTTCAGACAAATCCTGGAGAGAAACCCCCGCGGGATGGCGGCCCTCAGACCAGGCACTACACGGCCTGACGCTCCAGCCATCTCTTTCATCTAACACACACAGGAGCTCAGCTGGGGTCAGTCACCACAGGGTAGGTGCCACATGCAGTGGAACAAGTGCTGGGTAACTTTTAGCCTCCTCAGCTCGCCAAGGAGCACTGTGAAACTTCAGAGAACGTGGTCCACACAGGGCCATAAAACAAAGGGGGTGTCGCGGGATTCCTCCTTTCAAGCGCCCACTGTTTTCTTTGTTTTATGAAAAAGACAGTGACCTCATGCCATTGCACGAGAAGAGCTCTCCTCGCCTGCCTCCTCCTCATCTGTAACTCCACATCCGACAGAACCCTGATGAATCAAACACTGCTTTCTAGTAGATTGTCCCAGGGGAGGCCCATTCCCAGCTAATGGAGCAGAGCTCAAGCATCAAGTTGAGCTCCACCACCTCTCCAGGCAGCTGTTCGGGTGTTTCACCACCCTCAGCATAAGAAACTTCTTCCTTGTATCCCACCTGAAATCTTCCCTCCTTCACTGTAACACCAGTGTCCCCTGTGCCGTCACAACAGGCCTTGCTGTGAAGTCCCTGCACATCTTCCTCTGCACTCCCTTTCAGTACTGAAGGTTGCAATAACGCCACCCAGGAGCCGCCTTTCTTCCCAGCTGAACAACCCCAACTCTTGCAGCCTGTCCTCAGAGCAGAGGTGTTCTGCCCTCTGACCATTTTTGTACCCATCCTTCAGATCAGCTCGAGAAGGTTAATGACCTTCTCGTGTTGATGCCAGAGCTGCACACAGTACTCCAGGTGGGCTCTAACCAGAGCCAGGGAAACGAGTAGACGGGGAAATTCCCCTTTCTCAACCAGGCCACCCTGTTTTTGATGCAGCCCAGGATGGCCTTCTGGACTCAGAGGGCACACTGTTGGCCCAGGCCCAGCTGTCTTTTGACCAATACCACAAGATTCTTCTGTGCAGGGCTGGTCTCAAGTCCCTCTTAATCTATGTAAGGAAAATCAGGACAAAAATTTGCCCAATGTTTGGCACTGCCACCCACTGAAAACCAATAAAACACAAGAACCTTAACGTCAAATGAGCAGAGTGATTGTACAACTGTAGTCTGATTAGAAACAAGGACTTCTATACATCAGGGAGATGGAGTCAAACAGGTTGAGGGGAGATTGTACTATCACAACAAACACTCCTGGTGATTCACGGGGTTTTGTTAAGAGCCTTGAACTGCTATTTGCTTTATCAGGGAGGGAGCAGGGAGTTGGAGAAAAGTAACCCATGACTCAACACCGCAAAAGGTCCACAAGATTGTCTGTGTTCCCACATGCATCGGGCTGGGCTTCTTGCACACCAGCTAAAGATGGTGGCTTTCATGAGGCAGCAGCTCACCAGAACAGAGCAGCTCTTTGGGAGAGGGCAAACGAGCACCTCTGAAAATGCTTTTTCTGGAACAGGCAGAGCCCAGAAGCATGTCCAAACGAGCTGAGGCTCGCTCTGTTTCTCACAGTGTATGACACAGCAACGGGCAGCCTACCTGGGCAAAGAGAAGTTCTACTTAGCTACGTTCTTAAGAAGAGTGCACATAAATGCCCATTGTAAATGCTGCTCCCTTCTTACCTGAACAGGCTGCACAGGGAGGTTGTTCTATCATTCTCCTCCATTTTTGCCATCCCCAGGTCATGGTCTCGTTCAACAATTGGCCCTTAGACTACAATGTGGTGCTTCTGTTGGGAAGAGACTCTGTGCTCCTAGACACCCAAAAGCTGGAAA
>VZRI01001288.1:69274-96811 GCA_013397515.1 Upupa epops | reverse complement strand
ATAAAAGGCTGTCAGGTTGGTCAAGCATGACATCCCCTTGGTGAAGCCATACTGACTGTCCCTAATGACCCTCTTGTCCCTGATGTGCCTAGAGACACCATCCAGGACAAATTGTTCCATCCCCTTTCCTGTGATGGAGGTGAGGCTGTCTGGCCTATAGTTAGTTACTTAGGTCCTCTTATCCCAACTCTCCTTCTAAAGCAAGTTGCATGGGATCATATCCAGGTGGGCTTTGAACATCTCCAGATATATTTTCTGTACTTTCTCTGAAGGTAGTGTATGGCATTTGCATTGTAGATTTGATTACTGATTCCTCCTGGTCCTGGAAATCAAGAAACCCCACCTCCTCCTACTGAAATAGTTAAATAACTATAACATCAACTGAACATAATTAGGCTGCACTCAGGGCATTTTCAGGCCAAGGGAAGTAATGATCATGCCAAACTGCTACAGAGCTTGGCTGTATCTCTGCCTTATTTTAGCAGTTTGTGTCAGAGACAAATGATTGCAACATGAAGGTGGGACCATAATAGCTGTAACCCATATGAAGGTGTGATAGAGGCAGTCTCGTTTCTGTCTTCGCTTCTGCTGTCCACAGGAAGGTGTTTGTCCTCAGGATCTAGCACTGAGGTTAAGACAGAAGAAAAATGAACCTTTATCAGAGGGAGGTTCAAACTAATTATCTCCCACAGGCCTTCAGAAAACATCTCTTCGCTGCAGTCAGTGCACCAGCCTGTGTCATCATTATGGCATGAAAATAATAACAAAGCTGGAGATAATTAATTAATTTATTCACTCTGTCCTGACCAGTAATTGCTCCTGTGGATTCTTTTTTCACTCCAGTGACAACATTTATTACAAACAAAACTCAAGCTGACGTCCTGTGAAATTGCCATTAAATTGTTTCCTAAACTAAATAAAAATAATTAACTGGAAAAAAACCCCAAGCACAGCAAAATAAAAAGGCCTTTAAAAATAAAATAAATTTTAAAAGTAGAAACAAATAAAAAAGGGATTGTCAGACCAAACTCCACCATACAAAAAGCAGTGGCCATGTTCAGGTGGGAGTTCTCACTGTTCTGAAGGGATTGTTTTCAGGCTTGACTCAACTGGCTGCTCCTGTTCTGCATCCAAGGCAAGGATTAAACAGAGGAAAGACATGGTTTATCTTCATCTCTAAAACAGAGAGAAAATGGAAAAGTCCAGGAGCTTTGTGTCCCACCATTTAAGTTCTTCATATCCTGAGTGTCTATACTGACTGCATTTAGCAGGAAAGGGATTTAAAATCCCACAAAAATACATGTCACTTTAAGCTTGAGTGAGTGTTGGATCAGACCTCCAGTGGATAACCAAGAAAACCCACTGGAGACTCTCCCACCCACAGAACTTCCACCTGTCTGGGATACAACCATAGGGCATACAATAAGACATCAGAAGCTGGCAGGCACAGAGTTACACCAATTCATTGAGTACCACTGAGGAGCATTAGCTCCTTGCTCTCACAAGGCACTGAAAACCCAAGGGACTTTTACTGTCAAACAGAAATATTTGCAATATTGAAAATTGCAGAGATTATTCACAGGTTCAGAATTAGATGATTCCATCTCCTGAAGTAGTCCTCAGTGAAACACTGCAGATGATAAAATACTCTTTTAACTGTATATACTTGTGCAATAGTAAGAAAGTCATACCTTCTGTGCAGATACACACAGAGACAACCAGAATGAAAGTTTTAGAATGGCCAGTTACTCAGTTCTTATGACCAAACATAGTGATTTTGAGGATCCTAGCTGCTGAGACCAAGCCACCAAGCCATCTGCTCACTGGATATACAATCCTATCTCCACAAGCTGGAGCGATAGCCTTATATTCACCTTCTGTAGTTCCTCCAGTCTGTCTTCTGTGCACTTGCATGTTGTCTTTCAAGGTCAGCTCAGTGTCCCCTTCTTATTTCACACTGGCTTTCTGCCATGCTGGCTCTGCTTCCGCCAGGTTGGAGTGGACAGAGGAGGAGAGGGTGAGCCACAGGTGGGGAGGTAGCCAACAGCTCTCACTGATCAACTGGGACGTGAACCCAAGCGGCATGAAGGTGTCTGAATTGCATCCTCCTATCTCAAAGCTTGGCCAGATGTTTTCCACTCTGTCTACATTCACCTATTTTGCACAACTTAGCTGTCATGAGATGATTTATTGCAGTGGCTTTAGGCAAATTCCAGTCCACACATTAAAGTGAAGGATTTTTATTCTGATTTCAGTAGCAGACTAAAACCAGCTGAGGCCAGTGCACCTCCTCATGCTTACACTCCTTGCTAAGTGAGCATTTTTGTTAGACTCAGCAACAGTTTCATTTGAGATAATAGCAAACTACAGCTCAGACTGCCTGGTGCCAACTGCCTTTCATGTCCAAAGGGTGAAGAAAATAATTAGAGTGGGGTAGAGTAGGGTAGGATAGGATGAGATGAGATGGGATGGGATGGGATAGAATAAAAATAGATGAAACAAACAAAAAACAACCAACCAAACAACAAAAAAAGATAAAGTTTTTTCTCTTCTTATCTTCAATATGGGATACAATTTTTCCTAGTACTCTCAACTACAGATACAGCCTGTCTCCTCCCTCCTGTAAGCCTGGAGAAGCATCATGTGACAGCCAGGGAGGTTTCCTCCCTTCTAAGAACTGCCCAAGCTGTGCCTCAGGCCCCTCTTTAGGGCATGGAGGGATGGAGCTGTATCAGAGATGCCCTAGACGATAATCTTGAAGTCATCAACAGTTCACTGTATTTTCTGCTTTCTCTGTGTGGACTGACCTTGCCAAGCATTACATACATTTATCTGGAGAGTCCTTGCCCATTTCCACAAAACCAGGATGTTTTCAAACCATCTGTTTATCAGCAGGGGTGACAATCAGTACTGCCAGGTGAAAACTGAGAGCACTCATCTCTTTTATCTTCTTGGAAGTGTACCACAGGAAAACAACTCCATGTCTGGGTGAGGTTTGGTCACAACCCAAGAGAACTCTTGCGCAACTTGGCTGCTGCATCTGAGGGCATTAAATCAGACCTTTGTGGGTGGTGAAGGCAATGGCAGTACCAATGCAGTAGCAGGCAGTGGGTGCAGGGAGAGTTTGGTATCCTAGCAAGCAGCCTATCCCACCATCCATCGGAATGGGAGGTAAACAGTGTAAATTGGAGCGTGTTGCCTTCCATCTTACTCTGCAAAAGTCAGCTGTCATGTTTCTGCCGTCAGCTGGTTGGTTCCTGGAAAGCATCCCCAGCTCCCACTCAGGTTTCATGGGATCACTCAGTTCATGACTCTCCATATCCTCCCCCTGAGCACAGCTNGATCCATCTGCCACTAATACTGATTTCTTGTTCATTATCATCACCTATTTCACTGGAGTTGTTCCTGCTCTGAGGAACTGTGGGTCATCACCATCTGGTCAATATAATCCTTTTACTAGAACACAGTTTATTAGCAAGTAAACAACAGTCTGGACTGACATGAAGCACTCTGTGCATTTTCTGGAGTAAATTTGAAAAAAAAAAAATCTCTCTGCACCCTCCACTGAATGTTTAGAATCCAGGAAAAATTTGTATCTACCCTTTTCACTTTAATCCATCTCTACTAACATCGTGTTTTCTGCTTTAAGCAATGCAATACTTTGCTAAAGTGTTATCACGGTTTTCTGGTAGTGAGAGACTGGGAGCAGGAGGGGTGTGGGCTGCATCTATCTGGGAGGACTACTGCCAGGAGTTGATGGGTCCTGCCTGAAATAGATGGGTGAACCCCCTTGGCTCCTTCCATACGGCTCCATACCAGCTCACATAGCTTTTGAGGGGGAAGTTACGTGAGACAAATCCTATTACTCAGGCAGTAAAACCAGGAATTAAGTTGTTCCTGGTTCTGCTATAGCTGTCTGTTTGATCAGCAAAATGGGTGCTGAGATGGATCAATAGATGGATAAATGTACTATAGCAGACAATATTTGCCCATCCTTGGCCAGCCGTCTGGCTAAACAGCAATATTGATCCTGGAAATAAAGACAGCCCCAAAATATCTAACTTACTCCTCAAGCAGTAAATATAAGCCGTAGGGCAGGAATTTTCTCACTATATTTTCCGTACGAAAGGCAGCAGCCTCCACCACAGAGTAACTGCGTAAGTAAAGAGATGAATCAGTGTTATAGCATATCATTGCAAAACCAAAACTTGAGAAACAGCTTTTGCCTGCACTGCTCTGCTCTCCCAACCAGCACAAACACCCAGCTGCCAGCCTGAGTTTCAAATATCCCAGGAAAGTAAAACTCCAGCGGATTCTCTGCACATATCTGGTGGTGCTACTCCTTCCTCATTAAAAGTATTTTCAAATCAGCTAAAAAATTACTAGAGACAATCCTCTCTATTCCAAATTACTATTCCCCAATTGATTTTCCAGTATTATCCTTTATATAAAGCACAATTAGAAAGGTCACTGGACACAACATATTAGTAAGCCTAAAAGATCTTTCTTTAACTCTTCTGTTGCTCTCTGATAGCAGTGGGATCCATCCCTGCCCAAATGACCAATGCCTTGTCCAGCTCAGTGAGACAACACTGGAACCTATCAGAATCACAGAATTAATCATAGAATCATAAACTCACAGAATGTTTTTTTGTGGGAACTGGTCCTCAAATGTCAGCTAGTCCAACCCCACTGCAGTGAGCAGGAATATCTTCAACTAAAGCAGGTTGATCAGAGCCCCAAAGTGACCTGGAATCTTTCCAGTGATGGGGCTTCCACCACCTGTCTGAGCCACCTATCTGTGACATACAGATGTGCATAAGCAGCACTGCCAAAATCCTGGTTTACAGTTCTATTGACAATCCTGCGCCAGGCTCCTAGGATGAGTCCCTTCATCCCATGATGCAAGGGGCATTTGTCCAGGTCATTGCAGGAAGGCACAGAAGGGCAGGTGGTTCAAGGTTGAATCCTTCCAGCCCAGGTGTTCTTTCCAAACCATAGCAGATGCATGGCACAGACAAACCTCTGTGTAATAATACTTCTTGCCCCACAGCAACCCCTTGGGAACATTCCAAAGATGAGCTGAGGGAGTGATGCAGACCTTGGCCTGTCAGAGCCTCCTGTCCAGGAGAGCCCAGGAAGGGGCTTGACTGATTACATGCTTGAAAAGCAAAATGGGCAGGGCTAGTCACATCAGGAAATACACAGGAAAAACAGAGTCTCAGCAAAACCTGCAGTGCAGACCTCAAAACCCTGTCCAGAGGTTGAGCATGTTGCTTGAGCACTCAAGCAACTGTGTAAAAACTACTTTATAACCCTTGACCACAGGAGCCTTCTGCACAGAAACCTTCAAGTACCCTGTCACAACCTCTAAGTGGTAGTCTACGGCAATGTGGCTGAGTTTTCCCCAATGTTCATCTAGCAGATTGCATCCTGAAGCCACATGGCCATCTCCATAGAGAGACATAGAGACTATCTGCTTGCTCTTCATTTACACAAGATTTGAGAATGTTAATTATGAGATGTTGAATTTAACTCTTCACTGACCTGGTCCAGCCCTCCCTAAGGACATGGTTTAGCAGTGGTCTTGGTACAGTTGGGTTAGTGGTTGGATTCTATGATCTTAAAGGTCTTTTCCAACATCAACTATTTTACAATTCTATGATTCTAAACTCTATGTAAAGACAAAAACTATAATCTCCCCTTCAAACAACACCACTCATGGAAGGATTGGAGGAAGACAAGACTGTCTTCTTTTCAGCAAGGTATTAAGGGAGTCACAAAAGCATCACAGAGCTCCATCTAGATTTACAGCGGCATCTTTTCAGTTTAATTTATCACCGCCAAATACATTATGTTGGGATTAAGCTGTACAGGTTATTAAACAGTGATTACAAGAAGACAGAGCACTGTGGCAGGCAAATAACTTACTATTGCGTCTCTGGAATTAAGGCTTTCAAAATGTTTTAAGGGAATTAATGCTTAATTAAGGATTGTGATCTATAAAGCATTTCAGTAATAGCTTCGGTAAGAGATTACACAAACCTGTGAGACATTCGTGAGTAGAAAGGAAACGATGTTAGTCTTTTTTTAATTAACCCTCGCTGGAAGGCAACCACAAGGGAATTTAGAGTTTGATGCTGTAGTGGCCATAATCGTGGCATAGCACTGTGGGACTCATCGTCTCACCTAGTTGGCCACCAATGCTGTGGGTTAGAGACCCCAAACATACTTCAGCGAAGTGCTCCCATCTACAGTGTCAGACACAAAGGGAAGGTTTGACAAAACCCCTTACAATCTGCAGGAATAAACAACTTAAAAGGAAAGTCTCAAGACATTTTAATTCACTCCCTCCACCACGTATCAGTAGAAAACACCACCACAAGATCCAGATGCAGACATATGGAGTTCCATCATGTGCTCTTACAGTTACTGAAAATGTTTGAAATGACTGTTACAGACAGTTCCCGCTTCTCTCTCTAAATCATGGTGGTTCCTCATGAAGTTCAGTGAAGCCCTCATTAAGTTCAGAAATCTCAAAAGTCTCTCCCCCAGGCAAGTCCTCACACACACCATATATTTTCTTCATGTCGAGAAGCAATCCAGATGAACACTCAACCAACATTTCATCTCAGTGGCAAGCAGATGCAGCTCCGAAAGTCCAAGATGGAGACAGATGAAAAAGAAAGCAGAAGTCACCAGTGTCGGAGAAGAGGGAAAGGGAATGGGGGGCATTCATTTTATTTTTCAACTTTTTAAAGCTAAACTTCAAACTTTTCTGCAGAAAACACTCTAATTAGCTAAAGCATTACAGGTGCACAGTAAAGGATCATCCCAGTTAGTGGGCACTTTAGCTCCCAAGATGTTCTTTTTGTTCCTGTTGCTGCATGATGAAATGTATTTGCATATTTTTAACAATACAACATGAGATGCACTTTAAATTTATCATGATAAAGAATTCCTAATTGAACAGCCTAAGGATATTAAAGTGTAGGGAGGTTCACAGATATGAGATAGTTGGGTTAACAGTCACTTTTTCATCTTCCACTGATTTTAATCTTTCTGCTACTTGACCTCCAGAAACAACATAAATCAGTGCCAGCTAATAACTGATGATTTATCTTAGAAAAATTACCTTACACAAAGACATATGTACTACATCTTTTCTTTTTTCACTAAAAAGCAGTTTAAGTACTTTTCCATAGTTAAACCCAAGTCACTGACCCTTCACTGTTTTGCTTGCTCCATTTAGCTCACCAATCCGACATTATTTTCACAAGGCAGTAAGTGCAATTAAGGAACTTTAAAAGAAGTTTGTATTCTAGGTGTAAACATACAAACTTGGAAGTCTACTGAACTGAAAACAATCAGTACCTGGTATCACTTTTCCTATAGAGATGATGTTGCAGAAATACTTCTTACAGAAACATTTTCATTAGGGAATTTCACTGTAATTTATTGGACTCAGTCAGGAGAGAAATCTCACACTAGATTCAAGATATTTAGGCAGCAGATCTGTTAAGTTCTGTAATTACACAAGGGCTTTGAAACTCCTCTGACCCCGAAGGTAAGGGATGATAAAATACATTAGCATTACTGGAAATGAATCAAGTTTAGAAGTTGCAGGTACCAAAAAATAGCAGTTTTATGTCCTTAAGTTCATCTTTGAGCTGAAAGGCATCACCTTTTGCTGATGTACTAAGTAAAGTAAAACTTACTTAGTTTTACTTAGAAAAGAAGTTTTGGAGGATTCACAAGGCTTGATAGATACGAAACATCACTTTGAAAATGAGGACTTCTTTCCTTTTCTTCCGTCTTTCCTGGTGCAGCTGGACCAAAGGCAGTGTCACTACACATGTTTCAGCTAAATGCTCCCGGTTACAAAACAGATCTAGGTTTAAAAAATAAAATCCCTGTTCCAGCTTCCTAGTACTCATTACAGCTGATTTTTAATCACTGGTTATGATACGTTCATTTCCTCCTTACCACTTTGGCTGTAACAGTTTGGTTTAAACCACAGAGCACATGCCTGCTTAATTATTTCCATCTCTCTTTAGGCCACGTTTCTCAGAACAGTAACTGTGACAGATCGTAAATCCCACCCTACAGTGGCAATAACAAAACAACGTGACAGACAGTAATACTGGCTTTATAATGTGGGACAAGGTGATTCACTTTAACTAATTTAACACCTAATTTCTTTTTACTTAGTTTAATTAATTCAGCTTAATTATTTAACCTATTAACCACAGGTTAATTAAATTGAATGTGGAGCACTCTCTTACAATGTTTATTTTTTTGGAACGGGACTAGTGTTTCATTACCTCTCTTGCTCGTTAATTTTAGTGCTGCTGTTGCTTTCTTGAAACATTTGTTTCCTCCAGGGCCAAGTTAATCCATAATTCAGCACTAATGGTGAATCCGTTGTGCATTACCCGCTGTGTAGGGTCCAAAAGGCGATGCCAGAGATTGTGTACAGGGGGTGCACTGCATCATCTCACCACAACTAGCACTGGTTACAGGTCCAGCCATGGGAAGCCACCCTAAATAGCCACAATCATCCTGCCTAGACTTTAGGACACCTCCTTCCCCCTGTTTTTGGGGTTGCTATTCCCCAATATAATGCCCTGGCACTTCTTTGCAAGCTGCAAGGGAATGGGAAGAATAGAAGTGGAAGCCCTGTTTTTAAAGACTTCTTAAGGCTCCTTTCAAGAGCACCTTGAAAAAACCAAGTCCAAAGCACATGCCACAGTGTAAACCAGCTGAAGTGTTAAAGTCAGCAAATTCAAGCCCAAAGCTATTCACAGCAGCCCACTGGTGTGGCCATAGCTAAGCGACCCATGGGTCCCCTTAACTGAAGGTTTACTATGACATGGTCACCTATAAACCATTGTATCTCCAAAACATCATACCTAGTGATAGGTGATTGTCTAGAAAAACAAGGACCAGGGACTGTAAGTATCTCTGCTGCTTGCACACTTGATTTTCATCAAACACACCCATGGCTTGGCAGCTAAGCTTCAGCTTAATCAGGCTGTGTTGGTCACAGGGCAGAGAGAAAGCCACCCTGGGACAGGATGGACTCCTCACACCACATCTTAAAATGTACCCCACATATTCTGGTAGGTGAAGATGTGGATGGACATGACAGGGAGCCTGGCAGCCTCCGAAGGAAAGGATCACCCCATTCTTAAAAACCCCGTGACTCAAAAAAACATCTACTGACTCTGCAGATCTGAGCTGAGCTTTCACCAACGAAATCTGCACAAAGCCTCCAGAACTGCTTCAGATACACATCAAATACTCTCCAGCACTTCACAAATTTTAATTCCATCCAGAGGTTTTAATTCTCCCTCTGTAGTGCAGTGAACTCTGTAGCCATAACCCAGAACCCAAGATTCACTCAAAGTCCCACTCCACCAGAGACATCTTTTACAAAAGCACCCACCAATGAGTGCTACTGGCATCATGAACATCCAGAGCAGCTCTAGACCTGCCACCTTCTAGCCTGGATTTAACAAGACCCTGCTAAGCACAAAGCTGAATGAGATCACATCTGGTGCAGGGCCAAAAAGTAATGGTGCGGTAATGGTTTTATTGGCTTTTTGAGAAGGAGCTGTTTGATTTCAGAGGGAGAGAGAGTCGAGTCAACAGCAACATTTGCTCCTGTTAATCTCATTTCCAGGAGCATGCTGAGTGAGAAGGCGCTTGGGCACAAAGCTCTGCTTGATTGCTCTCTGTTTATCCAGGATTACATTAGGAGCCCAAGGCAGCCCATGAAAAATGGGAGAACAGCCCGTGGCAGGAACTAGGGCTTTGCAAACAGCTTCCGCAGCATCAGATTTGCTGGAAGAGATGTTCCAGTGTTTCCAGCAAGTTGTTTGCTGGATGGCAGCCAGTTTGCTCAGTACAAGTGCTTCAGAATTAATAGAAGTGCAGAAAGAATATTTAAAAGAAATAAAAATAGCTCCTTTTTGTAAAAAGAGAAGCTGTATTTAGATGCACAGGTTTTAGACAGGCAGATTTAGGATAGGCAGTTTTAAGACAGTCTCGAGGCAAGTGCTGCAGCTAACAAGCGTTGATCAGATAATGTGGTTAGTTTAAAACAAAGTATTTACCTTAAGCAAAAAGAAATCAGATGGAGAAGGATGAATCTGGCCTGGCTGAAGGGCTATGCTAAAGAGGAAAGTACAGCAGAAGTTAAGTCTGACGATGATCTGCCCCACTGTCCATGAAGAAGCAAATTACCACCAAATCTGGTATAACAGCTCTTTATTTCAGTGTCTACAATACAAAGAGAGGGCTTGCATTTTAACATCAGAACCATGCAAAGCACCTGTACACCAAGAACAAGGTATTCAATGAGTGTCTCTCTCCTGCTACATGTAGAAAACTTAGGCAGGAAGACTGTTTTCCTGTGCGTTCTGCTCTGTCTTTCCAAAAATCAACCAGCTGCAAGGGGTGGTAATTAACCTTCATTCCAAACCAAAGGATTTGCCACTGAACAGTATTTCACGTGCCCTAAGCTACTCAAATATGTTTGTAAACTTCAAGGACCCAGTTCTGCTCTTGGCTTACAAGGGCTAAGTCCCAAACGTCTCCAGCTACAGGAATAGGCTTTAATCAGAGGTACTGAATTATCAGTGAGAAGAATTTGGCTCAAAGGATGAATATCTCCTCCAAATGGAGGCCCAGAAAAGGCTCCTATTAATGTCCCAGACAGAAGGATGTAGAGACCACCATAGGCTCAGAGATTTGTCATGTGCACAGAGGACAACTGGACATCCTGAACTATTAAAAAACAGTGGTGTAGAAAAATAAAAGGCATAAAATGCTGAACCAAAAAGGTTCCCAATAAGGCATCAGCAGGTCCCAACTGGACATGCTCCCGTTACGTGCATCACCCTCCTAGCCAGGGTGGTTTGGAATGATGCATTAGGATTGGATTTCTGACCTCAATCACTAAGCACTACGAGCAACCAGAAGGGTTCAAGTTCTGTTTTAAAAAAGAAAAAAAAACCCAAAAAAACAAATCAAGGACTATTATTTTTGGTTAATTATTTCTTAGAAAATAAAATAAAAACATTAAAGCAATTTGTTTAAATGATTCTTTGAAAAAAGACATCATTCCTGTAAAGTAAAAATATATTTATATAGAAATAGAATATAATTTGTCTATTTTGTTTTAAAAAAAGACATTCAGTATCATATCAGCGGATTCTGATCAACCTCCCGTCTGTCTCCTGCGATAACCGCTGCTTGTTAAGGCAAAACGTCAGGTTGGCACCGTTACAACAGCTGAATCAAACTGGCTGAAGGTGAAGCAGAGCAGGCAGCATGTGCTGTCAGCGAGGTTGCTTCTCCCGCACGCTGACCGAGCCATCCTCCATGCCGAAGTACACCACCTCTGCCATGTCGATGAAGAGTCCTGTCTCCACCACACCTGAGGAACAAGAGTTAGAATCATAAAATCAAGGGTGGAAAAGTGATCATCAAGTCAAACCCTCCACCCTACAACCTCGAACCTCTAAATCATCTTCTGAAACACCATGCCCACCCATTTTTTGAAAACTTCCAGGGACAGTACCTCTACCACATCCACAGGCAGCCTGTTCCAAGGCCTCATCACTTCATCACTCTGTGAAGAAAGTTTTCCTAATACCCAATCTGAACATCCCCTGGTGCAACGTGACCCCATTTTCTCTTGTCCTATTGCTAGTCACTAGGGAGAAGAGGCCAATACCTGCCTCGCTGAACCTCCCTTGCCAGTAATTAATTGTAAAGAGCAATGTCATCTCTCCTCAGCCTCCTCTTCTCTAGGCTGAACAGCCCCAGTCCCCTCACTCTCTCCTAAGACCTGCTCTTCAGACTCCAGTTCAGGTGCTCGTTAATGCCAGAGCCACTCCACTGCTTGAATCCTCTGCACTGAGTACGGTTTTTGTTTGTGCAGAGGTACCAATGTTTCCATCAGTTCTGAAGAGATCTCCACCCTGGGTGATGCTGCGGCAGCCATCCGGGAAGCCTCCTGAAAGTCTTCTCCATTCAGCAACCCCAAGTGGAAGGTCTCTCCAGAGTGAGGTACAACTCCCAAAGCTCCCTACTGACATTCACACCACTCCCGCCACCATTATTACACTAACAAGATCATGACTAATGCATTTTCAGCCATCTGATAACCCACAGGATCAAGAGGAAGCTACACACAGACACAGGTTTACCCCATTTCCCTTTAGATGCACTGAGAAGCAATCTGTTAAGAGAACATCTTGGTAAAGCTTGTCCAAAGTAACACATGGAAGACCTGATGCTACCTCTGTGATTTGTAGCCCATTTGCAAATATAGTTTTGATTGCATTTAGTTATGGAGTGCTTCTAACTAACTTCACAGTGACCGCTGAACCACAGCCAGAGGCCATGAAGGTGGAAAGAAATGGAGGACAAGAGCCACCATAATGCAAGGTGGTCAGAAGTATTTAGACCTTAACAGTTCTGCTCACCCAGTTCTGGGTAGGAAAGATGCTCTTCTCCCCTTAACAGGTCCATTTCTGAGCACCAAACGGTGCTGAGACCATCTCCACACTATCACGATGGAACTGGTCCCATTATTTATGGTTCATCTCTCAAACAAAAGAGATGCATGCAGGGAAGGAGTCCTTGCAATTATGTTTGCAAACAGTTTAAGTGGTCACTGTTTCTTGCACAGCCATAGGCAGCAGCCACATTAGGATAACAGGGCACTGCACCAGGGACAGAGCAGCTATGGTCACCAGTTCATTTACACTGGTCACAGGTTCATTTAGTTCTGCTCCTGCCAGAAGATCCAAACCTGCCACCTACTGCCGGCTGCAAGCAAAGACATGGGGACAAGACAAGGCCGAAGCAGCATCCAGGCAGTCTGCTCCTAGAGCAGAGAAGAAGATACTGGGTATATTTTTAGTAAACCAGTCTTATAAGCAGAATTGAGGGAAATAAAGTCACCCAGAAACAACTGACAATTCCAGGTGACTCTTCCCACACCCATAGCCTCTGCCTGCTCTTGTGTTTTAATTGTGGTGATAGGATGACATATTCCTGCTTTGTGGGGATGCTGAAGTTTGTGAAGCAGGATCCCAACCTGACAAAGCACAGGCAGTGATGGTTGTTGTATTACAAAGTTCAGGAGCAGGCAGGTATTTGGAATAAACCCAAAGGTATGGCAACATGTATTCAGAAGCTGACCAGATTCAAGAGCAGACTTTGCCAAGATAATCAGAAAGATGTCCAGATGTGTTTGAGCCAGGCTTCACTGAAGTGCAGAGATAGACACTGTCCCTAGGTACATCTTGATCATCCAAAAGCAGCTTTAGCCTGGGCAGCAGGTCTCACACAAGACAGACGTCCTTACAGACAAGCTGCTTCATTTCCACACAGTACCATCAGTCATTGCTTCTCTTGCACAGTGGCATCTACAGCAATAGTTAGGGTTTGCTACACAACAGTGATGAGATGAAAAAGCTGTAAGCAGCTTCTGGAAAATACCAGTGCAATCCCTCCTTCTAAATTTCATCAGTGTCTCCATTAAAAGCCTCTCTCTAAATGGGTACAAACAAGGTTAAACTGGTAAGAGTGTGGGAGACAGCATCATTAAATCACCCAACATCACCCCAGGTCTCCAGCACTGCATGGTAATGCCACCTGGGTGCAGTTGTACTAATTCGACTGATAGATGTATCAAGTAGAAACAACTACAGGACTCGCAAGAGGGCAGTAAACACCCACACATAATCCCTGCATCCTGATTATTTTAACACAGACCAAGTCTCTTTTTGGTGCTTTCTTAAGTAAAGGCATTACCTGGTATCATTTTTATAGCAGTGTTCACTTCACTCCATTCATGAACCTTGTCAAACTTCCAGTCCAGGATGAAGTTTCCGTTGTCTGTCACCACAGGGCCCTGGGAGGCAAACCCATTTGTCACCACCATGAGCACTCTGTCTACCAGGTTCAGCCAGCAACTGTCACAGCTTGCACCATGACCAGCTGTCCCCACAGCAATGGTTTTGAGAGAGTCATCACTCAAGTGAATCTGGGCAGCCCACAATAAGCCTGTAAGTAAAACCCTCACCCAAGGCAACTGCTCATTCCCCTGCATACAGATAATCACACAGATGCAATTTCATCACTGCAACAGGGGAACTTTTCACCTGAGTAAAGCCAATTGATGTCCTAAAAAAGGCTACACAGAATATTGAAGGCAGAGTCCTCTGCTCCAGCGTTAAGATGCCATGGGGAAGTTTTGGAGTTTAAGAACTTCTGGACTTCAGCATCCCAGACGTGTCCAACTGTCTCAAGCCCAACAGAAAAAGCATTTGGGTCCTTTTGACAGAGCAGAGACAACCGGAGCTCAGAACAAGGTGTTTCAGCAGCACTAAGCAGGGTGTCCAACCACATGTGCCAAGAGGGACCAGCTTCCCCCAAGGATATGTTTCATGCTGGAGCAGCACGGATGTGCATTCCCTGAGTGAGGCTGATCTCAAGTTCACAGAGAACAAGTGGTTTGCTCTTCTCAGGCACCCAAATGCACTCACTAGAGCCTCTGAGGATCAGATAAATTAAAAAGAAGTATTCAGCCTTCAGGTACTTAATGCTGCAGACAGCCCTCCTTTTCCAGCACCACAAGGGCTGGTACTGCCCAAGTCAGGATAGGACCAGGACATCAGAAAGAAAGCAGCTTCTGTTTTAATTCTGTCTGGCTTTGTGTGATATGGAGAAGCCAGTGAGGTACAGAGGAGCCTGGGAATGGAGTAAGAGCTTCCACCCAACTTGAGACCCTCTATGGTAGCACAGACTGCCAAAGCACCCCCACAGAGCAGCAGGTCAGACCAGGACTGGCAATCCCTCCTGTCCCTGCTCAGGGATGCTTGTTTTAGGAGAGAGATGCCAGAGAGACTTTCAGTGAGCAGCCTGAACACCTAAATACACAGTTCATTAACCAAAGTATAATTAGGAGAAATTACACAAGATGCCACTCGTGGGAGTGAAAGCCCAAATTTAATTAGATGACAGGCGAGACCTCTACTCCTCCATTTGCCCACATTCAAGTGACTCCTCTGGGGGTGCAGGGTTGATCAGGGACACGTACCGCTTTGCTAACAGCCATCCGCAGCTCTGCAGCACCTCCAAAGTTTTTGGTCAGGGCTCTGGTGACAGGGACATAAGCCATGGGGATGACTTCAATAGGAATTCCCTTCTTCCACTGCTCCCCAAGGCTCTCTGATTTTTTCCTGAGGACACAATGTGAGATGGCATTAGCATCAGTCTTTGCATTGCTACTACCATAACCACGACCACACTACCTCCTGCAAACCCCTCAGGAATAAGGGCACAGGGGTCAGTTCACACGTGCACAAGGGCAGGAAGCAGCAGTTTAATGCACAATGTTCTGTTCCCTCGTAAGCCCTGTTTGGACATGTTTTGGCCACGCAAGACTTGAGTTGGTTTATGTACAGTCTATGGCTGTACATTTATTCAATGCTGACAACCACTGAGCTCCATAAGCAGAGAAGTCGTTTCCCCACAAGCCCTGACAACTCCTGAGCAGGCCCGTGGAGCTGAAAATTAAGGAAAAAGCTAAACTGAATTGCTGAAGCACTGGGAATCAGGGTCACTCCCATCTATTACTGCTCCTCTGACCCACCAGAAGGACAGTAAGGGCCTATCACAGGACTATCTGCAGCCTCTCACAGAACAGAGAAGTTTAATAAATAGTAATATTGTCACCTGTAATCAGCAATAACGATGAAGCACTTTGCATATCCTGCAACTATCTTTTCCTGCGTCAAGCAGCCACTGCAAGAAGGAAAAAAAACGCACAAGAATCAGAAACAGACTGCTCCTCAGTGTACTCGACAGACCTAAAGTCCTGTCCCCTCCATCATGTTCTTGCTGGATTTGGTGCTGCCATGGTCCCATACTGGGGCTCTTTTCCCTCCATCACTACCCTACTTGTCCCCTGCACACACTCTGGGCCAGGAGCCCTCTCACACTGCAGATGTACACAGTGCCCTACACAGGATCCCCTCAGCCTCTCCAGCCCACCCCAAAGAAATCTGCAGCCAGAAAAGGATGCTCAGAAGCCACCCACGTCTAGCACCTCACATAAATACACAGCACAGCTCACCCGCCACCTTTGATAAGGTTAAGGTTGGAGTCCACTTCATCCGCTCCATCGATGGCAACGTCAAGCTGTGGGAGGAAGAGAAACCTGGTGTGAAAACTTCTCCCATGCAGCACCCAGGTGCTCCTCTCGGCAGTGTCAGGTCCCAAGCAACAGCAAGAAGTATCACTAGAGATGGGACCACCTTCACACCACCTTGAGCACCTGCTCTCCAGCTAAACCAAAGCCATGCAAGAAAATAACCCAAAAAACCTGCTGGCCCTCAAGGCACATGATTTCAGCCTCTAGTGTTGGCAGCTAAAGAGTAGGGGGGGCTCAACACCACCATAATTCCATCTCAGGCCAGCAAGATTCTGCCTGGAAGAGATGCCAGACACCTAGAAAAAAAATACAACTCAGAACCCTACTGTTTAAAGGGACAAGCACCTGAAGTGCTGAGAACTGACACATGGATGATTCCTTTCTTCCTATGAGAAACCATGAATGTCCAGATTCTCTTGGGGGAGTGTGGAGAAAAATACTCCCCTGTCTTACTTTTCCAGAAGCAAGCAATCTTGAGAGTGAGAATCTGGGTTGGTTAACAATGGGGGGGAAGTTGTTGATGCAGCACCACAGTATAAAAGTGAGTCTGCTTACAGAGACCCCACCCTGGGGAGACAAAGTCTATGCTGTCTCTTGACGAGACTCTCCTTCTCCCTCTCTGCAGATGAGATGGACCAAACTCAGATAATGACCTGGATTGTAAGTTTAATGAGCATTTGTCAATGATAGGATGGGTGGATTTTTCTTCTGTTACAGACTTTCTCACTACCTTTGGGGTTTATGTTAGGGTGCTTTTGGTCAAAGGTGTTACCCTTTATTTCGATAGTGACAGGTTATGCGACCTTACGTTACGTAAAGACCGATAATAAACTGTGCTTCCTGCTGATGGCCATGGTCCTTGGACTGGGTTACAGAACTGTCAAAACAGCACCTCAACAAGACTAAGCCTTGGAAAAACTGACTGACTAAGCTAGTTGTCACTCATGCTCTGCAGTGTGGCTGCCTGAACTCTTCGACCTCAGGGGAGGACAAAGGAGCTTGATGCTTTATGAAGGACCAGGTTAGGTAAGTCAAGTGAGGTCCCAACTCCAAAGTCCTACTTACCTCTGGATGGCGGTCCAAGTCACTTAGTGTTAAGCCGTTTTGCAAGATCAGCTGACGGGCCTGTGCAGAAGAACAGCAAACACCATTTACTGGTGGCAGCAAAGGAAAACTGACTCATTGTGTCATTCTCCTGGCTGCATCAAGGATCAAGCTGACTGGGACAGTTCCACTGCTCCACCCTGAGCTTGTGGAGAGGCTGCAGCCAGGAAGGAACATAGGGCAAGGAGAAAAGGATGCTACCAGACCTTATTATTGTCATGAAAAGAAATCCCTGCTGCTCATTTGAACTAAAATGCTCAGACTGTACAACAGGATTCCTGGGTTCAGATCTCTCTGTGCTAACTAGCATGAGGCCCTATCAACTTGATGGGAATACTTGTTTCTACACATTCGAAGAGATACAGGATTTTTGAGCCCTGTTTTGTTTCAGCTTGGACATCATTCTCCCTTACGTTCTCCTATTCAGCCTCTCTGACTCCCTGCCACTGAAAAATGTGAGCAAGAAAATTATTTATACAACGGAAAGAAAAAAGGAAAACCACCACCCATGGAAAAAGTGTGAGAAGCTTCCTAAACTGTTCAGTGGCTCCAATCTACTTTTACTGAAGTGGCTGTATGTTTCCCTCTGGTGGCAACAGAGCACCCAGTTACTCTCCACTCTGTCCTTCAGTTTAAACTGGAGTTTAAGCTAACAGAACCTTCAACTGGTGGAATTTTCTGTGTTACAAAGCTTCACCCGCGTGAAGCTATCCTTGCACACACTTGCACACAGAGCCTGAACTGCTATAGCTAAACCAAGAAACCCATGGACACTCTGGGTAAGTTGGACACTCTGGATCAACAGATTCTCCTGAATTTTAGTCACAAAGTACACCAGTTACATATATTTGCACACCAGAAATGTTCTGACAAGTTAGCAGGTGGTAGTCCTGGGAGTGAGATAAGGTTTGAACAGTTTACATTGGCATTTCATACATGCAGTTTTAACACCACTGAGCTGTGGGCTCTTGATCTGTGCACTTGGATTTCCCTAAAGACTCACAAAATTAAAAAAGAAAAAGAATGAGTGGGTTTACATTCATTACATGGTGTTATGTCAAGAGATTTTAAGGACTGGGGAACTGAGAACATTGAAAACCACTTGTGCTGCACATGCAGGGCACATCCCAAACAGGCTTAGAGTCAGCGGTGTGGAAACGAGGTGGCTCTCTTCAGACTCCTTGCTTGCAAGGCGATGGTAGCAGAGCAGCAGGAATGAAAAGCAGAGCTCCCACAACTGGGATACAAGCGTTGATAAATGTGCAGCTCTTGACAGAAACAGTCTCGCTCTGTGCTTTTGGCACACGTCCAGATGAAAAGAAGAAACAAGGTGAAAGCCAAGGGACAAATACTTACCCTGGCTCTAGCTTTACTGATGGTCATGGAATAACCCAACCTGACAACAGGGAAGGGAGGAGAATAAAAGCCTACTGAACCAATTCTTCCTTACCAGTGACTTCAGGCAGCCATTTACACCAGTACATACCAAAATACGATTCTGTTTTGCTGATCTGGTGGTGTTTTGCTCAGAATTGGCCGAAATCTAAGTAATGGTTTGAGGTCTAGGGAGCTTTGGCTCCTGCATATATAAGTTCTGTTTCTTCCCTTTAACAGAAACCTGTTTTTTTACTGCTAAGAAATGCAGTAGTGCTACAACAAGGTATCCCAGAGTTTAAGGGCAGGACAGGCTTCAGCCCATATTCACAAGAGCTTTATCGCTAATTTCTGCAAGACCTAGTGACTGAACTCAGAACACTTCTCCTACGTTGAAGTGGGACCTGGTATCTCAGGTTGGGCATTGTTTTAGATGCCAGCTCAAAAACGTTTTCAGTTTTGGACTCTTCACTACAAGAAGGACATGGAGTTGCTGGAACTGGTCCAAAGAAGGGCAACCAAGCTGGTGAAGGGTCTGGAGATCAAGTCTTAAGAGTGACTGAAAGAACTGGGGTTGTTTATCCTGGAGGAAAGGGGCTTGAGGGAAGACCTTCTAGCAGTCTGTCTACAGCTACCTGAAAGGAGGTTGTAGAAAGGTGGGAGTTTGTCTCTTCTCCTTAGTAACGAGCAATAGTCCAAAATGAAATGGCCTCAAGCTGTGCAATGGCAAGTTTTCTTATGATTTTAGGATAATTTAATGGTCAGTCTCTATCCAACCTCCAGGTCAAAGCAGAGTCAGCTACCCAGAGCTTTATCCAGTCTAGTGTTGAAAAACTCAAAGGATGGGCTGTGCACAACCTGTCTCATTACCTGATTGTCCTCACAGGGAAAAAAGCTGTGGCAAAAGTAAAACCCCAAGGTCCACAGGACCATGAGAGGGACACATGTACAATTCCTTGACCAAAGCATTGCCATCTAGCCTTGAAAACTCCAAGGGTGGTCCCCACTGTGTCACCAATCCTTGCCTGAAGGAAACAAGGTGACAGCTGTTCCTCTGCAGCATTGCCACCTCATGGAATAAAGGCAGAGAGAACAAAGCCAGTTGCCTGAAGGCACAGAAGCAGCTCAGAAGCTTCTCCAGCAGCTCCTCCAGTAGCTCTGTATTTCACCACCAAGTCATGTTCTCCCTCCCTCTGCAAACCTTGGTATGAACCAATCCCTGCAAAAGCTGTAGAGCAAAGGAACAATTATGCTGACTTCTCCTGCAATTCTTATAAAAGCCAGTTGAAGCATCTCAAGTTTCTCCTGAAAACACAGGAGCTTGCTATTGCTGCTTGCAGTATGATTTGCAGAGCTTTCAGGACTTGATACAGAATCAAAGTAGACTAAAAGTCTCAGTCAGTTCTGCATTATGAAAACATAGTGAATAGCGATGAACCAGACTACTGAACAGCAATTTACCACGAGTGGGATCCAGAGCAAGCCACACACCAACACTGGCATAACCAGTGTTACCACAGTGGTTCAAAAGGTGCCTCTAAGCCCTACGGCATCACTACAATTCAGGGCAGGGCAATACACCACCATCACCACCAGCTTTGTGAGGTCCACCTGCAGGCTGCTTCTCCACCACTTCTACCAGCACCTTCAATTCCCTTAGACTACAACGAACCAATCCAGAGAGCGGTGCAGCTGCCTCTTGCAGCCAAATGAAGATACCATGTAAGAGTGTTTGGACCAACAGAAAGCAAAGGAGGAAATCACTAACCTGAAAGGATGTAGGTATGCAGACAAGGGTCAGGTTCTCCTCTTTAACCCGCTCAGCTATAGGAACAAAAGGAGAAGCCTCAGTTTGTTCATTGCAAAAAGAAAAAAGACAACACACTAACTTCCACTTTAAGAAATCTCATTGCAGAGCAGCCCCTCTAAATCACTGTAATTACTTGCTTGGCTTGCAAAGAACTCAGTCACGCTCAAAATGCAAACAGGTGCCATCCTGCACAGGCTAAGGCTCAGTCCTACAATCAGAAATGTTTGAACACCTGCCCTCACTCAGCTCAAGGCACCACTAGCCATTAACCTCTGTGTCTCCAGCAGCACAGGAGCATCGTCAGCAAATCGTCACCTGGGAAATGAGCCCCACTCCCCTCTTTCACTCCATTAGAGAGGTCTTGCTGTGTTCCTTCCAAACAGAAAGCTTTGGCAGCTGTCTGAAAGGTTTTCTGGCTCATTGCCTTGGGACATCACATTCATTTATTATAGAACATTTAAATATATGGCAGGGAGAGGGCTAATAAAATGCAGTATTCCTTTAAAGGGAAGGAAATATTTCTTCCCCCAGGTTAACCCCAAATGACTAAAGTCTATTACTAAGGTATCATTATGGACAAAATGTTATTTTAGTAATTGCAGTACTTAGGCATCAGCGAACAACCTGAGAGCCAGCAACAGCTCTTGCAGCACTGGAGCCATGTGCTTCGAGGTAACACTGCCAGTGGAGGGACTGAAGAGGCAAGGCACAAAGCTGTAAGTCAGAACCCACATCCTTGTGCTAGGCATGAAAAGTCAGAATTTGCAGCCTGAAATAGGCGTTCCACTTTAAATACTTCACTGATTTATTTAGAGACTGGATCTGTCAGTCAGGAGCCACTGTGTACCAAGCCAAATGCAGACAGGAGCTCCCAAACCAGTCCCCGGCCAAATAAATTACTGCACACACAGTGTAGGGTGAGGTGGCTGTCAAGGGACAGGCAAAGCACCATATCTGCTCTTTCCCTGCAAAGCCAAGTGCTGTGTTCAGGCCCCAGCCCCAATCACCTGTGGTGGGCAGGGGGAGGCCCAAAGGAGCTGGAGGTCACAAAAGCCTTCCCCGTCATGCAGAGCCAGCAGTGGGACACACTGAACTCTGGGTCCAAGCAAGACCCCCCCATGAATGACAGTGCTGATGCTGTGCTCCTGACCCAACACATATGGCTGCTCTGTTCAGAATCCAAGGACAAAAAAACAGGATAACATCTCCAGGAGCAGATCTCTCCTAGGGCTCAGAGTGCCCAGCAAAGTAAACTTTACACCTATGTGCCCTCTGTAAGGAGCCAGGAGGATAATAATTACCCTCACACTCACTTCGTAAAAATGCATTTGCCTGCCTTGGACATTCTGCTGAAATTTTAAGAATCACACTTCGAACAAGCAAGTGCCTGGGGCATCAGACAAACTTAGCTGTAGGGCATAGAAATAAAATACAGCAGGATTTCATGTTCCTCATTTTCATTAAACCTCAGCAAAACCCTCCATGTTAGTAATGTGGATGTGCATAAATGTCAGCCGCATACAAATGGGTTAAAGGAAGCAGAGCAGCTGCATGGCCCAAAGCCATGAGGCAAGCCAGGACTTGGCAGAGCTGGAACAAAATAGAGTGAGTTAGCTCCAGGTTGTGGTGGGTGCCAGTAAAGTGCTTTGCCTGGCTGTATGGGGAGAACAGGTGGCAAATCATTACCGCCTCAGGACTCAGTGCAATAAACTTGGAGCACAAGACCCAGTTTTAACCTTCAGCTTCAAGCACGACACAGCAATCAGTGACACACTCACAACCTTAACTCAACACTCTAGGGACAGCCGGACAAGGGGACACTGTGAGAGGACACAAAGGGGAATGTCCTACCTAATCGATGCACTGCGTGGACAATAGTAGAACCACTTCCGATCCCAAGAACTTGGTTGTCCTGCAAAGCAAATACAGAGAAGAGCGGTGGTGGTAGTACATGGACTGTACAATCTCCCCAGTAAGACTCAACATTGTAAACACATGCAAGAAAAACCCTGCACAGTGCTGTAGGCCAACACACGTCTTCACATGCTACAGGCAAGGAAGGGAACACACTGAGTCAGTGAAGGCTGGACCATCATCTGTGGCTAAGGGATTTTAAGCAACTTGCCCTCACCTTAAAAGACATATGCTTGGTAAATACCACCCCACCTGACTCTGAAGATGTTCAACACACACTCACTGCTTGTTGCACTCCACCCATCCTCTCATGCTGGAAAGCTGGGAGGAAAGCTGGGAGCTTCAGACTATACCACAAAGGAAGAAAGTAAAGCAACCTCAAGATAACATCTCCCAACAAAGCCGCACAGTAAAAGCATGGGGTTGGCTGCCAAGGGGATTGTTAGTAAACAGTATGGGTGCACCAGCCAAAGCAGGGATCACTACACCTGTTCCTAGAGTACCATAAAAACTGATCTCCAAAACAGAGATTACAACTGCCCACATGAGACCTCAGCAACACGCTGGGAAGATGGGTGAGTTTGGCTGTGTGTGCGGAAAAGAGGCAACCACGTTTTAACCACAGCTCAGCCCTGGCCTCTCTCTGCTCATGGCCTGGTCCAAGAAGAATCACAATCATCTCATCACTAATACAGACACATTTCTAAAAGGCTATAAGCTGGTGGGTTCAATATTACTCCCCAAGAAGATGTTCTACAATGCAACCCTCTGTTTACTACCAGCTCCATCTGCCACCCACTGAGAGCTACCTGCAGCTTCTTGCTCACTTTCAATTTTAAATATACTTCTCCTTCCTTGGATGGGATCCAAAGCTTAAATTGACTTAAGGAAGCCAAATATCACTACAAATGGTTCAGATGAGAAAGACTTCAAGCCAGATAAAGATTCAGGCACAGAGCTGTTGTGTGTCATCTCCTGGACATTAGACAGGTCTAGAACTCCTTCTCCATGTGCAGCAAATGAAGAGTTGAGCAGCTGTGGAAAAAGCTAAAACCTTACTGGCACACCAGCTTGCCTGGAAAGGGGGTCTCAAAGCAGGTCATGCTTACCTAGGATTAACAACTTCCCTTGCTTTTGCAGGTCAAAAGCTTAAAAACCTCAAACTTCTCCAAAACCCAGCACACGACCAGAAACTGGGTTTGTATTTCAACCGTCACTAATGTCACTGTGACTCTGCAAAAGCCAGAGAAAGCAACAGTTTGCAGCTGTACGTCCGCAATGCTGCCAACAGAAACCAAATAGCTCCTGAGGTTTCTTGGTTTCACCCACCCAGCAGGCAGAGCCAAGCGTGGCCAGCCAAGGGTCAAGCAAAGCTGTGCAGAGGCTGGCAGGACACAGGCAGTACCCGTGGTCTCAGAGATTTGTTGCAACCTAGGAAGAGGCAGTTTTTTCTCTTTGCCCGCATTTCTAGAGGGTGGAACACCTTGGAGCAGCTGGATGCCCTAAGGGATGGGAAAAGCCTCATCATCAGCCACTCCACTGTAGTGAAGCAGGAAAAGTCAGAAAGGTCTCAGCCCACCCCTGTAAAATCTCAAAGGCATTTATTAGTGATGAGGGGTGAAGCACTCTCCCTTATGCTGTGGCAAGACCTTGGGTTAAATGTGTTTAACAGAAAAACTGTCTAAACTGGTGCTGTGACAAGCCCTGCCCTACTGTGGCTCCCACATCTCCCTCCTCAGCAGCAGTCTGAGGGGGCAAAACCAGCCAAAATGCATCCACTTTACAAAGGCAGAGAGCACATTGGTGAGAAGCAGAGCACAAGGTGAGCATGTGAGAGGGGCAGGTCTAGCTTATGGCTTAGCCCATGCAAGCACAGAAGGTATTTTGGGTAATTTACTAAAACCCCAGCAAATTATACCAAGCACTGAGCTGCAGCATGGCTGAAGACCCATGTAGGGATTCCACTAGGGAAATTGGCAATGACCACAGCACTTTCTGGAGGCCTGGAGACACTGGCCAACGTTACAGCTGCTGACAAGGCAATGCATGTTCAGTAGCTGTCAGCATCGACTGGCTGGTCCAACACAAACTTAGAAGATGATGATTTACAAGGGCACAGTACAAAGTCCAAAGTTCCTTTTATTAATCTTCAGCCCTCTGAGGTTGCAGGACCTACAGCTCTTGCCCATATTCTCATTTCCAATGGAGACACTAACAGGCCTGCATTTGGAGATGTTGTGTAAATGCAAAGCCAGCTCTCCACAAGCAGCTTAACAGCTCTTAAAGCCCTGAGCCAGCCTCACTCCTCTGAGCCACCACAGCAGCAGCAGCCTGCAGCTTCTGAGGTTGGCCATCTTGGATGTGTGCTCCAGTATTGGGCAATTCTGATCCTACAGCTGCCCAGGGACCAGTGCTGTGGGTAAACATGCCAATCTGGCTTTAATTAAATAAAGACAAAAATACTCTCTTTTCCTAGAGAGTATTCACCCCCAGAGTTACACAGGCCTCAAACTGCACTGAGAGCTGCTGCGCTGGCACAGAAAGAGATGGGTATGAAGATGCCAAGCAAGGAGCCTGATCTACTAGCAGTACCAACACCTGGTGCCATGGATTTATGGCACAGTTGAACAAAACCAAACCCTGAAGTGGTTTGGTTCCCATGCAAGGAAGGGAGTTAGCAGCTTTGTTTTCAGAGATTACACTGTTCCATCCGTTACCAGCAACTAATGACCAAACACCAGACTATCTGTTACAACAGCAGCTGCACCATGACAGTGCCAACTGAAGGAAAGAGGTTTCCTCTGCCTGCTGAGGCTATCTATCTCCTTGGTGGTGACCCTAACTTCTTCATCATGGCTTCACGATAACTTGCATGACAAGCAACTGCTCTTGACACCGCTTATTTCACTTTATCAGCCTTAGTAGCCAGGCCCTGAACTTTAGGCACCTGGAATATGGCCAAAAACATCATCCTAAGTTTGCCTGACCACAGAGCAGCACAAAGGTCATCGGCCTCACCACGTAAAATCTAGAACGAAGAGCCACATTTTATCCCAAATCAAAGGTACACACCCAGCTAGCAAAACATGCAGCAGCAATCGCACCTCAGCACACCTTGTGAGACAAAGTCCTCCTCCTGCAGCCGCTCAATGTGCAACTTTTGGGCTTGCTTTGGGCAGGAAATGGGATTTTTATGGAACTGTTGCTCCATCCCCCATGCTTCTCCAACCCACAGACTGCTTTGAATGTATTGGTCTAGCAGGGGACAGGTCTCAGGATGTGGCTGTACTGTCCACAGGCAGGTACAGACTGCTCAGAGGAAGGAAAGGCTGCACAACAAGGGAAACGTTTATGGGACACCAGGGAAGGCTTCGGCAACTGAACCTCAATAATCAACTCAGGAGTAGGCAGCAGGAAGGAATAAGGATTTTTTTTCCTCCTGACTACTAACATGTCCTTCCTTGGCAGGGACTCCACTCCAACTTCAGCACTGCTGTTGCAAAAGGACTTGCACATCAAAGGTTGTGATAAACTACTGTGTGACTTTAATCCTTGATCTTCCAAACATTTGTGATCAGGACGTGCCAAACCTCAAGCAGCTCCACTCCTATCTGACTTGCAAGGGAAGGATTAAAGCCCCTTGCCGCACCACCCTTCTTGCAAAGAGAGAGGACACGAACACCCCCCCCCACACACACACCCACCCCAGTCAGGGGCCGTTGCTTCTTGTTTGGGTGCTCAGATATAGGATGCATTGGAGCACCCCAGAAAAGAGCAGGACACAGCCTGAACTCCCACCGCAGCCCAGCTTGTGGCAAGGTGCATAGTCAAAGTCTGGAGCTGCAAGGTGCTACCTCAAAACGTGGGGTGCACTGACCTAAGACAGATACTAAACAGAGCAGCTGTCTGGTCGAGTGTTGGGTGGAAGGGAAAACTAGTCCCTCCTTTCTCTCCATACTAAGGGAGTAGAGCTCAAAGTGAAGGAGGATCAGCTCGGCGGCTATGTCTGCACACCTCAGGATTCATCCTGGAACTCCAAGCCCGTCCATGCTTTGGGATTAGTGGAGGCAGGGGGGCGAGAGGTCTGTGCAACCCATTGTCACTCTGTGGGTTGCAGGATCCCTGCACCCCGGGGACACTTCATGCAGTGGGGGGTTTATGCACCACGAAGGCCGTCCGTGCACCGGAAAGCTCTGTGCACACCGTGTTCATTTCGTGTATTGAGGGGTCCCTGCACTCCAAAGTCGTTCTGTGCTCTAGGAGTCACTGCACCCCAGAACCAGTCCGTGCGCTGGTGTGCCTCTGCACTCCAGAGCCACTCTGTACTCTGGGGGATCCCTGCACCCCTCGGGGTCTGTCCGTGCACCAGCAGGCTGCGTTCAGCCGTGAACCGCTCCGTGCTTATTTGGGATCCTCACACGCCGGGGACGCTCCCCACACCGGGGGACGTCTGCAACCCGAAGCCTGTCTGTGCCCCAGAAGACTCTGTATACCCTTGTGTATTCTGTGTCTTGGGGAGTCTTCGTACGCCAGAGCCCATTCCTGCATCCCCTGACCACTTCTTGGTTTGGGGTGCCTCTACACTCCACAACCTCTTCGTGCACCCCGAGACCAGTCCGTGAATCGGGAGGCTCCCCGTACCTCACGGCCACTTCGTGTGCTGGGGGAGCCCTGAACCCCCTGGTCGCTCTGTGCTTTCAGGGATTCCCGCACCTCACCGCCACGCTGTGCACTGGGGTATCGCCGCGACCCAGACCGCTCCGCGCACTGGGCTATCCCTGCATTAGTGTGCCGACCCCGGGGCCACTCCGTGCTTGGGGTGTCCTCGCACTCCCTGTCCGCTCCGTGTCTTGGGGTATCCCCGCACCCCTGACAGCACTGTGCTTTGCGGTGTCCCAGTACCCCCTGACAGCTCTGTACTTTCAGATGTCCTCACACCCCTGACCTCTTCATGCACTGGGGTGTCTCCGCACCCAGCCTTCGCTCCGCTCCTCGGGAGGTTCCGCGCCGGTGTCCGGGTCCGCCTTACCTGGACGTGCTTGTCCACGGCGGCACAGGCCGCCCTCCGCTTCGCCTCCTCGGCCATGGCGCCGCCGAG
>VZRI01001288.1:58705-69202 GCA_013397515.1 Upupa epops | reverse complement strand
ACTACGGCTCCCACAATGCACGGCCCGGCCCGGCTCGGCTCGAGGAAGAGTCTTCATTGCACTGTTAACCGAGCGTTGTAGCATCATGTCGCAGGGATGTTTTTCCGTGTGTTAGGGTTTCAGGGCCGGCAGCGAGGCAGGACTTGTCCTGGCTGCAGCTGGAAGCACACGTAGCGATGTGGACTGGCAGAACAGCCCAAGTTGGAAGGTACCCTGAAAGATGGTCCAGTCCAACCTTTCATAGGAGGAAGCCTAGATTTAGGATTATAAAATGGTTTAGGTTGGAAAAGGCCTTTAAGATCAAATTCAGCCATTAAACCAACTTTGCCAAGCCCACAGCTAAACTATGAGCTCCATCTCCACAAGACTTGCATCCTGCCCAATTACATCTTGTAAATGGCCATGGAAGTCACAAAAGACACTGTTCTGAGGCTACACCATTATTACACAGTACTTCCTACTCTTTATCCCACCTTGCAGGAGCGTCACGATAAAACGGATGGAGGTTTTCTACCCTGGAGCACACAGAAACTTTGGGAGGGATGGGTTTTTTGACATATTTTTTGCCCCTCCATCCCAGTTTGGCATCTGCTGAAAATGTTTCTGAAAAAGAGAGGAACACAGACCTTTGAGTACCTCTGCACCAGCATCTTCCATCTAGGGAGTCATGTTACACCCAGGAACCAGCATCCCAATTCCTCTCCAGGCTACAGTTCCACCAAGATGGGTCAGAATTGCAGGTATTTACCCTGACTACTCAAACCAAGATCAAACCACACCACATAGAGAATAATCTTTTTTTAATTAACTATTAGCACACCAGAAAAACCACTGTTGACTATTTTTTTTCTTAATTCTGTGCATGACCAATATATTTTGTTGCCAATGCCTGCAATTTTTAATGTTTCCTTTTGTTTTCGCTGGGTCAGAGCTCTCTGAACAAAGGGTGATGTTTCAACAAAGCCTCCATTATTGCGGCCCTGGCTTATTGCAGTGTGGGATGGCCCTACCTTGCTGCCCAGAGCAGGTGACTCACGATAGAGAGCAGCACGTGAGTGCTCTGGTATTTTCCACTGGCTGGCAATGATCCTTCCCACAATGTACACATTTCAAAGTGTTAGTACATCTAGTGGTGTATATTTTACAAAAACAATCAGACAAAAGTACTGTGCCACTCCCTGGGTTTGGGGTTATTCTATTCAATATCCTGAATGTCTGCCTGCTGTCTGAAAGGAAAGAACAATCATCAAGGTTTTACAACAATTCATTATGCCTATCCTTACATGAGGGTATCATCCTGTTAGAGCAGGGAGAGTTAGCCCAGACCTTATAGTCTGAAGAAATGAAGGCTTGAGAGGAGAAATTATTACTGTCTACAACTACCTAAAAGGAGGTTGTAGAGAGGTGGGAGTTGGTGTCTTACAAGACTTACAAGGGATAGGACAAGGGGAAATGGCCTCAAGTTGCACCAGGGGAAGTTCAAGTTAGACAATAGGAAAAGCATCTTCGTGGAAAGGGTCATCAGGTGTGCCACAATCAGGCCTTGAAACACACTGCCCAGAGAGAGGGTTGGATCTCCATCCCTGGACATGTTTAAAAGTCATGGATATCTGGAGCGTAAGGACATGGCTTAGCAGTGGCCTTGGGACAATTGGCTTAATGGTTGGACTTGATGATCTTTAAGGTCTTTTCCAACCTAAAGATTCTATTGTAAGTTAAGAGTTGGGTGATAAACCTCAGTTGATGCAGAGTGAGCAGTGGACATTGTATATCTGGCATTCTCCGAGGCTTTTGACACAGTCCACTGCAGTCTCCTCCTTGAGAAAATGACACGCTATGACCTAGACAAGCAGTCTGTGGGGTGGGTGAAGAACTGGCTGCCAGGCTGGACTCAGAGGGTGCTTGTAAATAGCTCCTTCTCAAACTGGCAACTGGTCACTAGTGGGGTCCCCCAGAGATTAATATTGGGCCCAACACTGTTTAATATCTTCATAAATGATCTGGATGCTGGGATCAAGAGGACCATGATGTGGTTTGCTGATGACACCAAACTGAGTGGGAAAGTTGACACTCCTGAAAGGAGAATTGCCCTCCAGGGAAACCTGGACAGGCTGATGGAGTGGCCAGGAAGCACCTCATGGCATTTAATGCGGACATGTGCAGGGTCCTGCACCTGGGCATACATGACCCTCGAATGCAGCTCAGACTGGGATCCACCTTGCTGGAGAGTAGCCCTATAGAGAGGGATCTGGGGGTCTTGCTGGATAGCAAGCTCAAATGAGCAAACAGAGTGCTGCTTCAGCAGAGGGCCAACAGGATGCTGGGCTACATTAACAAGGAAGGGCATCACCAGCAGAGATAAAGACGTTGTCATGCCACTCCACTCAGCTCTGGTCAGACCACACCTTGAGTACTGCATTCAGTTTTGGTCACCACTATACAAAAAAGATGCAGATAGGCTGCAGAGGATCCAGAGAAGGGCAACCAGGATGATCAGGGGACTGGAAGACCTCCCATATGAACAAAGGCTGAGTGAACTGGGTCTGTTCAGCCTTGAGAAGAGAAGGCTTAGGGGGGACCTTATTGTGATGTCAATGATGACATCAATTTGATGTCCGTCAAGGGTGGCCATCAAAAGGATGAAGACTCTTTTCACAATGAGTTATGCAGAAAATAAATGGGAATTGTTACAAGTTGCTCCAGGAGAGATTCTGACTGGATTCGAAGTTTTTCAAGGTGTGAGCTGTTAGACAGTAGAATGGTTTTCCAAGGGAAGTGGTGGATTGCTGAACTTTAGACAATTTTAAGGCTCAGCTTGATAAGGTTCTGGGCCAGCTAATTTAAACTGTATTTAAACTGTATGTAAACCCTGAGGTCCCTGCCAACCTGCAAATCTGTGAATCTGTATATTCTCAGCAATAGCTGATGGCTTTGGCTCGAAGCACGTCCTGTAGTGCATCTGCCTGGAGGAACACAAATTTCTTCTTACAGAAATGGAGCTTTCTGTGAACAAGTTATCTGATCTCACTGATGAGCTACAGTTTCAGTGAATGCAGAAAAATCTTTAATTTGTGTCTGTTGAGCCTTTCCTGTGCCAATAAAGATGACGGACATTTTAAAAATGGGTTTAAGTTCCTGACACAACCAGCTCTGTTGGCAAACAGCTCAAAGTCATTTTATACAAGCCCATGTTTGGCCCATGCCAAAGCCTCTCGGGAGTCAGCTCTCGTCCCCTCTGCTTCAGCACAGAGAGAGGTGTTTGAACCTGCTTTGTTTGAGCAAACATTATGCCTGTCAAATAGGATAGAAACTGCAAGGCGTTATACCTAGCCAAGTGGATGAATTGAGTAGCCTGGCCTATCAGGCTGGTGAGGGTGGCTGCACCAATCCAGCCACTGAATTCTGCATCTGAGGCCGCAATTACATGTTAGGAAATTACACAGTAGCCGAGATAGCAGCCTAGTGCTGACACAAATGGACCCTCCTACTGTTTACTCCTCTCATGCACCACCCACTGACAACCTGAGTTCAGGCAAGCTTGGGCATTCCTCTGCCCTTGTGCTGATCTCACTTAGACACTCCGGGAAAAATCACAGTTTCTTCTTGCCAGGTAGGCAAGGCTGAACTGGCTCAGCCCAACTTAATGTAGAAATCTCTCTGAAGGGGAGTTTTGTAACTGGCTTAAGCTGCTCTGGTCTAAGCAGCATTTAGGAGATTTTACACTCTGCAATCCATGACTTGTCAAGTTTTCTTGCTGCTTCCTTGGCAGAGACCCGATTTTTTTTCTGAAGGAGAAAACAAACAACAAAACCAGTGTCACTTTCCTTGACCTTTCATGAGGAAGGAAGCAAGATCAGGCCGTGGGGAATGGGAAAGCTCTAGGACCATCTTGTGTGGCAGACTCAGCCCAGCTTAAACCTGTTGCAAAAGCACATGCTAACCTGAGTGAAATCCTGATGACAGCACAACTGCCTCTGGGTGTCAGAGGGGTTCATTCAATAAACTGTACATCTCCCTTATTTGATAAGACATGACACAGCTAAAAAACAAGAACCAAAAAGGCAAATCTTTGCCAACACACTGAATAAACCAAGTGGATGACTGAGCATTTCTAACTCACCTTTTCCAGATAAAATCTTTGGTCAGAAGTGGGTCTCCAAGACTGTCACATCCCAGCAATTACATTCTGTCTACCTTCTGTAAAGTCCAGGTCAGGGACATTTCTTCACTGCTGACACCTGCTTCACTGCTTCTCTCTGTTTGATCTGCTGGCTGAAGAATTACTTGCTTTTATACTGCCTGTGAAAAGACACCAGCAGGGGTGCTGGTAGAGTGATTACAACAAAGGCAGCTTTTTGATGGTCTGAGTTTTCCTGGAGAAGGCAGGCTATCGATGACGGTTGGACTCGATGATCTTAAAGGTCTTTTCCAATCTAAACGATTCAATGATTTTGCAGGGGTCTACGAATGTCCCTTGGTACAGGGCAGCCACGAGGTGGCACGCTGGGCTTTTGTTGCTGTGCCTGGAAGCTCTGAGAGCACGTTTTTCGAGAAAAGCAGGCAGATCTCTGGTGGAGTCACATAAAACACCATCCCTGTTAGCATCCAGCTATCCTGCAAGAACAGGCTTTGATTTACACATAAACGGCTGGTCAGACAAAGTTATTGTCATATGATAGAAATAGATCTCTTATGTCAGTCAGTCAAAACAGAATGAAGAATGTGAGTCATGCTTTGCAAAAAAGTAGGAAGTTTGGGTTTGTTGGCACTAATTTTAATAGAGTGAGAAAATTACACAGCTGTATCTTGAGGGTTTGTGAGTAACATCGTCCGTGCCTCAAAGAAATGTTTCCAAAACAGAAGAGTAAGAGATTTTAAATTGTGATTGTTACTCCTTACACCTCAGTGGTAAGGAATCTAAGAGGAGTCTAGGAGAAAAGGTGTAATCTCATGAAAACTGTTAAAGCCCCCCCCCAAAAAAAGTCTGCAATTGGAAGACTGCTGACCTAGGAGAGGGGGTGGGAGGAAATTGGAGACAATGAGGTAATACTCATGGGTGTGATAGGGACACTTGCATAAGACTGTCATTGTTTTGCCTTAAGCATAACAAACCTTCATGAACCAGCACAAAGGTTGACATGCAAGTCTGATTGTGAAGAATTCTGATACTCTGAATCATGCTGGGGTCTGTGTTTACCACAGATCTATCTCTAAGCCCACTGAATACCTAGCAGGACAAGAGATAATTGTGCCAAGAGTGGCATGCAACTAGTTTTTCTGCACAGTCTATAAATATGTAATGGAGTTTAAAATGTAAATATATCAGAGTTAACCTTCAATGTGCCTGTTCCAAGACATCGCTGTGCAAGGAAGATTAAATGGGAACAGGTGCAGGGGAGGGCTAGTGAGATGAACAGGGAAGCAGAGAGCCAGAAGTGTAAGGCAAAAATAAAAGCCCTTGGCTTGGTTCTCCTAGCAAAACAAAAGGAATCTGATCACTCTTTATAAACATACAAATGGGTAGATGCTCAAGAGAGAGGAGTTATCTACATGAAGAAAATATTAGCAAAAGACCATATTGGTTCAGCAAGAAAATGCCATTTAAACTACTAAATATTACATGAGCTGTTTACATGTGTCACAAGGTAAACTGCTTCAAACTTTGTTGTAAGGAAATAAGTAACAAAACAATCCCCCAAAACTAAAGCCTCTGGGTTGCTGTTCTGTGGCTGTCTGGGGAGCTGTGTTCATGACCTGACTTTGCATACAGCTGGTGCTTCAAAGGAGCTGTGTCTCCATCTCATCAGAAAATATGAGTGCAATCCGGAAGAAAAATATAGGGAGGAGTCTAAAACTGACAATTACAAGCTCTTCAAAAAGAGTTCACTGAGCCATCAAAGAACCACAATTTCAAAACTAAGAAAGAAAATACATTGACAATTCCTGTTTGTTCAGTGGTTGGGAGATAGTGATTAAAAACTGAAATGAAGAAAGGGGAAATACAGAAGGGTTGGTGTAAATAAGTAGTTATGAGAGGCAGAGTGGTTATTGGAAGTGAAGCACATCAAAGGAAATCCATAGCTGGCAAAGCTGAATCCCAGAAACCCCTGGTAATGGTACAGGACATTAGATGGACATGATTAAGATGTCAATAATGATGCCAAAGTGTTCATTGAACATTTATGATCTTTGTTTGTAAAGAAGCAGGAAGATATGTGGGTGGATTACTGAACAGTGAAGTGATACATTTCAGCCCATTAGTAACCAATGAAGCTCTTGTCTTCTAGGGATAACTATGGCCCAAGGGCTCAGAAATAGCTGTCTGTGGAGACCCCTTGTCTGTTGACATTCATCTTTGGTAAACCTTGATATACGGGGGCAATTCTATGAAGTTAAAACCTGCCAGGCTGGTATCTGTCTTCAGAAAGGACAGTCATATGAAATGAAATTAAATAAATGGGGATCATAGAATTGTACCAGCATTTAGTTTAGAAAAAACCTTTAAAATCATGAAGTCCGAACATTAACCCAACTGTCCCAAGGCCACAACTAAACAATGTACTTGAGCACCACATCTACACAACTTTTAAACATGTACAGGGATGTTGATTCCCTCCCTGGGCAGCCTTTTACAAGGCTTGATGACCCTTTCCATGTAGAAGTTTTTCCTAATGTCCAGCCTAAACTTCCCCTGGTGCAACTTGAGGCCATCTCCTCTTGTGGCATCTCTTGTTATGTGGGAGAAGAGATCACTCACTACCTCTCTACTTCCTCCTTTCAGGTAGTTGTAGACAGTGATAAGTTCTTCCCTCAGCCTCCTCTTCTTCAGACTAACCAACACCAGCTCCCTCAGCTCCTCCTCATACGGCTTGTTCTTCAGATCCTTCACCAACCTTGTTGCCCTTCTTTGGACCTACTCCAGCACCTCAATGTATTTATTGTGTGGAGGTGTTAAAACAGTTCCTGATTAAATACTGAGGAATCACAGATTCATTGAATGGTTTGGGTTGTTGGGTTGGAAGGAACCCTTAAAGGTCATCTATTCCAACTGCCCCCCCAAAGTAAGCAGGGACATCTTAAGTGACTGTGATTAAAAAATTTGCAGCCAGTCAGAGGCTTAACAGAAATCTCATTTATCTCATTTCATGTTCCAAGACAAGAACAAATAATTAAATTTCCTCTGTAAATTGTGATAAACATTTTAAAGGATTTTTACTTGCATACTATCCAAACTTATTATCCTTATAACCAGGGTAATAAGGACTGGTTATGTATATATTAACACTGGCTACAGAGATTTATTGTTTTTTTTAGAACTTGCTATAAATCATTACTGAGTAAAGCTATTTCTAATGGGATCCCTCCAGGATCATGCATGCTGTACTACACATGTACATAATCAATATTTTCATTAGTCATTTGGAAGTAAATATGGAATCACTTCTAACACAATTTGCAGATGACAGTCATGTCAGGTACAATCAGGATGATGAGGGCCATTGCTTAAGACATGGTAAACTGGGTATGGATAAAGGGACTGCCTTGTAAGATAGTTAAAACAAAGCCACCATCTCAGGTATGGATATCTGCTGAGAGGAAGAAAAGCATTGTGTTCTGTGCTTTGTGATGACCTATTGTCAGCTTTTCATAGAATCATAGAATTATTTACATTGGAAAAGACCTTTAAGATCATCAAGTACCACCACTAAGACAACTATACCAAGTCCACTGCTATACCATGTCCCTACACTCCAGATTTACATGGCTTTTAAACATCTAATAAAGTTTAAATCCGCTGTGCAAAGGAGAGACTCAGCCAGGGATATACTAGAGCCTTTGCTAACTTGTACGCAGATGAACCAATAGCCTGATCTCCATATTCTGAAATGCAATGCTGAGAAAACTGGAAAAGGCGAGGGAGTACTTCACTGAGAAAGTGGTTGGGCACTGAACAGGCTGCCCAAGGTGGTGGTGGTGTCACCATCCCTGGTGGTGTTTGAAAAGTAAGTAGATAGAGCACTTAAGGCCATGCTCTAAGGCTTAGGGAGGTGTTGTGATGGGGGCTGGGCTCAGTGATTCTGGAGGTCCTTTTGAACCATGACGATTCTATGACAGATCACTTTTGCTGTCATGGGCTGGAGGATACCCTACAAAGTCTGTAACTGATTTGGTTTGTTACAAAGATGAAGGTGTGGGTTGAAAAACTACATACCTAGCTCTACAGGGAAGAACACTGACACTAAAAGACTCTTTGTAGTGGTCCAAATCATGGAATGGTCCATGGCAGGCTGCTAGCATGCAAGTAGTGTGGAAACATGTCAGCAATATGTCTAGACCAGTTCTAAACGTCTCCAAAGGAGGCTCCACAACCTCTCTGGGCAGCCTGTGACAGAGTTCTGTTACTGTCACTGTGAAAAAGTTTTTTCTTTATGTTTAGATTGAAGCCTCTGTGCTGTACTTTGTGCCTGTTACTGCTTGTCATGTTGCTGGGCACTATCAACAAGAGTCTGGTCCCATCCTCCTGGCAATGGCCCTTTAGATATTTATTATTTGAGACCTTACCAGTTGACTGCTGCTGTTTAACGTTGTTGTCAGCAACATGCAGAGTGGCACTGAGTGTACTTAGCAAGTTTGCTGATGATACCAAACTGAGTGGTTTGGTTGACACACTGGAGGGAAGGGAAGCCATCCAGAGGGGACTTTGACAGGCTTGAGGATTGGGACCATAAAAACCACATGAGGTTCAACAAGTCCACGTGCAAGGTCCTTCATCTAGGTCAGGGCAATCCCAAGCACAAATACATGCTGGGTGGTGAATGGATTGAGAACAGCCCTGAAGAGAAGGACTTGGGGGTCTTGGTAGATGAGTTCAACATGAGTAAATAATGTGTGATTGCAGAAGGTCAGCTGTATCCTGGGCTATATCAAAAAAGAAGTGTCACCAGCATGTTTAAGGGAGGTGATTTTCCCTATCTACTCTGCTCTCCCCAGACCTCAGATGGAGTGCTGCATCCAGTTCTGGAGTCCCCAGTAAAAGGACATGGAGCTCTTATAAGGACATGGAGCAAGTCCAGAGTGCAACAGGGACAACAAAATGGCTAGAGCACGTCTCTTATGGGGACAGGCTGAGAACTGTCTCCAAGTAGACCTTATAGCTGCCTTTCAGTACCTGAAGGGGCTAAAGGAAAGCTGGAGAGGGACTTTTTACAAGGGACTCCAGTGATAGGACAAGGGGCAATAGCTTCAAACTAAAAGATTTAGATTACATCTTAAGAAGGAATTCCTACCTATGAGTGTGCTGAGGCACTGGAACAAGTTGCCCAAGGAGGTTGAGGCTGCTCCATTCCTGGGATGGTTCAAGGCTGGGCTGGATGAGGCTCTGGGGAACCTGGTCTAGTGAGAGGTGTCGGGACTGGATGTCTAGTGAGAGTTGGGACTGGATGATCTCTGAGGTCCCTTCTAACCTAAACCATTCCATGAATTTATGGTTCCAAATCTCCTCTTCAGACTGAACAGCTACAGCTCTTTCAGCCTCTCCTCGTAAGATGTTCCAGCTCACAGAGATGCTCAGCGTCTCTGTGACAGGCCCTCTCCAGTAGCTCCCTGTACCTCTGAACCGGGGATACAGTAGTCCACACGAGGACTCATTAGGGCAGAGCAGAAGGGCAGAACTTACAGCTCTTCGTCTCTTCCAGATTGTTACTCCCTTCCCGGCCCGGGAGGACCGTAACCCGCCCCCCCTTCCTGAGCGCGGGTAGTTCGCGTTGCTGGCCCCGCCCCCTCGGCCCCGAGGAAGAGCCACGTCTCCAGCGCGGCGCTGGGCTGGCGGGAAGGGGCGGGGCCGCGTAGCCCTGGTGCTCCAATCAGCAACACATGTGGAGCGACTTCTCCGCCAATCCCAGTGCGGGCCGGTGAATCATTCGCCTTCCATTGGCTACAGGGAGGAGGGAAGAGCGCGGCGTGACTCCGATTGGCCTGGCACCTCTGTTGACAAACACCACTTCCTCCCGCCCCCCGCCGCCGCCTCGCCTATCAAGTGGAAGCGGTGTGGGGAGCGGCGTGGCTCAGAACCAATAGGCTTCCTCTCCGCCGTGAAGGAGGCGGGAGGCGGTGCTGGGAGCGGTGGCGCGCGTCGTGCCGGTACGTGGCGGGGCGGGAGTGGCGGGGCGGGGCTGGGCTGAACTGCAGCTGGCGCCCATTCCGTGGCGGCGGTGGTGGCGGCAGCAGCGCTAACGGTAACGACGTCGTCGTCCATGCTCTGACGGGGCCGTTCATGTGTTAGCGGCGGCGGGCGAGGCGGGGCCCCTCCATGCGGGGGGCGCGGGGCCGCAGTGCTGTGGCCGCTTTTGCGTTGCTGGTGCTCTTGGTTGGGGTAGCAGCGGGCGGCCCCGAACTACCACCGCCGGGCCATGCCGCGGCTGTGGAAGCCGCCTTCGGGTTGGGGGCGGCCGCCGCTCCCGCCGCTTTGCCGGTTGGTTCTGCTGATGTGACAGTGGA
>VZRI01001288.1:1044-57625 GCA_013397515.1 Upupa epops | reverse complement strand
TTTTCATGGCTGAGGATATTCTGGGACTGTACCCCTTGTCTCCGGGTGCGCTGGGACCTTCCCACGGCTAACAACGGGCTCTAGGACGACCCTAAGGCTTAAGTATTTCTCTTTGTAGTTGCTAGCAAGGAGGGAGGGTGCCTTAATTCTTAGCCAGATAAGCTGTCGGATGTCACACTATGTGACAGCTGATCTATCTCCTTAACCTGGTAGTAGCAAGTCTGTCGTTTCCTTGACTTATTAGTGGGCATCAGGGCAGTGCCTGGGGGAAGGAGACACCAAAGCGTGAATCTGTAGCCCAAACTCTTTCCAGCACCTGTAAGTCACGCTTGCTCAGAGCATCTTAGCCTTTTCTATTGTCTTTTTCTTTTAAAGAAACACTGCTCTGTTTACTTACTTGTCTGTTAAATATACACACGGGTGTGGGCTTGCTGGGAAGCTAAATGTGCAAGATGAATTGCTGAACAAGTTTCCAACTACGACAAGGGGAAATGAAATTCTTAATAACTGCATGTGGCAAAAAGCTCTGGCAACAGAAGGATTTTTCATGAATGACTGAAGTGCAGAAATGTTCCTGAGCTGTTTGTGAATTGGTTGAGAGAGATGAGGTGATAAGCTACAGCCCGGGTTTAAAGGAAGAAGAGCATGACTAAATGCCTGCTATATTTGATAAACTGTTCTAAAAATGAAAAGCCCAGAGCTCGCTCTTAGTGTCTGTGAGCATTCGCTTAGAGCAAGAAACTGACTGGTAACTTGGCATCCTGTTTTCTTTGAGGAACATCTGTTCACTTAGCAACAGCGTCACTCTTTTGTCTGTCAGGTCACCAAATCCTACGGAGTTTATAAACAATTCCACTATATTCAGTTTTTAATAAGACTTTCATTTATTAAGCCCTGAAAATATTTAAAAATTTTTTTTTTGACTGTTCACAGCTGAGTAAAAAACACTAAAGATGTTGAGTTTAGTAGTTTCAGCCTAGGATTAAATGTAGCTGCTCTCTAATTGGTTAGAGCATAGGAATAGATTTGCTGTCATCAAATAAAAATAGAATGTCTGCCTGGCCATAGTACTTGCCTGCATTTCTTTTATTTTTTTTTTCGTTTGATATTCATCTCAGCAAACTGTCCTTAAGCAATAAAATATTAATTTAACAGGTCAGTATTATCTGAAAAAAACCCCAGTGCTTCAAAACAATAAAACCAAACCCCAACTGTTTTTGTTGTCAGCAAATTAATAATATTGAGGGATTTTTAAAATTTCCTAGAAGAAAATGTGAATAGTGGTGAATTGCCATAGTCTTTACATAAAAACATGCAGATTTTGAAATAGGAGGAGCTGTTTAGAGTTCAAATTTGACCAGCAGCCTTATTTGCAGTGTCCCAAATGGCTTTTGAAGGGTTGAAGGTATTAGGGTTGGGGTTTTTTTTTGTTGTTTAAACTGAAACAGGAACAGTGGTAGATGTACCAAAATGATCATGACTTCTGCTTTCTTTTTCTAACAAATAATTATTCAAATAATTAAAGGGTTTGTGCAGTGTAAATCTGTAGATGGACTAATGCCTTCCCTTGCACTCTTCTTGTGTTCTTAGGTTGTTCAAGTACATTTGCTTCTGCAAGGTAGAACAGAGCAGTGGTCAGGCCGCCTGATCCTAAAAGTGGGCTTTGCTCAACAGTGGTTTTTGGGCCCAGGACTGGGCTTTTGTCAGTGCATGAGGAGGTTTGTAGCAGATATTTTGCATAATTTCTAGCTGCATTTAAGTGACACTCTCTTTTGCTCATAGACATGAGGTTATGAAGTGACAAGAAAACTTTTCCTTTTAGCAGTAGAGGCAGTCTGTAGATGGTTGGGGCAGGTGATGTGTGTCCATATGTATTTTCATGTTGAGAAACTGCAAATAAAACCTGACTAGAGAGTATTAGCTTAGTCTCTGGCAGCTGCTGTGACTACAGCTATCTTCACATGCCCAGTGTTGTAGTGGCCTCTTGCTTTAGCCCTTCTGCTGGCCACATGGAAGGGACCAGGATGAATTTTCTTCTTCCACAGCTGATACAAAGTATGTGGAGCAACACCTAGAGGCAAGGTGAAGTACATCATTATCTTCATCATTTTACTGATGTTCATCATTCAGGTTTCATCTTTCTGCTTGAAAGATCCTGGGATTTTATTCACTGCCTAACATGCAGCAATTTTTTTTTCTGTATTGCTTTTTTTGTTCTTTTCCAGGCTTGTGGTGACTATTCCCATTCTGCTTTGGTGTTGCTCATGTTTTATTCCTTCACTAGTATCTTTGTGATGTGATTCACTCCCCAGTATACTCCATGGTTTACTTTCAAGAAATGACTTCCCATTCCAAGAATTTGTAGCCTTGATGCTTCTTGTCTCCATCCTTTTCACTTCCTTGGCATTATATTTAAGTTGGTTAAAATTGTTGTGTGGGATGGCATGCAGAATTGAGGTCTATTGTGGCAGTGTTCTTGCTGAAAGTTGGCTTCTTTAGTTAAGTAAAAGACAACTTCATCCTACTGGAGCTTGTAAGGATTTGCTCTAAGAGTTCGTCTTAATACGCTACAGTAAACTTGTGATAGCTCTCGGTTGGCAAAAGGGACTTGCCTGCCTGTTTTTAAGCTCCAAAATAGTTTTGTGAAGGAGTTGCTCAAATTGCTTTTATCAGAATATCAGACTGCCTGAAAGATGGGAAGATGTTTTGTCACCACTTCATATCTCAGTTCACAAAGGTGTAAGCAGTGAGATGTCACAGAGAAATTGGGGAAACTTGGAAATTGGAAAATCATAGAATCATTAGGGATTGGAAGGGACCTCAAAAGATCGTCTAGTCCAATCCCCCTGCCACAGCAGGACCACCTAGACCAAATTGCACAGGAACACATCCAGGTGGGTCTTGGCCATCTCCAGAGAAGGGGGTTCCACAATCCCCCTGGATAGCCTGTTCCAATGATGAGAAAGTATTAAGACTGACTTAAGTGTAGGGCACATTTAGACAAATTGCAGATTTTATACCAATTAAGAGTTCAAGTGACAGGATTTTCAATCACTGGACTTGGTCAGAGATGGGGAGAATGACTACTAAGATTTTAATTTCTAGAGGAGTAACAAAGGATTTTATTTCAAGAGTAAGAACTTTTATCAGGTGTTGTTCAGGCATGCAGGATTCTTCTTGAAAAAGATGAAAGTGGAACTAGAAATTGACTATTTGGTTCTAGATATATTACTCATTTAAAAAGAGGAATGCTTTTCTTACACTCAATTTCAGTTTTTAGGGTAGGCACATTCAGATTTAGGTATAGCCCAACTGGTATTGTTCCTGTGTCGATTGAAAATGTTTGCTCGGTATAGGTGAAGCTTGTGAAAAGAAGTCTGTTTAAGAACTGGTGGCCAGTGGGATTCATAAAAAGTACTGTTGCATCCAAGAAAAGTCAGGATTTGTAGGGTTTGCAGAAGTGGTTGTTTGATGTGGTTTCTCAGACTGTGGACTATTGGTACAGAGACTTCTCCTGAGGGTGTGATTCTACCCCAACATTTGTTGATCAGCAGCACTGCAAACCTAAGTGCAGTTGCACCACAATTTGGGTGCACCCAGTTCATGATGTGGGTACAGAGGCCGTAACTTGAATGTCAGAGATGAGCCTCAAATAATGAGAGAACACTTGGGGGAAGGTTGCAGGTTGCATCTGGTGGAGAAAGATAGTATGGAAAGGTAAGATAAAAACCATAAAACACGTTACTTGAGGTAGAAAGAAACTGGGAAGAATTAGATAACCAAATACAACGGGAAGAAAACATTTCATAGTGTGATCTTTTTTTTTGGCTTTTTTTTTTTTACACCATTGTTCCTAAAATTGTCTATTCTTGCTATGTTTCTACCTTTTATTATAACCTGGTTGTCATCTGGATCAATGTAAAACCTAAGTAGACCCGCTTGAAATATTTCTGTGCAATGAGAGAGGGCTTCAAATAAACCTCTTTGCCATAAATCAACCAGATTTTGTTAAATGTGCGTCCAAGGCTGTTGGTGTTTACAGTGTTTGAGCGTAGGAAAGTCACCTGCAATCTGGTTTATTATTAACCCGGTATTGATTTCTGTACAGTTGGAGTAATTGTGTGTACTAAGCTTATAAAAGCTCACATGTTCCACTGGTCAAATACTTGTACAATTGATATTTTTTACAACATTTTTTTATGCTTTTGAAGGAATGTGATGCCTCGTTGCCTTCAGAAGAGCTGGGTTTTGGTACAGGATAAAGATGAATTTAATATTCTTTTTATTAAAATCTGATGCTAATAGTACAGTATGAAGTCTTATAAAATGTGTGTTACTTTTATGTATAAAACTGCAGCGTTTACCCTGAGTTTATTATAGGTGATGCCATGAGCTGCTATCTTTGAAGATTTTTAAGGTCATGTTTTATGTTTTTTCCTTTTTAAAGAAAAACTGTAGTCCGCATAATTTCTTCTCTAAACTTCAGAGAAGAGTTTGGTTTCAGTTCTACTCAATTTAGTGTTTCTTAGTGTTTAAAGTACTGATTCATGTATGTGTCTGTACATTACCTCCCCCGCTGCCCTTTAACCCCCAACTGAAAAGAGTTAATCTACCCGTCAGGTTTATTTGCACAGTTCTTTATTCTCATTGAAACCAAAGCCTATAAAGGTCTTTCTGGGCCACTGGATCCAGCCCCCCCCCAGAGCAGGCAGCCTGTAATGTGATCAAGCTCTACTCACGCAGCCTTTGAAGTCTGGTGAGCCTGCTGCAAGGCAAAACTGCGAGCACATCCCAGCCTTTTCAGGTCACAATGAAACAATCTGCAAGAGGGGGAGGACATGACAGGGACGAACGATGCTGACAAGGCATTCAAAAATGCCTTGTCAATGTTTTGTCTCTGATGTGTTGCTTAGATTTTTCTGGTTGTTTGGGATTTTTGACTTGTTTTGGGGTTTTTTTGTTGTTTCAATTTTTAATGCATGAATTATAGCCCAAACAGAAAAGCTTATTCTAATATTATTGCTGTGTAACAAAGACTTACTAAAATCAACGAGCTTCAGGTGCTGCAGGTATCTCTGTCACCCAGGACAGATCCCTTACCTAAAGCATCAGCTTCATAAGACAGTTTGCTTGCTTTTTCATCTTTGGACAGCAGAGGCTTTTTCTTGTGTCCTATGTACATCAAGTCAGATTTTTTTTGTTTTTTATTCTGAGACCTGTCCAGTCTCCAGGATTTCAGGGTTTCATCCAAGGGTACTGAAAACTTAGTGGTGACTTAACATTTTTTATGTACTGATTTGCTGGGTGACTAGTTTCAAGTTCACATAGTTTTGAAAGGATGTATTAAAGATCAGTGTGGAAGAAGGAGGAACTATGCTGTTTGTATAAATATCTCAAAAGCAATGTCTCATTTGCTGTTGTAGTGGTAGCACCTATGTGAGCGAAAAAAACCACCGTTCCCTGAAACTGAACTGTGAAAGTGTCTTGCAGTATGTGAATTAGTTTATGGTGTCCAGCCATGCTGTGTCTAGGTAGGGATGCCAAGTTAAATTGCTGTTTTGCAGAACTCTAACTAAAAGTTGTATTTGCACTCTATTAAGTCTAGAAAGCAGCTAAAGTCGGTAGTCTGGCCTGTGGTTTTGACCCTGAGTGCTTCCCTCTTGCAGATCTCTAGTCATTATCAGCACTTTGGATGGACGAATTGCTGCACTGGATCCGGAAAACAGTGGCAGAAAACAGTGGGATCTGGATGTGGGATCGGGTTCTCTTGTGTCATCCAGTCTTAGTAAACCAGAGGTAAGGCTTAATCTCTTTCCTGTCTAAGTCTTTTAAAAACAGAATTGCCTGTAATGAACTGAATGTCACTTCTTCCATATGTGGTAGCTGTTAAATAACACAGCACACTTAGTACAGATAAAGTTTGGTGGTTATTCTCAAACTTCTTTATGTGCTTACATCATGTTGCCATTTCAAACTGGGGTGCGTCAGCGTTTTAGTCTTTGATAGTTATTACATATGTCAATCCAACTAGATGATGTAACTGAGTTTGGGGTTGTATGTAATAGCTGATTGAAAACAAGTTATACGTGATTTGAAGCAAATGAAAGGATAATCTGCTTTGTATTACTGGAGTATGTTTTGGCAAGTACTGGTTGGGGTGGGGTTTTTTCTCCTCAAAAGCAAAAGTCCTTGTGACTTCAATGCACAAAGGACTGTAGTTTTTTTTATTCTAGATGAGCAGGCTGCCTATGAAATACAATGTCTTAGCAATGAAGTAGTGCTGAAGGTCACACTCAATTACTGAGTGGTAAAGGGTTGCATCAGTTTCTTAACGAAGAACTAACTGTGAGAAGGAAATTAAAGGAGTTAAGATTTTTGTCTGGTACTGTTTCTTCCATCAGTTTGAATAAACTCGTGCTAGAAATTAAAAGAAAGTTGGTTGCTTTTTATCAATGCCCTGAAGAAGTGAGATTAATGAGTCATCCTCTCCTGGAATTAGGAAGAATAAATATATCAACTAAGAGGTTGCTTGTTATGATAAAGGGCACCTTTGATCCTTCACTGTTATGGATGGTTGGATTTGATGATCAGTCCTATATTGTGCTTTTGTGTGGTGAGTACTGAAGAGTGGAATTCAGGAGTATTCAGAGTGTATGAGCTCCTTGCTTGTGGTTCTTTATTGTTGTCCATTTACATGACCTCTCTTTCAGTATAAAGAAGTCTAAAGAAAGATTTGGTCTGTTGTTTTGGTTGTGTATGTATAAAAACTAATAATACCTCAGATTACAAAAATAAGGTGAATGTTAACTTATGTTCCTTTATTTCTGAGAATCTTGTTTGCAGACAAACCTTGAGACTTGTTCAGATGTATTTTTGTGCTTAAGAAAAAAACACTGTAGGAAGGAACTTCTCCCCACAAAATATATTCTAGAGTGGAACTGAAAAGAATACGGAAACCATAGAGAAATAACTCTAAAGAGGAGGGTGTCACTGGTTCTTCCTGAATGTTTTCAGTATTAAATATTTAAATATTGTTCTCTTATCTGCTACTGCAAATAGTTTCTGATGACCACATTGTGAAAACAGAACCACCAGATACAGACCACATTTGACATCTGTGCAAATGCAAACTTTAGTTTTGACTACGAATTGAGACCTGAGCCCAGGTTTTAAAAGATTTTGGAGAATGCAGCCATTGGATTCTACAGGAGTGGTTTTGTAAATCTAGATTTTGTCACTCTGTCTCTCCAGAGTTTTGATCTTTTCCCAATGTGGTATAACTGTAGAACCTAAACTAGCACTTTGTTTAAGCACTAACCTTTATCATGCAATAGTTAATCTAACTTTTACAAGTTAGCAGGTTGTGGTAGTCCATAAACACTTTCAAAAATTGTTCATTATGCATATGATGGCCAAAGACACTGATGGATTTTGGCTGTTTAAGATTGCAGAGCCTATGAAAGAACTAATTTTGGAAGTAAAACTTCATTCTAGCCTCTTAGAAGCTGCTAAGCATTATGAATACAGACCTTTTTAGACTTACTGTTACATAAACAAATGCTGTTAAGACACAATTTAACAAGAAAAAAAAGTGAAGAATGTGCCAAATAAGCTGCACTGTAAAAGCAATTATTTAAATATTTAACATTAAATATTTAAATGTTTAATCTGTTGTATCTACAGGAAGACTTCATGCAGTGTACCAAGGTGCTGCTTGCGTTATTTGCCTCTTTACAGTTGTAGGGACTTCTGGTTTGGGTCAAAATATTCATTACATTTTCAGAGTCTGTCATCTCCCCACTCTACAATATTGTCTTTGATTTGGACATTTGGCCTTGTATGTTTTTACTTTTTCCAGCTATTGAGCCTTTTTCTTCCAGTATTTTTGAGGTTAAAAAAGTTTCTTGTGCTTATAACTGCAATTTTTGTTGTAAGCCAGTATAATTTGTAAGCTGTTAACCTCTACTTCTTGCAAAAAGTGGCAGATGTGAAACACTTTGTGTTACAGTTGCAGCATTAAAGCTTTGTGCTCTTCAAGAGTGAGAAAAGTGTGTGTCCTGCTGTGCCTTAATTGTTTTGATGAGGTACTGGTCTTTTAACTGTCCTAGGTGAGAGTACAGTGAGCTGTAGTTCCAAGTCCTGATACAAAAGCATCAATTTAATTTCCAGGTACCTTTTAAGACACAACATCTTATCTTCAAAGTTTTTCAGATGTTTAATAGAACCGTAGTTACTTCCTTTGCCTAACGGTAAAACGTCAACTTGGCTGTCTGGAGCTCATGTGTTAATTAGGAAAGTGAGGTAGTAAAATTTCAAATGTTCCAGCAGCTCTGTCAAACACTTCAGCTCTTGAAACTACTGCTTAAGACACTGACAAGTGAGATGTTCATCATTTGTCATGTGAACAGATCAATTAGAAAGGAAAGGCTGCTGAACTACTGATTGTGTGTCTGGGTAACTAAAATGATAAAAAAATCATTCCTTGACTTGAAGCTGCAGCATAAACAATCACGGTCAGGGTGCCAGTACTGAAAAAGGTATGACTCTGCATTTCAGTCATGCATAAAAATTGTAAAATTTTATTTCCCTTTCTGCCGTGTTTAAAAAACAAACCCTTCTTTATAAAAGCTAAATGCATATAGCTCCAAGAGTTCTTATTTGCATGTAAAGATTGCATGTAAAGTCACTGAATCTCAGCTTTTCTAAAAGTGAGCTTATTTTTCATAAAAACACTTTACTGTTTACATTTTACTTCTCCAATGAAGCTGTTGTCTGCACTTGGACAGGAGTGAATGCTTTGTGAAGAAACAGCCTCATAAAACAGGGGTGTTTAATCATAGCAAAACCAGACACCTGCCTGTCACAAAATGGAAGTGGTTCATAACACATTGTTATGAGACTGTGTTGTCATTTACTAATGAGGGTGACAGGTTCTTGTACCTGGATGGCTTTATATGAAATTACTTAATGGGCTCCTGTCTTCTCTGAAGATCTATTATATGAGAGAAATGAAAGTGTGATGTTGCCTGTGCCATAGAATCACAGGATGTGTTGGTTGGACGGGACCTCTAGAGGTCACATAGTCCAACCCCTCTACAACAACCAGGAACAGCTTTAACTAGAACAAAAGAATACATAATGCTACATTCAGAGTATGTTAACAGAGTCAAAGTCATGTGGATAGTCCCAAGGAATTCTTACTTAAGGTTTCAAAAAATAAATGGCAAAAATATGCAGTTAAGCAAGCTAAATGTACTTTGTCAAGAAGCTACACAGTAACAAGCAGAAAAATTGTACGAATTGGCATAAAAATTCAAAGGGCTAAAACCCCATGGAAAGTGATAAACATTACATTAAAACAAAATGCAAATTAGTATCAGAACTATCATTAGCCATGTAAGATAAACTGCACTATTATCAGTATGGTAACGACCGGCCAGTATTAGGTAATATGACTGATAGAACAGGGGGAAGATGATGAATACACCATAGTTTCATGGTTGTGTAGGTTGGAAAAGGTCAAGTCCAACCATTAACTCAAGTGTCCCAAGGCTATCACTAAACCATGTCACTAAGCTCCGGGTCTGTGTGGCTTTTAAACATGTCCAAGGATGGTGATTCAACTCTCTCCCTGGACAGCCTGTTCCAAAGCCTCATGACCCTTTCCAGGATAGAAGATTTTCATAATGTCCAGCCTAAAGTTCCCCTGGTGCAACTTGAGACCGTTTACTCTCGTTCTCTTGTGAGAAGAGACTGATACCCACCCAGCTCTCTACATTCTCCTTTCAGCTAGTTGAGGACATTTCTCCCCTCGTCCTATCATTAGCAGTTTGGGAGAAGAGACTAGCACCAGCCTTGCTAACATCCCCTCATCCCCTTTTAGGTAGTTGTAGAGAGCAATAAGGTCTCCTCTCAGCCTCCTCTTCTCTAGACTAAATAACCCCACTTCCCTCAGCTGCTCCTCACAAGGTTTGTTCTTCAGACCCTTCACAAACCTTATTGCCCTTCTCTGAACCTGTTCCAGCACCTCAGTATCCTCCTTGTGTTGACATGCCTAAAATTGAACCCAGTACTTCAGATATGGCCTCACCAATGCCCAGTATAGGGGAACAGTCACTTTTCTTATACCTGCTCCTGCTGGCCACACTATTTCTGACAGAAGCCAAGATGCCACTGGCCTTCTTGGCTACCTAGTCATACTGCTGACTCATATGGAGACAGAAAAAAGTAACTGTGGGATGGATAAATCATAGAGACATTTCTGGAAAAAAGCTGGTAGCTGATGTTTGAAGAGAAAGGAAAAAATAAGTAGGATGGTGATGATATGAGAGTAACAGCTTGAAAGAACGTTCATGGCTGTGACATGGTTTTTCTTCGCAGTGTCAGGGATTGCTGCAGGGAACTCGGCCTCACCAGGCAGCTCCAGCCATAGTAGTTTCAGTACTCTGGGCAGAGGCTATGCTGGCTTGTACTTGATATAAGTAACAGCTTTTTAAAAGCAAGACTCTTCTTTACTTATTTGAGAGAATAGGGACCTGAAGTGCTAAGTACTGAGGTTGACATGTGGACAGTTCCTTTTTCTTGTGAGAAACCACAAATGTCCAGATTCTTTTGGACTGCAGAGAAAAATAATCCCTTGTCTTGCTTTCCCCGAAGCAAGCAACCTTGAGAGAGAGAATCTGGATTGGATAACAATGGTTGTCTCCTTCAGGGGGGAAGTTGCTGATGCAGCACCACAGTACAAAAATGAGTCTTTGCAGAGGCCACCCAGTGAGAGAGTCTGTGTCTCTTGATGAGACTCTCTCTTCTCCCTCTCTGCAGACAGGCTGCTGCAGGTGAAATGGATCAAACTTGGATAATGACCTGGACTGTAAGTTTAATGAGCATTTGTCAATGATAGGATGGGTGGATTTTTCTTCTATTACAGACTTTCTCACTAACTTTGGGTTTTATGTTAGGGTGCTTTTGGTCAGAGGTGTTATCCTTTATTTCGATGGTGGAGGGACAGTGAGTAAAGACCGATAATAAACTGTGCTTCCTGCTGATGGCCATGCTCCTTGGACTGAGTTACAGAACTGTCAAAACAGGATCATAGGACAAAATACGTTTCAGTCCACAAGGCTGACATTTACAGCAGAAATAGTAAACGCACCTCTGCATCCTGGAAAAAAGAAATAATTGGGTCGTGTCATGAAATGTCAACGTCCTTATCCCTCTAGTGACTCTCAGTATCTTTTAATTATGTTGTATAGATATTAAATTCTTGCCGTTTTCTATTATGATGGCCGCATAAATGTTTTCTACAAACCTGGACACCCATATTGTCTTTCTTGGACATTAAATGTGGCATGGTTTTGTGGAATAGCGTCGTATTATGTTTTTCCTTCCAGAGAAGTGTGGAGATACAAAGAAGGTTTTTATCTAAATCAACTGAAAGCTAATTGCATTATAGGCAAAATGAACCCATTGATACCTTCAGCAGTTTGATCCTTTTCTGCCCTTCTGAGAGCATAGACTTGTGCTCAGAGCAGTGAGCTGGGGAAAAAATTTGAAATCTCCAGAGCTCCACTAGTGTCAGGATTTAATGTACAATATGAATGCACCAGTTGCTTTTCTCTTGCCTTTAATAGCACCATAAGTAGTTTCAAATACTCAGTGCTTTGATTCCCTGAAAGAACTACTAAGCTCTGCTGTGGAGTTCCTGGATATCTAGGAATTGCTTAAAGGCACTGACCACCTGCCGTTTCCTTGCACATGGCATAAGGCCACTTCTGTGCAACGGAAGAAAGGGCCAAAGCTCTCCTGGGTGGTTTGGGAACACAGGAAGAAACTTGGTAACTCTCATCCTTGGACCTCTCACACTTCAGTATAGAAGAAATTGCAAAGCATACACTAAAGTGGGTCAGCATAAGACGAGGTCAAAATGCCCTCTGAGGGGCTTGAATTGTGATTTCTGGATTCTTTCCAGTGCCATCCCAGGGAGGGGTAAATAATTTAAACTTGTCTTTGAGAGAGCAATCTTGTGACATTGGTTTAGGAAAGTCACACCCACAGCTCAGAGCACCCCTGTAGCAGCATTTCATTACCTTGAAGAAAAATGAGGTTTTTGTTTGGTCTGTAACTTTTTACTTCAGTTACTTCTAATTCTTCTTGGTTAAATCACTGCCTGTAAATGACATCCAGTGAAAAGCTCAGGGATGTTTTGAGCTTGGGTGGGAAATGCTTAAGACTAACAGTCAGACTTGTTTGAGTACTTCTACTAAAAAGGTTATAGCAGCTGTTGAATATGGGGCTGAGTATTACAAATTTCTACTAAACCTGTATAAATCTGTTCTGACTCCGCTAACAATCACTGGGCAAAACAGACATATGCATTTCAAACTACACAAACATTTTGAGAAAAGGGTGCTCTCTCTGGATTCTGCTTAAAAACAAATGACTCTGTCTGGTTTACTAGCACATTTGCTATTTGCTGTAAAGCAAAGCTTTACTGTAGAAAGCAGTAGTTTTTAAAATGTTTATTAATGCTGTAAAGTTACTTTCCAGCTATATTGTGACTAGATGTGACACTTTGAATTGCCATAAATTAGTGGATTTGTATTGAGGTGAATAATTTGGGAAAAATTTGTTTCTTTGCAGGTAAAGAGGTATAATTTTAGTTGCCTCGAAGAGTGTCCTAGTTGAGTTTAACTGCCTTAGCTGGTGTTTGTCTGTTACTGTGGTACACAGAAACCACCAGATGCTCTGACAGCTGAGTTACCATTCCTCTAGAGGAAGGCCGGGGCATTAGCCAGATCTGCATTGTACAGGTTTTCTGTAATAGAAATGGAATTAAACTGTAAAAAATGAGATAAAATATATGAGGCTTGATAACAAATTTTGTTGAAGGTTGGAGGTTACCAGTTTAAAACTGGGAATACTGTGTACCAAGAGATTGGGTGATGGGTTATCAGCTGCCATTGTGATTCCTCTGCAGGGGAAGGACATGTGATCCTGCGCTGCCTGCAGGGAAAGAGAGAGAGATATTACTGTGTTAAATGGTCCTGGAAAAGCTCATAATGAATAAGAAGTGAGTGTCCAGAATTGTACTTCAAAGGAAGATAAATTCTAATTGCAGTTGAGGCAGGGAAAGCTTATTAGGGCTATTGAGGGGAGTGGAGCCTGCATTTTGCAAGAAGAGAACAGATGTGACTGCTCTTTAACTACATAGATTTATTATGATTCCTGGTGGCACAATTGTTGCTTCTCATTTCTGTTGCTGGAAACATGCATGTTACAAGGCCATTTCCCAAGCCTATCACCTCTAAAGAGAGGTGATAAGTTTCTCTAGTTTCTTTAGTTTCTCTAAAGAGAAACTTACTGAAGATGTCTGTGGATTTCTGAGTACAGATCTTTGTTGTTTTCCTGGTGACATGAAGTGTAAGTTACAGTTTTTCTGAAAACCAACTTAGAGTGATATTTAGTGGACAAGAAGTCACTGACAAAAGACTGATTGCTTTCATTAGAGATTGGAAGGGACCTGGAAAGATCTAGTCCAGTCCCCCTGCCACAGAAAGAACTCAGCGGAATCAAAGAATGTTATGGGTTAGAAGGGACCCTGAAAGATCATCTAAGTCCAACCTGGATAGCCAGAAATTGTGCTTTTCTGGGAAATGTAACTAAACTAAATTAACATACTAAAATAAATTGAACCAAACTAGTAAATTAAAACAATGTGGTCAACCTCTTGACCCCTCCCAGAGGAGGGGAATTGCTGATGGATGCCTGAAATGTATTAGGAGTTAATGTGATGCAGCATGATTGTTGTCAAGGTGATACGTAGGGCTATTGCTCAGATGACTGGTCTTGTGAAGTTTTGTTAAATACGTGTTTTCAGGCAGTCATCTTTGTTCAGTGGCTTGTTCAGTTAAAAAAACTCAAGGAATTTGCAATAGCTGCAGCACTGATAGAGCTCTGATAAAGTGCTGATGTGTTTTTTTTCTCACTTGTACTCAAAGATGTTTGGGGGGATGACAACTTCTGCTGTAAGATGCATAGAAAGCTACAAAATTACATCTTGTAGTTTGTATACCATCAGAACTCTCAACCTCAGTCCTCACAAGTGATGCTTTGCCTTGAGCAAAGCCAGGAAAGTTTCTTTGAGTTACGCTGGGCTAATGATTTGTCACCGGCTTTCATCTGTCATGCTCACAGACATGGTCAAAATGCACCGCTGGAAATCTTGGAAAGGTCATTTGCCATCAGCTCTCTGTCTCAAGGCTCCCTGTTGTTTAGTTATCTTTCTAGTAGCTTGTAATTTAATTACTTACGGTACATTGCCTGGTTTGTATTGGCTGTTACACAGATCTAGTGTTTACAGTTATTAAAACTGATCAGCTCTAGTAATGTTTAGATAAATATCAGTTTCAATGCAGGGAAAGAATAACTTGCATATTTGGAGCTCAGCTGTCCAAAACACAACAGAGTGATTTATTCTGCCTCTTTAAACTCTCAGCCTGTATCTTTATCTGTGAAAGAAAGTGCCTGTTGCAAGTGCCAAGCATTTTCGACAGTTTGGCAAATCGCTCCACTAGCAGTGCAGCCGTTGACATCTCATTTCCGCATTTCTGTTGGACTTTGTCCTCTGCATGGAGGTAACTGTTAATCTTTGTCAGAGTCACCACGTGTTCCAAGCGCCTTGCTTTCTGTGAATCCCTGAAAGAACAGACTACCTTAGCCATGCTCTCTTCTCCTCCTGGAGTGGTCTCTCTTTTCCCACAGGAGTTGCTCTCTGACTTAATTTTTCAATGCCTATAGACTCTTTGTCCTTATCAAAGAAAAAACACCCTACCCAGGTGTAAGAAGCTCACGGTCAGGCCAGCTGAAACCTGGGATCCCTGAACTGAGATGGGCTTCTGGTATAGCTTTTTTTCCCAGTCTCTGAAGAGAAGCATTTTAGTATAGCTCCCAGGTAGGGTGAAGGTGGTGGTATAGTTAAAACATGGTTTTGAAACATCCCGGTACAGAAGCCCTACTAATTTTGATGTGGTGGCTAATGAACTTCAGTGTAGAGTCTGTTTCTGTAGAGGCAGATTTTGGGTAGTTTTAATTTTCTTCAGTAATTACCTATACGTGCTATTGGTTTGAAGGAGCTCAGTGACAGGCTCAGTAGCAACAGCTCTGGTTTGTCTCTGAAAGGTTCTCTGTCCCATTCCTGGAAACATTCAGTGCCAGGTTGGACAGGGCTCTGGGCAACCCAATCCAGTTGGAGGATTGGACTAGATGACTTTTCAAGATCTTTTCTCACTAAAACCATTCCATGATTCCAAGTTCCTGAAGATTGTTGCAGTCTTTCTTATTAAATAAAACTTGCCATGTCAAAGAGGGGGGATGGAATATTGTCAAAGTCTTTCTTAAAGCACAGTGTGTTGGGTTTTTTTATTATTATTAAGGAGAACAGTTTTTAAAAGTCTGTTACCATAGCAGCGGAGCAGGCTGGCATCTCTGTAGTCAAAACCCCAAGTCTTGTCTGACTATGATTAAAAGTAATGGTGGTATTTTAGTTTGTTAGTCTTCAGAAGGGTCTCTGATTGCACTACAAACAGGATTGGGGACTTGATCTCTTTTAAAGCTGGGCAGTCTAGTTAATATGGCATGGTTCTTCCATTTCCCTGCATGGCTACTCAAGGATGGGCAGAGGACAGGAGGACTACTTCTTTTAATAGAAAACTCAAACTGAAAAAGATACTGAAGAGTATCAAGCTACTGTGCTGCTGTCATCTGTTGTTTTTTCACTGTTAGTAAAAGAGTGTTTTGTTGTGATCCTGGTATCTTACACCTGATCAGGTTTTAAACATCTGTAGTGTAGAATTGTGACAGATACCAACATCACTTATTGATTGAATCTGTTGGAAGGATGGTGCATGTGCTACTTTCAGAAAAGAGGAAAAAGGAGTTTTCAGCAGAGTTCTCTAGTACTTAGGCACAGGATGACAAGCATCACTCCATGTGCTCATCGTACACAAAATACAAGGCCATGGAAGTTACAATTATGACTTAACCCGGTCCTTTCTAGCCAATTTTAAATGAAATAGAGACTATCATCTTGTGGAGTATGGGGGATGGTGGAAAAAGACAAATGACTGTAATGGATAGAAACTTCTGTCATGAGGATCTTATTGTGGGCAGGAGCAGGGGACCAGCCTGGTCATAGGGTGAACTGTTACTGGGTGAGCTGTACAGCCTGAGGGTGAAAATCATCTTGAGGTTTGAGAAACATCTGTGCTCTCTGTTGCTGTGCAAAGAGCTAGTGTGTCATATCCTAGCTAAGATAAAACCTATCTCTGATGTGCCGCTCTAGCACAGGCTGGCTTCTTTCCACAGGAGGAAGGCCGCGTAGCTCTGCCTCCATAAACTGCTCCATAAAATGCTGATTGGATGTCTGAGTGCAGCCTTTCTCACTGTACTGGTCTTGAAGACCAGTCTAGGCATGTACAGCTGCTAACATAAACAGGAGATAGCCAGGAACAGGCCTGAACTTTGTAAACAAATGTACCACTGACACCAGAAAGTAAGTTTTTCTAGATGGAACAACCACCTGTCTGCTGGTGTTTCCTGCCTCAGCTTCCTCATTGCCCTTGAACACATCTCAAAGTTACTTTGCTTATGTCAGTCATGGGCTGCCCTTTGCAGTCAGTTTTCTTCTTACTCAGTTTTCTTCTTCCTTGGCTGATTAATCAGCACTGTACGCTCTGAATAATACTTTGCTCTTGGTCTGGTGCTTTAGGCAGTAGAGTAACTCAGCAGTCTCTGCTGTTCAAGATTGTGCTAGCTCCTGAGTCTTTGTCCTTTTCTTAAGGAAGAGGTGATGTTGTGAGCCTTGCAGCAAGTTTGAAGGAAAAAAAAAATCTTAAACTCTAGTTGTCCCCTTCATCCCAGGGTACTGTTGTTTGATTTGGGTTTGCTGGATAGTAATGATATGCTGCCATCCTTGTAGGTCCCTGCGCTTCAGGGTTTCTGCAGGTAGCTGAATATGAATCAACATCCTGAAACACAAGCTGAAGAGAAGTAACTTTTCAGGTTGTAAAGGGGCTGTCTCTCTGCACACATACCTACGAATGAGAACACTAAATCAGTTCCAGACCAATCTGAGCTAGGGACATCTGGATACACACACATACAGTGGGCAGGTATCCTGAAAAATCTGTAAATACTTAAAGTAAGGATACCTGTATTAGTGTATGCCTAGGGATTTTGAAAAAAAGTGGAAGATATGACTTCTGCTTTCTCTTTCCCAGATTTGTTTGTGCAGACTCTTGTTTCTACCCTTCAGAGTGAAGCTGCCATATGTGACTTCTCATACATTGCCTGGATTAATTTTAAAGGAGCTTGAAAGACATAGTTCTCAGAGAACTAGCTTTCTTAAAAACATGCCTGATGGTGGCTTTGATCTTATTTGTTACAGTGATCCTATTGGGGGAGGGGGGAGGAATTGGTCCCCTTACTTAAGATCACACAGGTTAATTAGTAACTGGAACGAAGCTCTGGCAATTCATCCTAAGTTTAAAAACCACAAGATGAAAGGTTACAAAAACATGAAGACACAACTCTTCTGACTCTAAAGAGAAGATTATTTCTTTTTACCTTTTGTGTTGTTACTTCCTTGGGATTATTGGAAAGTCGAGCCTATCAAAAGCAGTAATATTGACTGACCTGGGCAGGCTTCTCTCAGTTGCACCTGCACATGAGCAGCCTTGGTCTGTGCTTCCTGTCACAGAGCGTTGGGCAGGGGAAATAAATGCCACACTTACTGTTAAACAGCTTGTGGGGAAGATTTAGTACTTCAGCTTGTTTTGATCTCTTGTTTACATGAAATTTTTCTTTTTTTCTTCACGGCTCCATATCAGCAGCTTTCTTCCTGCACTGATCAACCTGCTGTGGAAACTCGCGTGCGGTGCCCTCCTTTCCAGTAAAGAGTCTAGACAGCAAATTCCCTGGTAGTGTATGCCATTTCGGATCGTTATGCTTTTTTGCTTTTTTTTTTTTTTTTCCCTGTCAAGGCTTTTTAGAAAACTGCATTACCTCACCCGTCGGCCTGGAGATTGAGCAGCCAGCGTTGCTGATAGGGCTGCGGCACCCTGCGCTGAGCCAATGGAGAACTTCAGCTTCAAACTCTTTAATGAGCAAAAGAGCAGTGTCTCGTTTAGGGATGATAGTTAATGTGGGGATGGGTTTTTTGGGTTTTTTTAAGTGTTACTTCTGAAAGACAAGCCACTTAACAATTATGTGCCATATTGCTGACCAGTGAGGCTGAACAAATAGCTATTTACATTGACGGATCAGAGGAATGTGTAAGTGCAGCGTGGTAACCTACATTTTCTGTGCCAAGAGATTTGCAGCTGACTGCCTGGGTGACTCACTCCTTGGATTAGGAGATGAGGTAATGCTTTTGAGATACAGGGTGATGTCATTCCTTTACCTGAGCTGCATGCCGATGCTAGTTGCTAGTACTTTCAAGGAAAGTCCCTTTGCTGCCTGTGATATACCAGAGAAGGAGCTGCAATAACTCAGATAGGAGCTGTTGTTATTAATGTCCTTCTGGCCTCTGACTAAATTGGTCTTTTTAAAATGTCAACACAAGTGGCTACAAATGCCTTTTGTTATGTGTGCGGGGGGGAGCACCTGCAAGTGTGCGTGTGTACGTACCTGACCCGTTTTTCAAATACAGCTGTTGTAGTAACAGACCTTTGTGGTGGTCAACACCATGTCACAATGTCACATCATCCCATTTATAGACTAATCTTTAAAGAAGGTGATTTTTCTCCCCTTCCCCCTATTTTTTCCCTCTGGTACTGTCCTTCAGTGCAATAGCAATGTTTGTTCCTGATGTGTTCAACAACAGTTGTGTCTTTTCTCATCCTTTCCTTCTCAATGACACACAGGACGTGCTGCTCCCATAGGCACCCTCAAGGCTGGGAGCATGGGCAGGTGACCAGCAGAGCTGACTGAAATGGTCTCATCTGGTCTCAGCAGGTTATCAGGACTGAGACTTTAACAGATGAGCAGGTAGTGCCCCACTGACAGGGAGCTGTTGAAGGCATACAAATCATGACCTGATTTGACCCATATCTTTGGAGTATAGGAGTGTGTTGCTGAGATGAGCTTCATGTGTGTTGGGGATCTGGATGTTCCCAGAAACAGCCAACATTTTGCCTGTTTGCTAGTGGAAAATTTCCTACTTGCGTACTGGAGCAAGACCTTCAGGACAAGGGAAATGCTTAGGATGAGTAGTGTCATACTGTCCTGAGAGTTTGCAGTAACCCACCAAGTCTCCCTGGCTCAGCAGTGATTCCTGGTCACTGCTTCCTCTCTCCAGCAGCTGATTAGAAGGTTGGCAATCTTTCCAGCGCATCGCGTTACAAATTCATTGTGATTGCGGCTTCCAGCAAGCCTATCCGAAGCCTGAACTTGCAGGTGGCTGTCTAGCACATGTCTGGTTGGACCACATTATGTGAGTTGAGCTGACTTGCGGCCAGTAGAATTTCTTTGGGATCTGACTTGGAAATCGGTTGATGGCTGCATTTGCTTGGCTTGGAAGCAGTGGTGCAGAAGCTGGTTTGATTTTTGTGTATGTGGAGAAATGATGATAAAAAGGAGCTTTGCTGTTCATTTTTTTACATATATGGACGGTCTCATTGCTGGAGATGAGTGTGGGCCTTCAAGCTACTTGCAGGTATCTGGACCATGTCAGGGAGAAATCTTACAGAGGGCTTATTAATGCAAAGTAGCAGCATTTTTGAAAGAATGTATTAGAAAAGCATTTTACGCTGCTCTCTTATGTTGAATGTTTTAACAAGGTTCTCCAATGTGGTCACAGCTGCCACTTTGGCACTGGCACCTTTTTGTTTTTACAGAGGTGTTTTCCAAAATCTGCCTGCCTTTGTTTCTCAAGATCACAAGGCTGCTCTTGAATATGAACACTTACGTAAACCTTATTTGTTTGCTTTGTTTTTCCAGTGATCAGGTGATTTCTGCATATGACCCCTCCCTGCACAAATTTGCTTTTTTGTTGGTTTGTTTGTATAAGTGAGTGTATAGAGCTGTATGTGTGCTTTTCCTCCCCAATGCTAAACCACAATGAAACGTTTCATCTCATGCAGTGTCTCCTGCAGGATATTTGGCCTTTTTTTTTGCCATAATGTAAATACCTCATACATTGTTTTGCTTTGTAAAGGACTTGGTCTCTACTCTGAGAGTTTATTTTTATAGTCTCTTTAATTAGATATTGTGTTGCTGAGGGGATTGTTTATTTTAATTGTCAGTCATCATGAGGCTTTTCAAAGCCAGAAAGCATCTGTGTTGGACCCTTTAGGGATCTTAAATAGACACCAGCATCGTTGGGTAACTCACCTGAATTTTCTCTTTGAATGAGGTGTGTCACAGGATAGGAAGCTGTATTAGTCACATCATGGACACGTTTACAAGATCTGTTTTTCCCTCCCTACTTAAGTGAATCCCAACTTTGCTTAATGCTGTTTATTTGTCTGTGACCCAGTTAGAGGAATAAAAAGTCTCGTGTTAGAGAGAATTTTAATCATGCAGAAGATGTGGGTTTCAGGTCCTCGTGGTAGTTCCAGAAATAATAACCAGAGACCTTCTGGATCTTTTGTATGGATTCATGATATACATCTGTGCTTTGGAGTCTGAGCAGGAATCTTTTTCCAGAAGTGATGCATATGCACGTACCAGAAGTAGCTTTTAAATTCTAATGTGTAAAGTGTAAAGGATCTCAGTTGAATGTAATTACGTTGTAGGATACTGCCAAAATGGACAGAGGTTCTGAAAAATCCTTAAGACTTTGCCTGTTAATCCATATCCTCAAAAGCTAAGATGATGTGAATCACAGTTTCTCACTGTTCTTGATGGGCACAGCCTGTGTGGCTCCATAGTATTAGTTATGGTCTATCATGCTGATAATGAGTTTCTTAATAAGTCCCTTAGTACTCATTGTTAATGACTCATTCTTCTGAACTAGCATCTCCTTGAAAAAATGTAACAGAAGAAACTCCTTATCCTGGTGAAGGCTTTTCTTTTTTTCACTTGTTGAGTGATTAAGGAAAAAGCTGGCAAGTTTTGAAAGAACAGTATATGTATAATAAAACAGAAATAGAAGAGATTCTGGGAAGGAGCAGGTAGATAACTGTCTGGAAAGGCAAAGGTGAATTGTGAGTTCTGATGTTAATAGAACTATAGAATGGCTTAGCTTGGAAGGGACCTTAGAGATGATCTAGTTCCAAGGCCCCTGACAAGAGCAGGGACACTTCCCACTAGACCAGGTTGCCCAGAACCCCATAGAACATGGTCTCAGACACTTCCAGGAATGGAGCATCCGCAACCTGTTGCGGTGCCTCACTACCCTCATGGTGAGAAATGTCTTTCTCCTCTCTTTTAGCTTGAAACCTTCCCCCTTTGTTCTACTACTAGATGCCCTTGTAAAAAGTTCCTCTCCAGCTTTGCTGTAGGCAATTACTAATTACAATCTGGACTGGTTGTTAATTTTAAGAGTTCACATATAGGCTCAGCTTTCTTTTAAAACCAAATTCACTCTTCTGAGCTAGAGACTGATTCTGTGCTTAGCAATCAGCTAACTCTGGAAATAACAACTAAGTGGGACTTTACCTGTAATGCCAATGCTTTGAAACCATGATCTGCAAAACTTGGGCTTTAACCAGTGTCTGTCTCTTCAAGAATCTTGTAATGTATATTGTGTGTTCTGCAGTTCGGAGAATTACTAATCACCTGAATGAGCTTCACAAAGTTTAGCTCAAACTGGAAGAAGTGATGCAGACTGAACTGTTTTTTAACTAAGGAGAGTGATTTAATTTGAATGCCCCAGAGTTTTATGTGTTGGGTAAAACTTTGTATTCCAGAATCTCATGTTTCAAAGCCATGAAACAGGATTCTTCCACCTTGCTTATATAGTGTTTCTGTTTCCTTTTGTGATCTGCATGTTCTGAGAGGGGAGAAGTTAATCAGTTGCTAACCTTCAATTCCCTTAGGTATTTGGAAACAAAATGATAATCCCTTCTTTGGATGGAGATCTTTTCCAGTGGGATCGGGATCGAGAGAGCATGGAAGCAGTTCCTTTCACAGTCGAATCTCTACTTGAGTCATCATACAAATTTGGCGAGGATGTTGTCTTAGTTGGGGGAAAGTCTTTGACGACCTATGGGCTGAGTTCATACTCAGGGAAGGTAGGAGCCTGAAAAGTTGTCTTGTGTATGTTTGTTTTGGAAGTGCTGTCTTGCAGATAGGTTCTTGTTGAGATTTAAATTGCAGGACAGCTCGAATATACATCTGTATGGCATGAAAGAACAGATGGGCAAAAAAAGCTGCAGGCTGGAGTGAGGCTGGTACTGGGAGATGGTACTGCCACTGCAATCTCCCCCTGCCTGATAGCTCCTGCTGTGCCTTCTGTGCTGGCTTTAACCATCTTCTCACCCTTTTTGCTAAGCTGGTTTTAACTGGGTATCGCAACAGAGTTGCTACTTCTTGCTGGTTTGGTTTTGTGTTGCAGCCTGTTCTGCAAGGGGTTGGGGAGTGCCAAAGCCAGCACAAGGGAAGGAACAGGGGTTTTGTGACCAGAAGTTAGTGAGGGGGGGAAAAGAAGGATGACATTTTACTGAGTTGGGAGAGGAGTTCAGCTTTATCATATAATTCTGCTTGAAGCAGACTTTGCTCTTCAGTTTACTGCATATCAAAGAAGGCTTTAGGTGACAATTTTTTCACAATTAACTTATCTCACAACTAATGAGAGTTATATGGTTGGAAACAAGATAAACTTTCAACATAATGGAAAATGTAAGATTTTTAGTTGTTGTCAGGGAGTTTATTGTCTCTTAGAAAATGTTCTTACATTTTAAAGTCACACGCAAAAATTAAGCTAAAAACTACTTGCTGTCAGACTAGTTCAGAAGGTATTTTTCTGAAACCCATTCACAGAAGAAATTGCATTACTCACAGTCCTAGAACTGACATCCCCTCTCCTCAATGTCAGATGCAATTAAAATGCTTGTAGATGCTTTGTGTAGCGAAGATCCAACACTTGCTAAATCAGACATACTGATCCAAGGTAAAATATAGATTCAGTTTAAAAAATATAAACTTGTAATATTTTTTCACAAAATTAGTATTTTTGTTTGGACTCTTGGTTTTGATGTAGAACACTTACATGGTACTAACAGTGTAGAGCAGTCACTAGTAAGAAAGGGCATAGACCCAAAGCTCTGGTCCAATAAACCATTTTGATTTCCTTATTTGATAGCAGAGGGTATTGTGTACCACTAGACTGCTTCTCCCCCAATGCTCCGGAAGTGGAAATTTCAGTTTCTGCCTTGATTTCTTGTTTATGCTCACCATAGAAAAGATGCCTCATACAGGCAATAGTGCCTGTTTCTTAAGAGGCTGGGAGTTTGTTGTCCTTGACAGAAAGATGTTGAGACTTCCTAAAACTGTGTTCAACTCAATTTTCAAAATACAGTTGCCTGAAATAATCCAAATTCGGCTTGAAATTGGGACTGACTGGAAGAGTTAAGTAAGGTTGTCTTTCCCCTTCAATAGCTGATTGAAGGCCCTACACTGTTTTATATAAACCAGTAATATTTTGTTCAAAGCTAATAGAGTTCTGCTTTCATGGTGTATTTGCTCCAGCATAATTATGCTGTGGATCTTGTAGGAACATTCTTTTTATGCCCATCAAAACAGTGGGAAAAGAGAAAGTTAAGATTTCTTTCTGTTAGAAGTGAAAGATGTGCAAAATACTGTCAAAAAATAGTCAAAATAGCCCAAACTCTGGCCTTACTGGAATTTTTGAAGAAAAAAAATCTTTTTTGAAAAACTGTAGTTCTGAAAATTCCTTATCTCATAAACCAGGCTTTCAGCATCCTTTAAGTCAAGCATCTAAAGTCACAGAGCTCTAAATTGCCTGTGAGCCAAAAATGTGTTGTAAGGATTGTTAGCTTTGAATATTACTATTGATTACATTTGTTTTTCTTGAAGTTCTTCAGAACTTTGAAGCATGTGTGAGTCTTGCCTTGTCTCTTAGGTGAAGTACATCTGCTCAGCTATGGGCTGTCGCCGGTGGGATGATGATGAAACAGAACAAGAAGAGACACTTCTATTACACCGAACCCAGAAAACAGTCCGTGCTGTCGGACCACGCAGTGGCAATGAGAAGTAAGCGTTCAGAAAGAATCCTTTAGACAGATAAGTTCTTAATACATAATGTTTTAAGGATTTCACCTCTTTCTTACTCTCACAGAAGTGTTTAGATTGTCAACCAAAGGAATGCAGCAGACTACTGGATAGAATCTAACCCCTTTATGCTTTATTGCTTTTAAAAAATGCCTTGAACTTAAGTTTTATGGAGGATTATTAAAAATAAGTGCACATATTTACTCCCTCTAAATCAATTGAAAATAGCTTTCCTTGTTCTTGTGTTTCTCAAAAGAATGTCACTGGTCTGCTAGAAGTCTTCATGTAACCTACTGACTCACTTTAAAGTTTTTTAACCTACTCACAGTAATTGACACTGTGGTTCTTTTATACTTGATTACTTTGGCTTTCATTTTAAGTTGGTATTTTAGAAAATAAGACTGAACACATTTTAAAAATCCCATTCTTCAGTCCGTGTGGCTCATAATGTAGTTAGTCTGTTCTTTCCAAGCTGTAGAAATGGTTTCACTGTGACTTTCCTAAGGCTGTCATGTTGAAGTTTTAATTGTGTGTTCTGCACTTAAAAATGATGAGTGTTCTACTTACAGATGAGTGTTCTACTGAGAAAACACCTCAAACCCACTTCTGTCCTCTTTCATACATACAATCACTGCCCAACAATTTTAGTCATTCTCTGTTCCCCTGCTCCCCCTTCTGTCTGCAGCAAGATTTGATAGATTGGGCCTGCAGAACCATTACAGTGGACTTCCAGAGGGCAGACTTCAACCTGTTTACAACACTGATTGATAAAGTTCCTCAGGGTACAGTCCTGGAGTGCAAGGTGGTCCAGGAAGACTGGACTTTCTTCCAGAAGGAGGTCTTAAAGGCACAGGAGCAGGCTGTTCTCATGCATCATAAGACAAACTGGCAGGAAAAATTACCAGCCTGGCTGGACAGGGAGCTTCTGCTGTGACTTAGGAGAAAGAGGAGACTCTAGCACTTCTGAAAGAAGGGGCAGGCTACTCAAGAAGAGTACAGAGTTTTAATTAGGTCATGTAGAAAGAGGGGCAAAAGCTCAGCTAGAACTCAGCCTGGCCACCACTGCAAGAGATAATAAGTGTTTTTACAAGTATGTTAACAACAAAAAACCAAGGAGAGTCTCCATACTTTATTGGATGCAAGGTNTATGTATTCAGTCTCCTGAGCTGAAGATAGAGTTGGAGATCAGCATGGTCCCCTCATAATCCAGGAAATAGTAGTGTATGAACTATTAAGCCAGCTGGACACCCATAAGTCTATGGGACCTGATGAGATCCTGCTGAGAGAGCCGGCAAGTGGAACTTGCCAAGCTTCTGTCCGTCATTTATCAGCAGCCCTGGTTAACAGGGGAGGTCCTGGACTACTGGAAACTTGCCAACGTGAAGGGCAGAAGGGAGGTTCTAGTGAACTACAGGTCTGTCAGCTTGACCTGGGAAACAGAAGATTATGGAATAGTTCATCTTGGGGTGATCAAGTGGCAAGTGCAGGACATCAGGGGGAACAGGCTCAGCCAGCATGGGTTCATGAAGGGCAAGCCCTGTTTCACCAGCCTGATCTTTTTCTGTGGTCAGGTGGCCTGCCTAGTGGATCAGGGAAAAGCGGTGGATGTTGCCTACCTGGACTTCAGTCAGGCATTTGACAGCAATTCTCACAGCATTCTGCTGGAGAAACTGGCGGCTCGTTGCTTAGACAGGTGGACTCTTCGCTGGATTAAGAACTGGCTGGATGGCCGAGCCCAGAGAACTGTGGTGAATGGGGTTAAATCCAGTTGGTGACAGGTCACAAGTAGTGCTCCTTAGGGCAAACTTTTGGGACCTGTCTTGTTTAACATCTTTCTCAATGCCCTGGATAAGGGGATCAAATGCACCCTCAATAAATTGACAGGTGACAGAAAATTAAGTGGGACTGTCGATCTGTTTGAAGGTAGGGAGGCACTGCAGAGGGATTTGGACAGGCTGGATTATTGGGCTGAGGCCAGCAGGATGAGGTTTAACAAAGCCAACTGCTGGGTCCTGCCCTTTGGTTGCAATTACCCTCAGCAGCATTACAGGCTTGGGGAAGAGTGGTTGGAGAGTTGCCTAGCAGAAAAGTACCTGGGGATGTTGATTGAATGCCAGCTGAACATGAGCGAGCAGTGTACCCAGGTAGTCAAGAAGGCCAATGGCATCCTGTCCCATATCAGGAGTGGTGTAACCAGCAGGACTAGGGAGTTGATGGTGCCCTTGTACTCTGCATTCGTGAGACTGCACCTTGAATACTGTGTCCAGTTTTGGGTGTCACAGTATAAGAAGGATGTTGGGGTGCTGGAGTGGGTCCAGAGAAGGGCAACAAGGCTGGTGAAGGATCTGGAAAACAGGCCCTGTGAGGAGTGGCTGAGGGAAGTAGAGTTATTTAGTCTCTAGAGAAGAGGAGGTTGAGAGGAGACCTTATTGCTCTCTACAACTACCTAAAAGGGGATTTTAGCAAGGCTGGTGCTGGTCTCCTCCCAAATTGCTAATGATAGGATGAGGGGGGAAATGTCCTCAAGTTGCATCAGGGGATATTTAGATTGGATCTTAGGAAGAAGTTCTTTACAGAGAGGGTTGGGCCCTGGAACAGGTTGCCCGGGGAGGTGGTAGAGTCACAATCCCTGGAGGTGTTTAAAAACGAATAGATGTAGCACTTGAGGCCATGGTCTAGGGGTTAAGGAGATGTTGGGGTGAGGGCTGGACATGATGATCCTGGAGGTCCTTTCCAGCCATAATGATTCTATGATCTGTAGTGATCAGAGAGCCTAATTAGATTAGCAGATCAGATATCTGTAAAGAGAAATCTTGAGTTCTGTGGTTCTTGGAGACTGACGTTGGCAGGGAGGGATATACTACAAAGCATGCTTTTTCTTTTGTACATCACTTTCAAAAACATAGTGCTTTCAAAAACAAACTATTGATCTTCTTGTCTTTGTGGTCAGAAAGCAGCAGCTCTCCTGGTGACACAGCATGGCTAAAATGGGGTTACAGGATAGAATTGGAGTTTTAATCTAGATAAAGAAAAACTTGTATTAAATCAGCTGCTTATGTAAAATATGCCAGACTTTTACCATAAGGTTGTAGATTTTTGCCAGACTGGTCCTAAGAAACTTTGGGTACCCAAGCATACTGTTCCAGAAATATTTTCCCACTTCCTGCTGTTCAAGACACAAACTTGCTATCCATCCCCATCTGTATCTTCTCTACATTAGACTGTATAATGAAAAAAGAAAAGAATGATTCATTCTGAAAATAATTCTTAGTTTCTGCCCTAATTTGGTTGTTTACAAAAGCTAGAGAGCTTTTTTGCTATGCTGTTTTCCTTACACAATGGTCTGGTTTTGGTGTTAACCGATGCAACATGGGTGGTCCTGGTTTCATCAAATACTTGTCAGAGAGATCCTGTGTTAGGTTGAGTAAGAGATTAAAACAAACGCATTGTCCTTCCCTCAGCTTGAAAAACCTGAGTTTTCAAATTAAATTACCTTTCTTAATGAGGATAAATGTATGTGTATGATGCTGTTTCCTAAATATTTTATCTTTCATTAGATACATATTTTTTTTTTCCTACTAACAGACACCTCTGTGCTACTTGGTGGGTTTAATTGCCCTTTGCATATACTGGACCTTTAATGCCACTGTCCCTCCTTCACCTGACATTTTCTCTACACACCCATCATGATGGGACAAGATTTGTTAGTTTGGTTCATATTGTGGATTAGCGCTCCCCCTGCTGGTACAGTTGTGCTCATCTGTCAGTTTGAGAGTTCATTGTGCAAGTATGGGACAAATATCGACTGAAATATAGTTTAAAATGTGGACAGAGGTTTAGGGACTTCCTTGGAATGGACTTTTTTACAAAGTACATCTCTTTTCCTTTCAGGTGGAATTTCAGTGTTGGTCACTTTGAGCTGCGCTATGTCCCAGATATTGAAACTCGAGCAGGATATATTGAGAGCAATTTTAAATCAAATATGAACAAAGAAGAAACAAAAATTATCTCTGATGTGGATGAGCAGGAAGCTATGATGAAAGACACAGTGATAAAGGTCTCAGTAGCTGACTGGAAGGTGATGGCTTTTAACAAGCGAGGAGGACATCTGGAATGGGAATACCAGGTAAGGAGGAAAGACAAAATATTAAATGTTATGAAAGAGGTTTTGCAGCATGATATATTGTCTTACATCTCAGATTTTTCTCGTTGTAAGGAAGAACACATCTGCTTACAATGCATTTTTAACTGAAGTTCTAACTGTGAGCTGCTATATCTGTTACAAAAACTAAAGTAAGGAATTTAAGCACGTTGTTCAGCATAATTCTTAAATAATACCCAGTTAGGACAACTCTAATTTTCCATTTTCTTTCTTCAGTTTTGCACTCCAATTGCTTCTGCATGGTTGCTTAAGGATGGTAAAGTAATTCCGATCAGTCTGTTTGATGATACAAGTTACACTGCAAACAACGAAGTACTGGAAGATGAAGAAGATCTTGTGGAAGCTGCCAGAGGGGCCACAGAATCCAGTGTCTATTTGGGTGAGACACTGATGGTTCATTTTCATAGTAAACATTATTCCTTTTTTTCTGTTGAGTAGAACAGTCTTCTGAGGTTGTAATCTTTCTATACTGTTAGATTATAGTTAAAAGGAGCTGTAACATGTCCAAGCTGATACTCTGCATAATGAAGGCTGTTAAATTTAACCCACATTGCTTTATAAAGTCTCCAAGTTGAGACTTCACTAATAGATATCCCAGACTTGATTTAAAGACTTACAAAAGATAGTAGTGTGTTCTCATCTGTTCCTAGCCTGCTCTGGCTGTCTTTGTTTTCATTGAAAGTCAGAGTTCTGTGTACCAATCTTAAAAATTCTGACGGTTACAGGAGGCACAAGCTAACTGTGCTGTGGCCTAGCTTAAACAGTGGTAGTGAAAAGATTTAATTTTTTTTCCTATTCAAAGCCATAGATTTGTTCCATTTAGATTCTGAAATGTTCACTGTTTTGTAGTTTAGAGATAATTTAAAGTCTTGAAACTTCTAAAGATAGGTTTACAGGTAAAAAGGCAGTCTTACTGCTCATTGCTTACTGAGCAATATCTCCCTCCAGCCTGCTAATTTGTCACATTCATTTCTTTCTTTACATTGTAATTTACTGCAAAGACACTTCAGTTAAGGTTTTATATGTGACTAAGTTTTCATCCATCTGTCAGAATTCATTCAATGTGATTTGTGACAATTTGAAATAGTGGCCCCAGAGCCTTGTTCCTTTCAGCCGCCTGTCTCTGGAAGTTTAATGTGTTTTGGTTTTCTAAGACTTGTTTGCCCTTTTCTGTAAGTTGTTACACCTTCCAGCCTTCCTGCTAGTGGTTATACAGATAAAGAATAACAGTAGGAAGAAACCAAATTGTTCCAGCCTTCCTTGTAATAGCTGTTAAGGAGTTATCTGTACCACATTTGTCAAGTCAAAAAAAATCTACCTGTCCAAAGTCCAACCTGCTTTATAGCTCTTAAAAGCTGCTGGCATATTTCTGAAGCACTAGCTCTCCCAGCAGTGCAGATGGGATGTCCTGACCTGTTGTTTTTTTCTAACAGAAGGAACATATTACTTTAATGCATCCAGACTAGCACTCGGTGTCAGTATCTCAGATTCTCAGAATCATAGCATCATAGGATCTTTGATAAGGAGAGGTGCCTAGAGAATAGTAAATGTCACTCTAATCTTCAAAAAGGGCAAGAAGAAGGACCTGAGTAATTATAGACTGGTCAACCTCACCTCCATCCCTGGAAGGGTGATGGAACAACTTGTCCTTGCCACTGTCTCCAGGCAGATCAAGGACAAGAGGGTCATTAGGAAGTCAGCACGGCTTCACCAAAGGGAAGTCATGCTTGACCAACCTGATAGCCTGATGAAGACATAACCAGGTGGAGAGATGATGGCATAGCAATGGATATGGTCTGTATTTTGACTTCAGTAAAAACATTTGACACAGTTTCCCACAGCATCCTCACAGCCAAACTGAGGAAGTGTGGTCTGGGCAGTTGGGTAGTGTGGTAGATTTTGAACTGCTTGCAGGAGAGAAACCAGAGAATAGTGGTCAATAGGACAGAGTCTAGTTGGAGGCCTGTATCTAGCGGAGTCCCCCAGGAGTTAGTACTGGGATCAGTACTATTCAGTATATTCATCAACGACTTGGATAAGGTATTAGAGTGCACTGTCAGCAAGTTTCCTGATGACACAAATCGGGGAGAAGTGCCTGACACATGGGAGGGCTGTGCTCCCATTCAGCAGGGTCTAGACAGGCCGGAGAGTATGGTAAGGAGGAAGGTATTGAGAGGGTCTCTACTCTGCCCTGGTGAGACCACATCAGGAATATTGTGTCCAGTTCTGAGCCCCTCAGGTCATGAAGGACACAGAACTGCTTGAGAGAGTCCAGCATAGAGCCACAAAATGGTAAAGGTAGTGGAGCATCTCCCTTATGAGGAAAGTCTGAAGGAGTTTGGTCTCTTTAGTTTGGAAAAAAGGAGACTGAGGGGTAACCTTAATAATGTTGATAAATATGGAAAGGGCAGGTGTCAGGAGGAAGGAGCCAGGCTCTTCTCAGTGTCATCCAATGATAGGACAAGGGGCAACAGGTGTAAGCTGGGACATAGGAGGTTCCACGTAGATAAGAGAAAAAACTTCTTCACAGAGAGGGTGACAGAGCACTGGAACAGGTTACCCAGGGAGGCTGTGGAGTCTCCTTTTCTAGAGATAATTAAAACCTGCCTGGACCTGTTCCTGTGGCACTTGATCTAGTTGATTCTGATCTGGCAGGGGGATTAGACTAGATGATCTTTTGATGTCCCTTCCGATACCTGACAGTCTGTGAATGTATTGGATTGGAAGGGACTTGAAAGGTCATCTAGTCCAACCCTACAACAAGCAGGGACATCTCTAACTACAACAGATTTCTCAGAATTTCAAAAATGGTTTTAATGGTGTATTTTAAACTCGGCCATTGTATTCTGGTGGTGAAGATATCTAAATCTTAAGACTAATGCACTCTTTGGTTTGTTACTTAGGTATGTACAGGGGACAATTGTATCTTCAATCATCTGTCAGAATTTCTGAGAAATTCCCGACCAGCCCAAAAGGTCTGGAATCCAGGAATGATAATGCAATTATTCCCCTTCCCAAAATCAAATGGAAACCTTTAATCCGTAAGTAACAATTCAGAGTTTCATTCTCTATTTCAGCTCTGAAAAGACAGGGCATCTTTCTGATTACCAGTGAGTTTCAAGCTAGTTTTGTTTCTAGCTGTAAACCAGTTCAGGAACTATCTCTGTTCTTTATTAATGGTTTTGTCTTTTCTAACTCGGTGTAAGTTCTGCTGTCTGTTATTACGACAAGGTCTTTTTAATAATGTAATATTGTGTAGTTGGATCACCTAAATGAAATTTTCAAACAAGAAAAGTAGTATTTTGCAGTGATGAGAGTATGAATGAATTGACTCATGCGAACTGTTAACTACTGTCTTAAAATACCTTTTTAAATGTTTCCTTGCATTATTTTGCTTCTTATGGGCTGGTCTTAAGAAATTTTTCTAAAGATTTTACAATGGGAGTTCACATAAAATTAATACAACAGAATTTCTGTAATAGTCTTTTCTATGCTCAGATTCTCCATCCAGGACTCCAGTGTTAGTGGGATCAGATGAGTTCGATAAGTGTCTCAGCAATGACAAGTATTCTCATGATGAGTACAGCAACGGAGCACTTTCAGTTCTGCAGTATCCATATGGTAGGTGGAAATTCCAAAGTAAGGTTGATGTGTTTTGAACAGCCAGCTTTTCCCATTGATAATCTGTGAAATTCAGTTAATGACCATTTGGAAATCTTACATATGTATATGATTTTTAACATGTAATGAACTAGGAAACTACTGCCCAAACTATGGTTTGCTATGGTGTATGTACAGTTAGTGCCACACAAAACACTTGACAGTGACAGAAATAGCTGCTGTGTGTACTGCCATCTCCACTGAAGGTTGGTTCAAGTAGAAAAAGCTTGTAAATTGTTTTACACAGAATTTTTTAGCAGGGCAAGTGACTCAGCCTGGCAGTATGAAGTTTTCCATATGGAAGATAATACTGTTGTAAAGCTACCAGTGGACAAGCCTTCCGAAGCAGTGGTAAACTTTGGAGAGAGACCTTGTTGCTGAGCTTATGTACTATTTAAAATCATGGGGTGTATGCACTGTGTCTGTTGAGCAAACCTCATAATGAGAAGACAAAATTGCTTTGTAGTTATCTACAACTAAGCCTATGTTCTCTTTGTGTCTTCCATTAACAGATAATGGTTATTACTTACCCTACTACAAGAAAGAGAGAAGTAAACGTAGCACCCAGATCACCGTTAGATTTTTTGATGATACAAATTACAAGAACATTCGTAAAAAAGATCCTGTTCTCCTGCTGCACTGGTGGAAAGAAATTGTTGGCACCATTGTATTTTGCATTGTGGCCACAACTTTTATTGTACGCAAACTTTTCCATCCCCATCCTTACAGCAGAGTAAGTCTTGTCTTCTGAATCCTGAATAGACATGGTATTATTTTAGCCTTTTCTTTTGGTTTTGAGTCTGCAATGAGTAGTATTAATGAGTTAACAATTAATGAGATAAAAAAGTCAACAGATGAGATATATTGTTTAATCTATCTGTGAAGGCTGTCAGCTGTCACACACAAGTTGCTGAACTACCTTAACAAGCAGATTAGGCTGCTGCAACCATATCTGATGTCTTTTGGGGTTATTTACATTGAAATTATTTAAGTACAAGCTGGTCTTGTGTACTTTATGAGTTGAATTTATTTGCTTGAGGATTTTTTGTTCTTGTTTTGGTAATCCCTGTTAGCTGCGCAAGGAATCTGAAACCCAGTGTCAGACTGATAGTAAATATGAGCCTACTTGTGGAGATGTTAAAGACAGCAGCTGGAGCGATGTCAAGAATTCTGGATATGTGTCAAGGTGAGCTCAATTCAACACCTGCAGGGTTCTTTGTCTGCATGACAGCTAGTATCTGTAAGAAAGGATAGGTGTCCCCTCATTCTTACCTACCCTAGGCCTAGTCCTCTGACCACATTACTGACACGAGATTGCAGTTACTAGTCCTGAAGAGTCTACAGGATACCTGTGGCTAGGAATGTTGCTGTCATACTTTCTGCGGATACGTGAAGTGGAAGATTGATTCTTGTGGCTACAATCAGTGTTTTTTTGCTCTGTTTCTGTGTTCATGGATTAAAGCAGAAAGAGGTGGTTGCAGATACAATCAGGTGATGTTTTATGTACTCTGTAGAACTAGCAGACTATATGTGAAAAAATATTTTTGCTGTTATGAAGGAATTAGTTAAGACAGAAGAGTATGTAGGGCCATGCCATGATTCTCCAGAGGAAATGCAACTACTGTCTGTAAATTTTTAATTCACTGATGGTAAGAACTGGAATATTTAAAATGAGAACAAGTAAGTAAGATTTAAGAACAGCAGTTTTTCAGAAGGGATGCTTTGAAATTTGCAGAACTAGTTATTTTTGCTGGGGTTAAACCAAATAACAATTTAGAAAATGCTTAGGTGTCACCAGTATAGAAAATTAGGCTATGTGCTCCAGTAAGAAGGCAACCTGAAAACTACTTGGGTTTGTCGTGTGCACACATAATGGCTCTTGCTGGGTTGTGGTGGACACTAAATAAACACATCATGAGTTAACTGTCCAGTTCATAAATAGGGAACCACTTGATTGCCTCAGTTGGGTCAGCAGGGGAAAAAAGATGGGAAATGCTTTGAGTTTTTAGCGTAATTTGCGGGTATAGAAATATTTAACTCCTAGACATAAATGGCTTTCTTTTTCTATCTATACTAATGCAGTTTTCTGCCATTTTCCCTCCATTCTTCTCTTCCGTCTCCTTATAGATATCTGACAGATTTTGAACCAATTCAATGTCTTGGTCGTGGAGGTTTTGGAGTAGTTTTTGAAGCCAGAAATAAAGTGGATGACTGCAATTATGCTATCAAAAGGATCCGTTTACCTAACAGGTAATGAATGAGTTCACCAAGACACAGAAGTGATAATGGATGAATGGTGGGATCTTGTTCTACACTGAAATATCTGTTCCTGAACTGATTTTCCAGATACTGTATTAGGATGAATGAATACTACTTAATGGGGAGGGTTCCAGTAGTTTGGTGTTGGGAATTTGGCATATGTAATCACTGCTTGGCTAAAGAACCTGCATAGCAGGACCCTTGTGAGGATGTTGCATCTACATGGGAACTCCTTTGGTTTCCCTGATGAATAGAGCCTTTACTAAGAGGATCAGTTATTTGTAGCACTGTTAATTTGCTTCTCTCCTTCCTTTCCTTATCTTTCCTGCTCCACCTTCTTTTCCTTTTCTCTCCCTCACCAGCTGTTCTGACTCCGTTTGTCCATTTGTTTCATTTTCTGGTCCTACATCCCCTACCTTTTCTTTCAGTCATAGGTGGTCAAGCCATGCTGCTGAATTACCCTACACAGAGCTTGCAGCAGTTCCTTTTAGTGGGAGATGGGAGACACTGCTTCTGGAAATCTCAAGTTAGAACAGCAACAGGCAGGCCAGTAGAGGGAGGGGGTAAAGCTATGAAATCTAGAATTCCTACTTTTTTTCTGTGTTAAATAACCATGACTATTTAAGATTAAAGATTTTGTTCAAAAATTTAAGGTAGCACAAATTCTTCTTTTCCAATCACATTCAAACCCATTAAATAAAACTATCTGACTGCATTTGATCCAATCTTATCAAGAGAAATTATTTATTTCACTAAGACAGCAGGCTACCTGCTTTCCCATCCATAGAATGGAGATAGTCTTTCTGCAGTCTGCTTATTTTATCACAATTAAAAATAAATACTAAGATATGACTGTCTTTTCTTGTGTCAGTGTCTTCTACATCCCTGTAGACTAGTGCTCTTTAGAGGTCTTCTTTTCTGTCCTTGTGAGCTCCTTTTCAGCCTAGTTTTGCTGCTTGTAATAATTTGAAAAGGGAGACTAAATACTTAGCTCTTACAAGCATGTACTGATTCTCCATGCTTCTAACCTAAAGGTGTTACTCAGGAATTTAAGACATACCTGTCTTTCGGTGTGAACAGCATTACTGCTGGCTTGGTTTATACTAGGCTAGCTTTGATTAGATTCCTTTACAGAAATTCCTGTACTGTGCTGTTGCTTTATGTGGTAATGTCTTTGTTGTTCTCATCACCCCACATTGTAGGGAGCTGGCTCGTGAGAAGGTCATGCGAGAAGTCAAGGCTTTAGCTAAACTTGAGCATCCAGGGATTGTTCGGTATTTCAATGCATGGCTGGAAGCTCCACCTGAGAGATGGCAGGAAAAGATGGATGAACAGTGGTTAAAAGATGAAAGGTAATTCATGGTTTTGGGGTTTTTTGTTAATAATTGCATTTGAGGTTGTACATCGACAGAACTGGGAGATACTGTGTGATTCTGTGGTACGATCCGGGAAGGTGGAGGCACTATGTAGGAAAGAGATGGCGGTTAACTTAGCCTGTCAGCTTTTCATTTAACAAGCTACAAATACATCACACGTATGCACAGCATCTCTCGGGTTTGTGTAAGGTCCTTCTTTCAGCTTAGGAAACATCTTGTAGTTCTTAATTTAACTCCTGTAATTGAATCTTTGGGTGGTTGGAAGGTTGGAGCATTGCTTCTGCAATTCAGTTTTAAACTTTGGCATCTTTCTATTTTTATTCCTTTGCACTGCTTTCTCTTCTCTTTGTTCTCTTGATTTAGATGAATCTGATTCAGTACTCCAATGCTTCACTGGATTTATTTCAGCAGAAATGTGAGGGATAATTAGAGTGACAATTTTTAAGGCGTGGTAGGTTAAAAATAGATAAAGGAGTTAGAAAATGTTAAGAGAAAGGAAAAAGTGGGTGTATGTTAGCATTTAAAGAATGATGCCTAATACAGGACTATTTAGTGATCTCATAATAGCATCTTAACGTGCCTAACAAATTTTAGAATGTTGAGACCTTTATATTTCAGGCATCAAATTGACATTCATAGCTGTAATGCTTCCAAGGCAGTTTAAATAGTCGTTGCAGTGCATGTTCTAAAGGATTGAATTTTTCTAAGCTGAAGATGAGCCTGATTGCACATTGGGAATCCAGACAGTAGAGCTTGCTAAATTTTCCTTTGTCAACACTCTTGTCTCAGTGAGAAAACATTATCCTAAGAAGTGGATGCCAAAGCCTGATGATTAATGGTTCCTTCACTTGGATAGTTATGACATGGTTCTCAGTGGTAGCAGTTATTAAAGCCTGGGCTTTTAAAACTGTATTTCTTGCTGAATTAAGTTCTGTAGTAATGACCTCTCAATCTTATTCTTGTAGCACTGATTGGCCACTCAGTTCTCCCAGTCCAATGGACGTCCCATCATTTAAGATCCGAACAGAGCCATTTTCTACAAAGGAGCATGTTGAAGTTATTGCCTCTTCATCAGAGAGGGTACCTTCTGTGGGAATACCCTGTGGTCAGCCTGATTCATCTGGAAGCCAGTTTTCTCCTCTGGAATTTTCTGCCACGGACAACAGGGACTTGCATGAGTCAGAAGATCCATTATTAAACCTTCAGGACAGTGTCCTTACAGGCTGTGATGTAGAAGACAGTACCATCAACAGTAATGAGCTGGATCACTCTCTGGAAATTTGTTGTTCAGCTGTTCCTGGTGTACACCTGAGGGAAGGGACCTCCTCTTCTATTGTGTTTGAGGATTCTGGTTGTGGAAATGTTTCTAGTAAGGAAGACAAAGCTGATGTTTCACATGATGAGAGTCTTACTGAGGATAAGGCAAAAAGTACAAAGGAATCTGATAACAAGAAATCTGCTTCAGGAAGTCCCCTCTCTGTTTCTCCACCTAGGCCAACAAGTTTAAGTCTGGATCTCTCTAAAAATATCTCAGAAAAAGTAAAGCCCACTTCTCCAAAGGTGTATTTGTATATCCAAATGCAACTCTGTCGGAAAGAGAACCTTAAAGACTGGATGAGCAGAAGATGCATGATGGAGGAGAGGGAAAGGACAGAGTGTCTGCAGATATTTTTGCAGATAGCTGAAGCAGTTGACTTTCTGCATAGCAAAGGATTAATGCACAGGGATCTCAAGGTTTGTATTCATAGGTTACTGTAGGAAATGCATTGGCTTTTGTTTATTTGTTTATCGGCTTGATGATCACCGAATGGTTTTGATCATCTGAAAGGTCTTTTTCAGCCTAAATTATTCTAATTCTGGTATTTTTCTTCTTTCTTAAGCAGTACTGCCTAAAAGCATGGTATTACTGCTGGTTAAAGTAACAAGCATTGCTGCTCCAGGATGGAAATACAAACTATCCTGGAGTTACATTCTGAGTCAGTGCTGACTGTCACAATCCACTTTTCTGAAGGATTTGTAATCTTTGAACATCATGTTTGGTAACGGCTGGACAGTTAAGACTGGAAAAGGTTTTTACCTCTGGCATTTAATGTAACTGAAGTCATGAGGAACTTTTTGTACCTTTTTTTCATTTTGCCGCTAGTCCTGCGTTAGTGCCTAATCTTGCTGGAACTTTTAGCACTGGAAATGTCAGTATGCATTACCAAATATCAGGATTTAATTAAAGAGCCCAACTGAAGTTGTTATCTCTGAGAAATGGATAGGTTTTGCCAAATGTTTGAGAGAGTGCTCCTGTTCCTCTTGACTTACTTGAGGAGGCATGAATGCCTCCTGAAGATACTGAAAATGCAGCAAGTGCTGAAGTGATTATAACTGTTGTAGCTTTTCAGATAATTTGGTATCAGCAGAAACAAAAGATAAAAATGCCATTTAACGTGCATCAGTAAAAAGGGGATTCAAACTCAGCTTTGACAAAGGATATGTCAAAGCTAGAAATACCCATGAACCTGTCCAAGCAGATTCTCAGCTAGATTAGTCTTAATCAGCAGTTGTGTAGCATTTGGTTGGAACATCTTACAAGTTCAATATTGGCAGAATTTGAACTAGAAATATTATTTTGTTTACTTAGAATAAACCGCTTGGAAAGGCATTCCCTGAATGACAGCTTCCAGTTTCAGAAAACTTTCCACACGTGTATAGATGTTATTCTTGGATCCTGGAAATGTATCTGTCTGTGTTAATTTGGTCAAAACACCAGCTGCTGTGTTTCCTCTTTTTTTTCCCTGTCTTTTTCAGAAGCAACTAGAAGCATCTCTCACCCAATTTGGTATTTGTCTGAGGTTGGTTGTGCAGCCCTAAGTTAATGCCAGTGCTATTAATAAGCAAATAACCTAAAAGTTGTTTTGTCTTTGGTAGAGGCAGAGTTAGAGCTGATAACAGAGGCCGGTTCTTGCACCCATTTGCACCAGTAAAATCTCACTGACCCATGTGAAAATACATTTGTGTGCATAAATATCAAGAGATTCAAGATCTTTTAAATATTTAAAACTTAACAGTGTGCACTGAGGTGCATTTATTAGGCTCCTGCTAATCAGGGAAAGTGTTAGTGGCTAGATGGTAGAAACTTAAGTAGGCAAGAAAATGAAGAAAATTAAGTACAGGAACAGAAGTCTGTCTGTCAAGAGAATTTAGTGTTCCCAGGATGAGCTGCTTGTTGTTCTTGACAGCTCAGAAAAATTACGAGTTTCATAGAGCTGTGGGAACAGTCTTAGATATGTTTTGCAGAATTAACCGACTCAAAATGTTTTCTTACAGGTATGGGAGTAGCTTATTCCTATCTTTGAAAGAAATTAGTATTCTTATTCTGATTGAAAGATTTTTTTGTGCAAGGAGCAAGATAACTAGAGAGTGTTTGTATTCTTTGGATTTAAATGAAAATTGTGTGCATCTGCCTTAGACTTCCCCTTTCCAAATGTGGTCTCAATAGCTTATTTTGTTGACAGTTTGTGACAGCAGAGTTCATTCTCTGTAATTTGTGGAAGCTGTATGCTAACTTCTTCAGAGACAGTCTCTTTTCGCACAGAGGAATGCGAGAAATAAACCTTTGTAAGATGAATTTGCTTTATGAAGCAAGATAGGTCTTGTGGATTCTTGTGTGTTTGTTGGAGAAGAACAAAAATGGAGATCGAGGCAATGGAGTTGTTTATTCCTTGAGCATTAAAATTCTGACACACGAATGTTTGACAACATGGGTGTGCAGTCAGGGGGTCTGCTGTATTAATTCCAGCATTAATTCCATGGCTGGAAATGTTACGGGTTCACAGAATACTAACTGTTGTGCACTAAATGAGCTGTGACTCCAAAGAGCATGACATTAATGACAGGAAAATACAGCAGAAGATAAGACCTGTCTCAGGAGGCAGTTTTAGAGGCAGGATGTGGGCACTGTGGGACTAACAAGTTACATATAACCATTTCTGTAATGTTTATCTCACAGCTGTCTGTTGCTTAATAAAAAACCCCAAGAAGCTTTTTTTTCTGGCATGTTTCTCTCTTGCACAGAATGGGTTTGTCTTTAATAGAGGAAGTCACATGGATTTTGAAATACGTTAGCTTTGTAGTTCTTTAATCTCATGGAAAAATATTGCTCCCTATCTGTCTGCCTCCTCCTGTTCCTGGGTTTATGTCAACAAAACATGGACTATGTTCTCCCAGCCTTGAAAGTCTAGGACCTCTGAGAGAGGCTTGCCCTGCACCACCTGCCTCTTTACCACACCTGAGCCCTTTCCCTGTGCATAATCCTGTTGCTTCTTCCCCTAGAACTCTGTGTCTGTCTATATTTGTAACTGAGGTGGAGTGGTAATGCTTCAGAGAAATAATCACTCATTTAGTGCATGCTGTTTTATCAGCCAGAATGCACATCTCTTGAAAAACCGTGTGACATGTGCCAAGTGGTGCCAGGGAAAGTTTAGGTTAGACATTAGGAGAAACTTCTTTATTGAAAGGGTTGTCAGGCTTAGAACAGCCTGCCCCTGGAGGGGGTTGAATCACCATCCCTGGATGCGTTTAAAAGTCATGTACATCTGGAGCTTAGAGACATGGTTTAATGGTGGTCTTGGGACAGTTGGGTTAACAGTTGGACTTGCTGATCTTAGAGGTCTTTTCCAGCTGGCATTAAGATTATGTGCTTGCTCTCTGTTGGCTAGGAATATGGTGAACAACTTTAACTCTCCAAGATTAGAGTCAGAACTCCAGCGTCTGATGTGAATTTGCCATGTGATGGAGTGTTGGATAACTTATCTGTGCTGTTCCCAACAGCTGTTGAGCTTTGACTATGAGCTGTGTAGTCTGATAAACCTCTTTAAAATTGAGCAGCCTGAATTCCAGGAAGGAAGAATTAATGCAGTTGTTATTAATCCTTCTTTCCTGAAAAGCTGAGATTCTTAGCTGCTTCTGCTAACCTGATGTTTAATGGGTGTTTTAGCCTTTACAGCATAGCTTATCTGAATCAGGACAAAGTGTTGTAACTACTGAAATACAGACTTGTTTATTATTTATGCCTTTTTTTCTTCTCATGTTTCTTTTCTCAGCCTTCCAATATATTTTTCACAATGGATGACATAGTAAAGGTTGGGGATTTTGGACTGGTAACTGCCATGGACCAAGATGAGGAGGAAGAGTCGGTACTTACCCCAATGCCAGCTTATGCCAGGCACACAGGACAAGTAGGAACCAAACTCTACATGAGCCCAGAACAGGTTTGTGCTCCCTACTCTAAGGCCTGGTAGTGTCTGCAAGACACCTGGATTCCCAAAAGCAAAAAGATCAGGCACTTTTTATAGTAAATTGTTGCAATCAGATTCTTTCTTATTAGAGTTTTGAGCTAAATTGAATTCCACATTTAATATCTTGCTGTATATATTTATTATAGAAAAAAGTGGCTAACACACTTCAAAGTGTTCATTTTTCTTGCTTCTAGTATAGAAAGATAACTGTATAGTATTCCTGAGCAAGGATGCAGTGTGCATGAGCATGGAATTTGAAACACTTTGCTTTGCAGTTGGGTGTGCAAAGGGGAGCTGAAATTCAGGACCTTGCTCACTCATTTGGTGAATTTTGCCAGTGTTCCTGTCTGTAGTTTTTAGCTCCACACAGGGCTGCTGACTTCCATAGGCTGATTTGAAAGGAGGGTGTTTATGTTGTACATCATTACGTACATTGAGTAGCTGGATTAACCTAAACCTAACTTTGAATTTTCAGATCTGTGGTAACACCTATTCACACAAAGTGGATATCTTCTCTTTGGGACTGATTCTTTTTGAGCTGCTTTACCCTTTCAGCACACAGATGGAGAGGGTCAGGGTACGTACAGTATTGGATTGTGCTTGGTTTGATCATTTGTATAAAATAGCTCTTTGCTTGGTGAAACTCTTGCAGGAGGTTCTTTTCAGTTTTGAAAAAGCCTTGCAATTAGGAGCACAACTTCTTTATCAGCCTCGTACAGACCCCCTGAATCCCTGCAAATAAATTGCAGTCGTCTTAATGTGTGCAGTTAAATTGAAGCCTTAATTTCTTTACAAAGCTCCTCTGTTGTCAAGCCAAGTAACAAAAGCTATTGAACTAGGATATCCAAGAACTCAAGCAACAAATATAGCTTGTGACTTTAAGCCTACCAGCTTGTTTTTCATTAAAGAATTGGAACCATGCTGTGCATTTTTATTATTTCTCCCTTCGTTTGCATCTACAGTGCATTTGCACCCAAAGCACTTAGTGAAAAATTACTGTTCTCTTTCTATGGTAAGTTTTAGATACGAATCTCACTCAGCTTCAAGCACAATTTTCCCAGTAACTAATGACCTTCATTGCATCAAATGTGAATTTAGGAAGTTTGGTGGTGCATTACAGCTCTTCTTTGCTGTTCATATGCACTGAAATCCACCTTGCTCAGGAAGTTCACAGAGAAAACAGGGGTTACAGCCAGAAAGGTTTTTTCTCAATTACGTGGTGATCATGACCTTTGCAGGAAAGAGTCATTATAACTTGTATTATGTATTTATCATTACATTTATGTAATGATAAATACATTTATGTATGCTTGGGTATTTATCATTTATGTATGCTTGGGTGGGGGGTGTTCAAGTCTGTTTAGCAGAGCTGTAAGAAGCAGCTTGAACCATACAGTTGAGGGCAGCTGGACCAAGTGCTTCATGTGTGCTCGTGTTGCATTCATTATCTTAGTTAAAATGCTGATTTTTACAGTGCGAGAGAGTGCATTGACAGGAGTGGCAGTACTTCATTTGAACAGTTTGCACTGAAACCACTTTAGGTTTCCCTAAGTAAAATCGGATTTAATGAGATACGTTACCCAACGTATCTGCACAGAACTCTCAAGATCTCCTGCAGCAGTGACTATAAGCTTTGCCATTGCACTTACTGTTCTGCATATAGATGCAAACCATAATGGTTCCATATAACTGTGATATTTTACTTAATAAGAAATAGAAACATAAAACTTACTGTAATACTTTTTTCAAGTTTCTGGAGTTTGGCTACTTCAGTAGGTGTTTCTGAGTTATTGGGCTGAAGTTTTTATTGGCATCAGCCAAGCATTAGCGCTGCTTGCTGAAGCAAAGCATGCTCTGCCTCACCAGGCAGCCCAGCAGATTCTGGGTATGTGTGACAAAGAGCTGGGAAAAACCTCCAGAGGACAAGTGAAAGACGTGCCAGTGTCTCTAGCTGTTAGTTTGTCTGTGGCAGTGCAATTTATTTTCAAATTAGGTCTTTGCAAACAGATCATGAAGTGCAGGCTGAGTTCTTAGAGAACAGTTTTTAAAGCATTGTATTGTCATGAAACTCAGTTTTCTTGAACAGGAGCTCGACTTGCCCATCACTATCAGCTGATTGGTTTGTGCTTTCAGAGTAAGTGAACTAAAATTTTCTTAGTGTCTTTTCCAACCTAAGCTATTCTATTATTCTATGATAACTTTAGACACCTTATATTTTTGCTGAAACTTCTGTGAAAGGAGATAGTTCCTGCAAGAAATGAAGTGGCAAATGTTGCCCTTCTGCATTAAAAACTTGGTAAAGTGGGTCACGGTTTGCTGGCCGTTGCAGAATTTCCTGAGGTCGTCTTAAGTAACTGTGTGGCTGAACGTGGGCTGGTACTGTCACTAGATGGAGCTAACAGGCTGGTTATGACAGAAACACTGACAGACCAGCTGCCTCCTAAGGACACACAAATGCCCGTGAACCACTTTCGGAGCTGTGTATCTAGGGGAAGCAGCAGTCCTTTAAATAAACATTCTCTTAACCACTGAAGCAAGACATTAAAGCAGGTTCGTTTTTTTCCCATCAAGCTGATTGGTTTGCATACTTCACGTAATTTTTGATGAATAGTAGTGCAAAATACTGCTGAAGAGTGATGCTTTGGAAAGTTACATGTTGTTCTTAATATTTTTGCAGACCTTAAGTGATGTTAGAAATTTGAAGTTTCCACCACTTTTCACTCAGAAATACGCACAAGAGGTAAGTAGAGCTGATGCTGTTAATTGTAACCTTTTCCTTAACAATGGTAACTTTTAAGATTTACTTTGCAGTTGCTTCACAGGTGAAAACGGATTGGGGGAAAAAATAGCTTAGATACGAAGATGCATTTCTCTATCCCTTTTCTGTATTTCCAAGCAGTTAAAGTTACAATAATGCAGGTAGTTACTCTTTTGTGTCACAGTTTACCTCCAGTAACCTAGGTGGTGTTACCCAGAGTCCCCTTACCTCTTGCTGTCGTTTATTTCACATACATCCTGACATGATTTCTTGCAACAAACCCGTGTTCACTAAGAGAGTGGAGAGATTGTAGGGGACTCCATGGGCCTGTATCTGGATCTTTCATGTGGGAAACCATAAAAACAAATAGTGCTGTGTCTTATTAGTCAGGTCTTTAAAGTGATATGGTTACAGATATCTCTGATAAAAAGCTTTCAGGTATTTGTGTTAACTTTAGACCTGCAGCTAAAGGAACCTTTCTTGCTTTACAGCTGGGGGTTCCTTGGAGAACAGGATGTGCCAAGTATAACTGGAGCAGGACATTAATTCTGATTAAACTTGGGACAACCACCAAACTGCATATTTAAAGAAAAACATCTAATTTGATGTGGAAAAATAACTGTGTGGCTTAAAACATGGTGGCTTAAACATGAAGCTCAAAATTACCCATACATTTTTGATTATTTATTACAAATTATTGAAAGGTATCTTGAGTCAGATTGGATTTCCCAAACTGATTGTAGTCCTTGACAGTAAAAGACAATTGAAAATTTATCACTGTGCATCTGTTAAAATGTTTAATGCACTTGTAGCTACTGTGCCCAGTAGTACCTAAATTACTCAAAAAGCAGTGTGGGATGGTTTCTCCTTGTTCATACAATTAAAGTCGGAACATGAAATGAGAAATAACCTATTAATTGGTTTGTGTAACACATGGTTTTTCTTTTAGTACACGATGGTGAAGGAAATGCTTTCTCCAAGTCCCACTGAAAGACCAGAGGCAGCAGCAATCATAGAAAACCCTGTATTTGAAGACTTGGAGCTCCCACCAAAACCAGTGCTTAGGCAGAGGTCACGGACAATGAGTTTATCAGGAAATAAACATTCCAGACAACCAAGCAAATAACTACCCTCAGGATCACTCTTCTACTCGGCAGGTCTTACAGTGATTGTTCAGCAGAAGGGTCCTATGATGCAGAATGTCTCTCTTGAAAATAGTTTACTTCAACTTTTTTTGCCATGTTTAATGAATGAGACGTGTTGGACCAATTTTTGTTTACTCTGATAGCCAACGAAAGCCAGTAACCACCCTTTGACATTCCATTTTTCTTACCTTAGCTCTCCTAGGCAGATGGGTCCAGCTACTGTGCTTACCAATGTCATTCTCCATTATTGGCTTTTTTTGGGGTTGTTGGGGTTTTTTGAAGCTTGTAAATGGTCAGCTTGCTGGGTTAAGTGAGAGATCTGTAACATGTAAATACAATTAAAATACTGTATTTTTATAGAGCAATTACAGTCTCTAAGCCTAGTGAGTATCTCTGTCACTTGCTCTCTGGTGAAATGAAGATGATTTTGAAGTGAATTTTGACTCCATTTTTGTCCCTGGTGGGTAAACTGGGAATCTGCACTATTTTTAAAGCAAAAAAGTACCGTGGTTGTACATAATGGTCACTGTCCATAGCCACTCATTAGAGGAAACCATTTCATCCTTCTGCACTGTAGTGTGTCTTAGGGAATGCATTTTATACAGTGAAACTTGTAGAGAAGGAAAAGGAGCTTTTTGCCATTGAGAAAGGATTTTTTTAGGCAGTGCTTGGAAGAGCCATAGTAAAAATTATGTACGAGAATGTTGTGATTCTAAAAATTTAAACCTAATGAAGTCATACATGTTGTATGTAATCTTGTAGATTTGTACTTTTAAAAAAAAATCAACTGGTAGGCCTTTGTGTAATCTGCTAATTGAACTGCCTAATGCCATGCTTTTGTTTCTCTTTGTAAATATGTTAATTTTTATTTATAAAATACAGATCAATCCATTCGGGTTGGTGGTGTACAGGATGCACTTGCTATAATTGTTGAGTGCATTAATTATTGTGACTTCTTTCAAGTCTAAATGATTTAATAAACCTTTTTATTTATAAAAAAATGAACTAGTAGTTGCTTCTCTTCAAAGTCTGCTTCAGTACTGTGTGCAAATGGAACAGGCTCTGTATTTCTGAAACTTGCTTTGCTTTCCTGTTGTGAGGCACAGTGCAAGTGGTGGTGCAAAGATGGCTGTGTTGCTTGGGGGTGAGATACTCTCTGAAGAAAGAAGGAATGTGCACTCTCAAAAAGGAGCAGATTACAGAGGCAGTCTCTAACCTAACAGAGAGGAGAGAAGGGATAATTCTCACCCTGTTTGCATAAATGCATTTTCTTCTTATACAGGCTGATGTGTTTGAAGCTGTAGCCTCTGCAATTGGTGTCCTAAAAAGATCATAGACTCATTCAGATTGGAAAAGGCCCCTAATACATGAAGTCCAACCAATTACCCCACTCTACCAAGTTTACCACTGGGCTGTGTCTTTAAGCACCACATTTAATTGATTTTTAAATGCATCCAGAGATGGTGACTCAGAACCAGCTGCCCAAGTTGGTGGCTAATGTCTGACAACAATTCGAGTAAAAGAATGTTTCCTTGTGTCAAATCTAAGCCTTCTCTGGTGCAGCTTGAGGGTGTAGATGCTGGATTCTGATCCTTCTGGGAATCACTGTACTGTGGTGTGACAAGGCTATGGGGCAATGAGCACAAGGTGGAACACAGAAAATTTCATTTAGACAGAGAAAAAATTTGAAGGTGACAGATCACTGGAACTCTCTATCCAAAGAGGTGATAGAGTCTTCCCCTCCAGAAACATTCAAAAGCTGCTTGCATATAGTCCTGTGTAACGTGCACTAGATGATCCTGGGTTGGACTAGATGACCTACCTTCCAACTCCTACACTTCTGTGATTGTGACACTACAACTGGTGGTTAAACCAGCTAATGCTGCAGCCTTCTCATAAGGCAGGAGTGGATTACAGAGATTGCTTTTCTTGTCATCTCGGCCAGCTACCTAGGTACTGACTTTCCAGTTGAAGCCAGATTGCTGTGGTGAGTAGTCAGGGAATTAAGAAGTTAAGCTTAGCTTGCTGTGTATCTATGCTGGATGTCAGCAGCTGCCTTTTCTGAGGGCACTGCTGCTACAGCATTTCAGTACCAGAAGTGAAGCAAGTGTTCACACTAGGCGTGTCTGCGTGTGCTGGGATGTAACCCTTTTCAAAGGCAGGTACAGATCCTACCCTGCATGGTACATGCCCAGAGAGTTCTCAGCTCCCTTGTCCCCGTAGCTCTTGGGCCTGAAGCACAGCCCTTTGTCCTTTTTTATCAAAATTAATGGGGTGGTAGAAGCAGGAATTCTATGAAGCTCTTAAGAGACAACTTCTGATCCTTGTACCAGTGTCTTCAGTACCTGAGCTGCTCCAGGCAGTAGCTACTTGGTTTTTGCTTCCCTTCAGCTAGAAGAGCCAGAAGACTTGGGACTTCCACTAACCCATGTTTTTCCTTGTATCTGCTAACAAAGCAACATTCTTCACCCCTCTGATTACCCTTGTCCAGTTGTTTTAGCGTTACATGTTAGCCTGAGTATTTTTCAGCTTTCCAGGCTGCGGAAGATGTGCTGGATCCCAAGTAGGTGATACAGCACCCAGAAAAAGCTATTTTAGAAAGCACACCTGAAGTGTTTCAAATCCACAGAAGACTGATGCAGTGACTTCCTACGTAAACGTGTATGAGACACACCCAGAACCGTGTGGAGGGAAGCGATGGCTGTTGTCTGAGCAATCACCAGCCCTCAGGTGCCTCTGCTACAGAATCACTGTGATCCTAGGGGTTTTATCCCCCAGGGGATCCTGGGCCCTGCTTTTATCCCCTGTCAGGGTGCTGGAGAGGTGTTCAGGCACAGCTCTGCCTTCCCAATCCTTTACTGAGTTACTCCATGTCCTGTTTGCGGGTATCCTGGTGCTGCTTGATGCTGTTTGAAGTCCAGACAAGCACTTGTGAATAATAAAAGTAATCATTCCCATTTGTCATCTTTTCTTATGGCTTTCTAGTCCAGCAATACTCTATATCTGCACTCAGCATCAAGGCATGGACATCACAATGCAAAACACGTAAGATCCTTCCCTCACACTCCTTTTTTTGCTGGTCTTGGTTACTTTTAGCCCCCATTGAACCCCCTGGGCAACTCTCAGTGTTACAGCAAGACTTGTTCATTTCCTGAGGCCTGCCCTATAGGATGTTCACCTCCAGAAGTAAAAAGGAAACTCACAGATAATTCGCAGAAAGCCACTGAAAGCTCTGAACCTGTTGATATTTCAGAAACAAGTCGGTTGAACCTGAGCTACAGCCCAGATTGCAGAGCGATGCCGTTGTGCCTCTGCTTTTTGACCACGTCCTCCCTACCTTCCATACACTGAATTTGTAATGCAAGCTGCAAAGAGCTACAGTGACTTGATAAGAAAGAAATGGTGTCCCACCTTACACTGTAGATCACCAGGATGTACACAAAGACAAGTTCACATTATCATACTGACTTTTTTTTCCCCAGCATGAAGATTGAATTTGTCTTCAGATATACTCATCAAAACAATAATTGCCCAGGAAGGAATTAGCTCCATCAGTCATTATAAATTGCCCCTAAAATATATAAAGGTTCCTCATTTCTAAAGCAGTGGAGGACAAAGAACTGCATCTTTGCCCTGTGCCCCCGGCTGTAAAGTTCCAGCCCCTCCTTTCCCTATTATCCTACCCCTCATTTTTCCATTAGGATGTGCTCTGGCACTTACTGTACCACCATCTCCTGCACCCGATTCTGAATCCCTATTACTTGGGTTTGCCCCTCAGGACACCACTGGGCACTGGCACAGTCACGCTGTACTCTAGGTCTGGAGCAGTCTTAGAAAACGTGGCTATGGAAACCATGTCTTCTCCAATGTCCACCTGTGACCTGTGCCTGCAAATGAGCAGCTTCTTCAGGGCCCGCTGGAAGTCTCGGTTCAGGAAAGCATAGAGCATGGGGTTGATGGTGGAGTTGCAATATCCTAACCAAGTGATGATCTTGAAGGTGTCAACCAAGACTGTGCTGGCAGAATCGGTGCCTCTGGCAGCAAGCCAGACGTTCAGAACAAAATATGGCAGCCAGCACAAGACAAAGACTGAAATGATGATGCTAATGGTCCGTGTGGTCTTGTTCTCCAGCTGCAGGTGGTTCTGTCGCTTGCTGTTGGGATGGTAGTGAATCTCCAGAGTTTGAGCCATGATACGAGTGGCTTTTAGCCGTGAAGCTCGGTAGATGAAGAAATACATGCTGCACATGACCATGAAGGGAACAAAAAAAGCCAGAGCAGAAGCCACGATGGCAAAAATCCAGTTGGTGACAAAGATGCATTCTCTGCCTGCATCAAAGTTCACCCCGGGGATCTCGTTCCAGCCTTGCATGACAGGAAGAAAGGAGATGAGAGAGGAGTAGACCCAGACCATGCAGGTCATCACGATGCATCTGCAAAAGGAGAGACAGAGAGGGAGGGTCTGAGTAATTTGGATTGAGAACAACCAGTACGACTCAATCCCCATGGTAACCTGTGTGGGAAATCACTGCTCAGCAGTCCCACAGGGCCTAGGGAAGGGAAAAGGCTGGGGTACATTGAGTCCGTACGTGAATAGCTTATGAGCGGGTAATTGGGTTTGCAGAGTTCCGGTCAGTGTAAGGGATGCTCTGGGGTGGCTGAAAGAAAAGAGGAGGGAAGGTTTTGAAGAGGAGTAGGGTTTTGAGTCTGTTTGGGTTTTATTTTTTCTTATAGTGGCCTTTCAGTAGGGGCCCACGACCCACGGGAAAGATGGGGAGGGAGTCTTGATCAGAGATCTTAGTGGTAGGATGAGGTTTCAAATTGAAGGAGGGGAGATTTAGATTCGATTTTAGGTAGAAATTCCTCCCTGTGATAGTGGTGAGGCTCTAGAACAGGATGTCAGGGGAGGCTGTGGCTGCTCCATCACTGGAAGTATTCAAGGCCAGGTTGGATGGGGCAACCTGATCTGGTGAGAGGTGTCCCTGCCCATGGCATGGGGTTGGAACTAGATCTTTAAGATCCAAACCTCTGAATCATTTTGTTTCAGCTTTAATATCTGATCATTATCTTAGCCTCCGAGGAGCAACAGACTTGGAGCCACTGGACACCAGATCCTCAGCACCATTGCAGTATTTGCTCTGTGCCACAGAATGCTGTGCAGCCCTCCAGTCATTTTGGTGACTGCCCAGGATCCACAGGTCATACACAACAAGAGCTGCAGAGTAATAAAACAGCTCAAAACCCCAGAATCCCACCCTGTAAAGCACCTTGCAACTGCAGCATCCTCTGTCTACCCTCAGACAGGCATCCCCATCTTGCATCCCTCATTGCAATGCTTCACTTGAAATCTTGACAGGATCTTAAAAACTTACCCAGTATTTGCTACTCTTATCCCAAGAAAATCACTTCAAAAAAATTTAAGAATCTAAGATGGGGAAGACCTGCTAAGTGGATTCTTCTGGGTGTCTTTCCCCTAGTCCTTGGGGCAATTCCCATTAAATGCCTGGAAAGGGCAGAAGCTGTACGTGCCATCAGTTCACATGAATGGTTTCTACCCCGTTTTGTAACCTGTCTAGCTCAAAATGTGCTTTTCCAAGAGAACCATCAAACCAGCTCCACTGCATTCTCCCCTTCTCCAGCACCACATGAAAAATGTCCTGCAAAGTTTCAAATGATGCAGAGCCTTTTTCCACTTTACTCTCCTCTTGGGCAGCAACTGTCAATGGCTCTTTTGATCCTGAGTCAACACTGGACCATGGCCAAGAGAATATTTGGAGGGACCAAAAGTGACGAGCAACAACACTCACCTGCCACGGGACATCCTTCTTGAATAGTGGTATGGGGTGACCACAGAGCAGTATCTGTCCAGGCTAATGAAGCATAGCGTGACAATGGATGCAGTGCAGAACATGACATCAAAGGAGATCCAGATTTTGCAGAACAGCTTCCCAAACAACCACATCCCTGTCACCTCATAGATGATACTGTGAGAGAAAATGGGTAGAAATCAAAAGTAGAAGGAATAACTTCACGCATTTCCTGAAGAATCCATTGAGGCAATGTTGTATTTTAACAGAGAGGTGGTAAAGGTGGGTGTGCAGGTCAGTTAGACAGCAGAGACTCATCCTCAAAGTGCAAGCCAAGGCAATAACAGGTGGGGCCTGGCTGAAGAAGATCAAACCTATGGTTCTTTTCTGCATCCTAAGTGGCTGCCTTGAGAGAGGTGCTTTATCCCCAGATTTACATCAGCATGGCTTTGTTTATCTCAGCTGTTTTCAGTCCCTTCCTCCAAGAAACTCCCTTTCCACCTGGTCTTCTTCAAAACTAGAGGGTTTTAAAAACCCTGGTTTTAAAAAAAAAGAAGTTAACTAGGAGGAAGCAAATGCAGTTTGCACGTTGTGTAGCTCAGCAAGGTGAACACACCAGCACAAAGCAGATTTCATGCCAAAATTATTTCTAAGAAAGTCAGGAGGGGCCTGTAAGTAGTGAGCAGCAAAGGAACATAGGCAGCTATAGGAAGGCTGATGCAGGTTTCTATAGCATCCAATTAGATGCCATTTGCTTGCCCTTTCTCTCACCAGCCTTCTGCAACTCCTGGGGTGCTGCTGAAATAACCAGTGTGTGAATTGGATGTGAAAGGCTGAGTAAGTACCTCCTGCAAAGCTTTAATTATCCTCTAACTCCACAGGTTGCAGGTTGAGTACACAGAAGGCTGGGCTGGTTCGCTGCAGTGGGCTCAGGTGAGCTCTGCTCTCCAGCAAAAGCAAGAATCAACTTGATGCAGAGGAGCTGAAAATCATCTCCTGTTCTGCATTTAATTAGCAATGATTCATTAAAACAACTTGTAGAGATTGTTCTAGAGCACAACTGCTGGAGGTGGGTAGAGATTTGCTGGAAGGCCGCAGCCCTGGGCAGTTTTGTGATGCATGATGTTATGCAAATATTCAAACAAACATTAATGGACAACAGAAACTGTCCCTTCACTGGGTGGTCTCCAGTGGGAAAAAAGAGGTTGAAGCACAGGTCCAATAGTGGATTTGGCTTCCCTGTTGCCATTCCTGAGAAGATTTTACTTCCAGAGCTGCTGTACAGCCTGTGGTGTGTGCACTATGGCCTTCCAAGAGTAGAACATGCTGCTGTTGTAAATAGCCCTGCACACAGATCCCAGCTGAACAGGTACCTGGCTCTCCTCAGCACTCATCTCTGGTGAGATGCACCAGCCTAGCAGATGTTCACAGAGCACAGCCTAGTAGATAGCTGCTCTCTCTTCTCTGATGTAAAGAGTCTTGGCAGCTTGGAAATGATGCTGGTTTAAAAAGGAATGATGAAAACCCAAATAAACATGCTGCATGAGCAAAAGAGAAGTCACCTCAGCGTTACTCTTATGTTTGCAAAGAAGAGTACCTGGACAGAGTCAGGCTGGAAGCAACTGGTCTGGCCGGAATACCCAGATGACACACGAAGCACAGCTGAACTGCTGCTGCAAACAAGCCAAACCAGGGATGAAACAGAAGTCTCACAAACATGAGCCAGAATTATGCCCAGGCGGCCCAGAAAGCCAATGACATCCTGGCTTGTGTCAGGAATAGTGAGCCCAGCAGGACTAGGGATGTAATTCTCCCCCTGTACTGGGCCCTGATGAGGCGTCACCTTGAGTATTGGGGGCAGTTTTGGGCCCCTCACTTCAAGAAAGACTTTTGGTACTGGAGTGGGTCCAGAGGAGAGCAACAAAGCTGGTGAAGGGACTGGAGGGAAAGTCTTAGGAAGAGAGGCTGAGAGAGCTGGTGTTGTTCAGCATGGAGAAGAGGAGACGCAAGGAGGACCTTGCCACTCTCTGTAACTACCTGAAGGGAAGTTGTAGACAGCTGGAGGTCAGGCTTTTCTCCCAGGCAACTAGTGAAAGAACAAGAGGACAGGGCCTGCAGCTGCAACAGGCGAGGTTTAGGTTGGATATTAGAAAGTACGTCCTCAAGGAAAGGGTGATCAGACACTGGAACAGACTGTCCAGGGTGGTGTTGGAGTCCCCATCCCTGGGGGTCTTTAAGAAAAGACTGGCTGTGGCACTTACTGCCATGGTCTAGCTTTGTTTGGTGATGTTAGGTCATGGGCTGGGCTTGATGATCTCTTTTCCAGCCTCAATAATTCTGTGATTCTGTGAAGTCCTTCTTGCTCTTGTAATACCCTCTACCATCCCTTGACAGGACAAGGGGTGCTAAAAGAAGGGAAACTCGGACAGGATACAAGGAAGTCTTTTTTTGCAGTGAGGGTGGTAAGAAACTGGCCAGGGTTGCCCAGAGTGGTGGTAGAAGCCCCATCCCTGGAAACTTTCAGGTCAAGCTGGATGGGGCTCTGAGCAACCTGCTCTAGATGCAGATGCCCCTGCTCACTGCAGAGAGGTTACTCCAGATGACATTTCAATGTCTATCATTCTACAATCCTTCCCCTCACACTCTTCAAAGCTATGGTCACCTTCTCTTCCCTGTTTTGCTTTTGTCCTTTCTTGTTGGGCATGAGAAGCCACAGACAGATTTCCCAGTGAAACACACTTTTATCTGCTTCTTGTTCCTTCCGTGCTTTCTTGGAAGCCTGGAAGAAGTTGGTGTCCAATTTCCTTCTTTTTATCTTCCTAACTTCAGCAGTGCCATCTTGTCTAGACAGGGCTTTTCCCAAAAAACTTTGGACCAGATGATCCTCCAGGTCCTTTCCAACCTGGTATTCTATCATCCTATGATCCTGACCGGGGAAAACCTAGTGCCAGATTTTCTTTATCCACTTGCCAAGGAAGTTCCTTCTCCAGGTTTGGAGGATGCTACCAGTCTTATAGGGGAAATAAGAGCTGACAAAACACTCACCTATCTACCTTTGCTCTTTGGTTACATTCCCTCCCATCGTTCCACCAGTAGGTGGAAGGAAGAAGTGATGAGGAATCTGGGTAACTAGAAATGCACAAATTCCATCAAATTGAGGACAGATATTGCCAAGCAGAGGCAGAACACAGAGACACCAGAGGAGTCATCAAGTAGACAGCAGGCAGAATCAGAGAAGAAGCAGTGACAGGGATGATCTGCTGGAACTCACCCCAAAGCAGGGATTCTTCAGCTTTTGGCTTCTTTGAGCCAGTGGGATGCTGCGCTTCCTGTGTAAGATCAGAGTAATGCAGAAGACAATCTCCTGGAGGGCTAACTGGAGTGGGTGGAAGAGCAGGTGATGCTGTGCACTCCCAGAGAGGAGCCCTTGAGATAACTGGGTTGCACTGAGTTGAAAAGCTGAGCTGAATTTTTGAGCTTTTTGAGCAACAACATAAAAAGGAAAAAAAAAATAGCCCAAGGAAATGCCAGGTAGCAGGAAGGTTGTCACTTCAGCCAATCTTTGGTGACTGACACACCGTTTTGCTAGGATGCTGAAAGGGTCTGCTGCATTTTGTTGTTGTTAACCTTGTCTATGCAGTGAGAATCCTCAAAGCATCTTCTGGGAAAAGATTAGCAGGTGCTGCTGTTGACAGCAGCACACTGATTGTTTCTGCTTCCCCTCTGGTCAGCAGGAACGGCACTGTTCTGCAGGCAAGCCCAGCTCAGGCCCTGCAGGCTCCATCACCAGCTGCAGCCCAACTCTACCTCAGTTTATCCTGGTGGCTGGAAATGGGGAAGGAAGCTGATAGCCAAACTGCTGCACTCATGTCAGCTATGTCCTCTCCTAAACATCCACTTAGAACTGCTGGAAGTCATAGAATTGTCAAGGTTGGAAAAGACCTCCAAGGTCATAAAGTCCAGCCACCCAACCTACCATCCCAACCACTAAACATGTCCTGAAACACCATGTCTATCCTTTTTTTTGAACCCCTCCAGGGATGGTGCCTCCACTGCCGTCCTGAGCAGCCTGTTGCAAGGCCTCATCACTGTTTCTCAGGGAACAGGAACAGTTAACCTGGAGACTCTCCCCAGCCCTGACTGGCGCTTCCACAATCTCATCTTTCTCCAGTCTATCAGTAATACAGATCTCCTGGTTAAGTCACAACCCTCAATCCCACTTACTTATAAAAGCAGGTTAAATTATCATATAGAATCACAGAATCACAGAACAATTATGGTTGGAAACAACCTCCTAGATCACCGAGTCCAACCATACCCTCATAAAATCAGCCTTGGCCCATCGATCCAACCTGTCCAGCTCCCTCTGTAGAGCCTTCCTGCCCTTGAACAGATATATAACAGAGCTGTACGCCAAGGCCCTGGGGCAGGTATTTGTAGAACTAACGTGAAGGGAAGAAACAGGTGAATCCAGACAGATCATTTCAGAACCTGAAAATTCACCAAGCTTCTTGTTAGTACCGCTTTTTAAAGGGCCCCACTAACTGCTTTTTTGTTCAGCTGACACTAAACTTAAAGCTCAGGTTGTAATCGCTTGCTGGAAAAATACCTCTGGGTGCCAAATTCAAAATCATGGGCAGCCCTGGGAGAAATGAAGCACAAATCTGAAGAGAGTCCAACTTCTTCCAGTTGCTCTGGGACACTAAATAGGTGCAGCCCCCCACTTTACACAACTCCGTAGCTTTTTTGCAGCCCAAGACAGCCAGAGTTTAATGTTAAACTGGTTTCTGGATATGTTTTATTTGTTCTAGCCAGTAGTGAAGCACACATAAATTTAAACCTCATGAAGAGTTAATGATTGTACTTGATGACCTTAAAGGTCTTTTCCACCCTAAATGATTCTATGATCTTTCTTGGAATACACTGCTCCTGGGCTTGGAGGAGTTGGTCCTTGAATAACGACCAGCTCTCTTGGGCGCCTCTTCCCTCCAGGGCCTCATCCCATGATACCCTGCCAATAGATCCCTGAGGAGGGTGAAGTCAGCTCTCTTGAAGTCCAGGGTTGCAAGCTTACTACACATCCTCTTAGGTACCCAAATAATCTTAAATTCAATCATTTCATGGTCACTACAGCTGAGACTGCACTTGAGCTTCACTTCACTCACCAGCCCCTCCTTGTTGGTGAGGACAAGGTCCAGGACAGTACTTTTTCTCGTAGGTTTCTCTGTCACTTGGATGACAAGGGTATCCTCAGCGCACTCCAGGAACCTCCAAGATTTCTGTGTTGTCCTTCCAACAGATATCTGGGTGGTTGTAATACCCCATGAGGACCAGGGCTTGTGAACTTGAAGCTGCTCTTATCTGTTTATAAAGGGCCTCATCCTCCAGGTCATTCTGGTCAGGTGGCCCATAGCAAACCCCCACTGTGATCTCCCCTTTCCTTTGATCCTCACCCATAAGCTCTCCGTTAGTTCTCCTTCCCTCCCCAGGTGGAGCTCCATGCATTCAAGTTGGTCTTTGATCTAGAGGGCAACACCCCCTCCCTTTCTCCCTTACCTATCTTTCCTAAAGAGTCTGTACCCACTTATCCCTCCATTTCAGGTGGTCGAACCATCTCACCACGTTTCAGTGATGCCCATGACATCATAGCCTGCAGGCATGCATAGACCTGCAGCTCTTCCTGCTTGTTCCCCATGCTCCGTGCATTAGTATAAAGCCATTCAAGACTGGCCCCTACTAAACTTGGTTTACTGGCTGGAGTTCCATTGTCCTCCACATCAGGTATTCTTTTCCTGGCCTGTGGTTTATTCCCAGACCCAGGATATCTATTGGCATGATTGGCCATTGTATGGAATGGATTGTGGATCCCTCCCCCAACAAACCTGGTTTAAAGCCCAC
>VZRI01001287.1:0-45567 GCA_013397515.1 Upupa epops | reverse complement strand
TTGTTAGAAATGATCCAACAGACACCCAAATCTCTGATAAAATACAAAAGATTTCTTGGTTGCGGAAATAAGGAATGAGCAAGCAGTGCTGGGTGCGTGGGGAGTTAGTCACTCCACCAACATGCACACTTATAGTTTAAGGCAGCAACATTTTATACCTTATTTCATACATAGTATCACTGTGGATACTATGAGGATCACAAAGGATCCTCTCATATCAGTTTCCTCTGTTCACATCTACGCTTCTTGCTGAGACCCCGGATCCAAAGATAAGGCAGAGACAATGTTCTTGGGTAATCTTAATTAACAGTGATTAGCTCCCCATGCATTTCACAACACTTTGCAGGTCTTAGATTGCTCAGTCTCCCCCCATCCTGTTTACCGTTTGTCCTGCTGAGTTTCACTGTTTATTTTGTTCATTCAATAGTTTTCCACAATGACAAGGGGGGATATTATTTTTACCTTGATACGAATCATAATATAACATCTCACATTAGTATTGGGACTAATGAGGAAATGGCTTCAAGGTGTGCTGGGTAAGATTTAGAGTAGACATCAGGAAAAATCTCTTCATTAAGAGTGGTCAGGCATTGGAGCAGTTTGTCCAGGAAGGTGGTGGGTCACTGTCCCTTGCGGTGTTACAAAAAAACTATGGATCTTGTGCTTGGAAACCTAGTTTAGCGGGTACAGTGGCATTGCTTGATGGTTGTACTAGATGGTGTTGGAGGTCTCTTCTAATCTTAATGATTCTGTGATCCTCTGTTTCTGTGAAATCAAAAAATCTTAAATTTTGTTTTAACAAACTTTTGTTGAGGAATTTGACCCATCCTGTTTGTATCAGCTCTCAGAGCCACTTTCGGTGAGTTGATTAAAATCAGTGTCATTTGTTTCCTTGTTGCCTTGATTTTATTAGCTGTCAAATGTGTGCGGAAGAGCTTTTTAGGAGTGTTGTAAATCTGGTTTTGTAAAATACTTCAATCTTTTGCATATCTGGCTTTGCCTGTGTGGGAAGGAGGATAAGTATTAAAGGTAGGATTTCTTCATTAGTTTTACTCTCTATGGAGTTTTATTGAACCTGTCTGTTATTGATTTTGCTGAAAAAAAGCAGTAAACAGTCAATTAACTAGGAAATACATGAACTACGCTCATTATTGCAGAGGATTTAGCAAAGAAAGCATGTTCTGATCTGTAGCCTAGAGACTGGAAACAACGTGAAGCAGATTTTTCATTTAAATTAGCCTGGTTTTTTGTGCACAGTGAGTTGGTTTTGTGTGGAGAAGCTTCATGACATTCATTGCATGTTGCAGTAGCTCATGCTCATGGAGAAGAGGAATCAGTTGGTTCTGTGACACAACAGGATCATTCCTTGCAAGTGATGCCAGGTCAGTTGATTTGTTCGGATGCTATCAGAAGATAATTTGAGGACTGTTGTGTCTGACTCTCTGGGCATCTACTTTTCTTTAGGAAGCACTGCTTCTGTGTGATACAGTGTCCCTCTGCATTTTTTTGATGTGGCACTGAAAAGCAGACAGCAAAGCTGTCAGCTTATGCTTGTATTCTGAACACATGGCTTTTTTCAGTTTCAAGACAACAAAACAACATGGAGTCTTCTAACCTTACAAAAATAGGAATGGAGTATGTGATATGTCTTAAAATGCTCTATCAAAAAAATAATGACGATTTTTCGTGTACCAGGCACAGAAGAATACCTTGTCCTTCACCTGTGTCATCATGGCGGCACCAGTCACTTCCATCAGAGAAGGGCAGGTACCTCAATGTAAACAGCCCATGAGCAAGATTGGGATCACCAACTGCCAGTTGGGTGGTGCAGTTAGATGATGTACTAGACACAATACACAGTGTCATCAGAGGAAATGTACTTTAACTGACTGTAAAATAACAAGTTCAAATTCCAGTTACAAATGAGAGACAAGAGCACTAAACTAGGTAGCCTCTTTTGGAAGACATTATTGCATTTTATAAAGTGACTAAAGTCAGAAACGTTTATGTCTTTTCCTATTTCTAATAGTTTCTGTGTTTTTCTCACTGGCTGGACACTTTCCTAAAATTGCCTGAAACACTAGTCTCTTTTTTATAAAACCAGCTGTGATAGTGGCTTTTTGAGAAAAAAAATAATTATTAGTTTGTAGAATGGGGGAAAGAATTTGAGGGAATTTATGATCTTGTAGTATTCAAGTGAACTAGTGTTGTTGTATTACAGTGATCTGATGGCAGGTGCACATGAAGCTTTACAAAATGCATTGTGTTTATATGCGCCAAGCTTGCAGTCTAATTAGGATGAGTATAATGCAAATAAGCTAATGATTTATAGGAACTGGAATTAATCATTTGTGAAGGTCAGTATAATATAATTATTATTTACTTTACTTTTTTGATGTAAGCATAAAGAAAGCTTGACACTATGAATGGGAGAAAGTGTTTTAGCTGTGGGGAAGCTCTGGTAATTGAGTTAAAGAAGTCGAAAGCATTAGTAGAGAAAACAATGTATTGCAATATTTCTGGAAAAATACATAAGAAGGTGCTAAATGGAAAAGCTTGAGAATTAATCTTACATGCAGACAGTCAAAAGTAGGGTAAGATTGTGTTCTTCTTAAATTCTTTAGTAAAAGCATTTCCTGTAAAGTATGTGTTTGTCCTGATCACATCAATGTATCTCCTTGTGGTACCCGTCTCAGATCTTTTAGCCTTGTTTCTGAACTCTGGTTCCTTAACAAAATCAAGTATTTCTGAAAACTTTCAACAGCAACCTGAGAATAGGAGAAGCAGACAATTGTAGAAAATTCATGCTTGCCTCTTTGCTTGCTTTTTCTCACTAAAGCACTAAGAGGAACACGTCCATGTTTAAAAGGTGCATGCTGAGAAGGCACATCTGTCCTTACACCTCCAGGTTTGTTTGCAATGATGCAAAGAATGGTTTTTACATTTTTACTGGAATCTTGGTCTTCTAGTTTAGTGCTGTAGAAATGTTCATGTTGCTGAATTAGCTGATCTCTACGAATGACTTTATGTCTTCCTCTCTCTGTTTTAACAAACTACTTACGGAAAATGGCATTTAAATTTTTCCATTTGGAATGAATAACAAATTTTTACATCAGACAGTATCTTTGCATAAAAGATTAATCCTCAAGTCCCTCAAACCATTGAACATTTTGCCCCTCAGCAAAGTAGGACCAAACATGTCTTACAGTCTCTCCATATTCTGTTGTGAATCTCCAAGGCTGAGATGTGGTGGAAACTCAGAAAGAGAGAAAAATTTCCTTTCAGAAAGCAAACTTTGGAAGTGTAACTAGAAAAATAACTGCATTTGCAACTCTAGAGGAAAATTATGGCTTATGAAAATGCCATGTCTGTTATGTGTTCTAAGGCTTTTATTTACTACAAAAAGATAGAAACTGCAGATATTCTTCAGCAGAGTTAGCTTTTTTCAATGTTGCTGTTTGAAATTCACCTGAGCTATTTTGTGTCACATGGAACAAGAAAAGTAGACTAGAATTGGCACATATGATTCCTCCTGGCCATTTCACACTTGGGAAAAGAACCAAAGCTAGGATTATTCTCATACACAATTCTATGTGCTATGTACCAGCTCTCCAAAGTCCTGCTCATTGAAATATACTGGGGGCCCTCTGTGGAAGACAGTGTTTTATAGGGTAATAATATATTAATGCAAAAACTTTATGACTAAATCTGATGTAGCACTTAAGGAAAAGTGCCTATTTGGAGAAGGGAAAACACTTGGTATTAGTAGAACACGGTAACTGCAATATCAGTGTATGCATGCTGTATTTTAATCATAGAAATTATTGGATTGGAGTGACCTCCAAAGGTCATCTCAAGCAACTGCCCTACAACAAGAAGGGGCATCTCTAACTAGAATAGATCACTCAGAGCCCCATCAAGCCTGATCTTTAATGTCTCCAGGGATGCCAGAGCCTCTGTCACCTCTCTAGGCAACCAGTTCCAGTGGTCCACCACTTGCACATTAAAGAACTTTTTCCTAATGTCCATCATAAATCTCCTCTTTTTAGCTTAAAATGATGACCTCTCATCCTATTGTTCCATGCCCTTGTGAACAGTTCTTCCCCAGCCTTCTTACAGGCCCCTCTAAGGTATTGGAAGGTCACTCCAGAAAGCCAAGGAAGCAAATAAAGATGACTGTGCAGTTGTATACATCAGCTTGTAGGCTGAAAATTGTCCTAGTTTAGTAGTTCTTTTAGCCAAAGCCAATTATCTTTTGAACAACTTTTACCCAGCATTAACTACAGCTAGATTGACATAAGCTGGGCTTGTGTTCTGCCTAACTTGAAGGGAGTTTTGGTTTCTTTTGCCTTTCTGCTCTAGCGTGACATATGTTCTAAACAACAGCAACATACGTTAGTGCATATAGCCAGCAGCAGACAGGCATTAATTCCACTCTCTATTGTCTGATTACTCATCATCACAAACACAGGACCTCTTCTTACTACATTAAGATTTTTTTACTCATATATTTAGTGTTTTAATTAACACAAACCTGAACAAATATGTACTGTTTTCTTAAACTAGAGGCAACTGCCATTTAATATTAAGTTTGTAGTGATTTTGGAACAAATCCTGATTGCATCCCTAAGGTAGGTAGTTCTAGTTCCATTTTTGATATGGGAGTAATTACAATTTACAAACTTTAAATCTTAGGAAGGGAAGGAATCTGGATTTTAGTCATTTGAGAAATAAGCTGCAGAATTTACAATACAATCTTCTCACAGCCACAGGCTTCTACTCCCAAACTAAGCCTCTTACGTTTTGAGATTAATAGTATTTTTAATTGTGTAGCTACTGTGTTAATAGGTAAATTAATCTGCAGATATGTAAATCCTCACAAATGAAGATGTGGATTGAGCATGCAGAGTTTGCAACTGAAACTGGTGTCTTTGTTTTGAGGAGACAAGCGGGATAATAGATTTCCCAAGGTCCCTTCCAATACGAGTCTCTTCCTGAATGACTGTGAAGTGAAAATTGGCTGTCCTGGATCAGGGCCCAGATACATAGTTCTCTTAAAGTTATGATGACAAATACAGACATTTCAGTTGAGCAAGTTATTTCAAAGTCCTAAAGAGCTTTTCCTCTCTTCATCATACAACATTTTGGTATGGAAAACATAGCATCAGTAGAGCATAATATAGTTCTTTAGCAAATAAGTTAAAAGCATTGCTAAATATTATTTTGTTTACATAACTTGTTCCTCTTGAGTGATCAAACCCATAAATATTTCTTCTATAATTTGATTAAACTGTCATAAAAATTGTTGTTTATGCTAGCATCATGAAGTGAAGGTACCATGAAACGAAAATTTGCATCTAAGTACCTTAACCTTTCATACATTTCTCTTAAAGTGAGAAATTTGAGTTTCCCAGGATATAAATTCTTTTTACATGCACCCTTAGGTAATGGAGTGGTTAACTGGCATAACAGAGCAAAAGATTAAGAATGAAATCCAACTGGATACAGATCAGTGTTTTAACAATTACTTCCAAACTGCTGCAGCTTAGAGAATATATAATTTAGTCAATTTATTAATTTTGAGTGTTTCTTTCCAGTGTATTCTACAGAAGATATGTCATTTTCACCAGTCATGCAATGCCAGGGCCATCTCTATTGAAGATAGCGTAACTGATCTTTAATTAGGTTTGGAGGTTATGCTTTGACTTGTAAATGTATTAAAACCCAGTTTTGTTGTGATTCATTGCTTACTTTCAGGCAATTTTATCACCTATGTTTTAATGTTTATTGATCTTTTATTTTAATATAGGAAAACAAACTTCTGAGAGAGCTGAATTTTTCATTCAGCTGTGCTGAGATGTTTTTGGGTTTTTTCAGAAGGAGAAAACAGATCATAGCCAAGTGCCAGAATAGAAAAAAAATGCTGAAAGAAACCCTGCTTTAACCATTGTGATAAAAGCTATTTGATCGTAAGCAAGTGTTGTATGAGTTTTATTGTACTCAGCTAGTTCCAGTTGGATTGTCTTAATTTTTTGGTAACAATAGCAGTCAAGGTCTTGCACATTTACCAGTGGAGGTTCATCCTGTGTAAATTCAGAGCTGCTTCAAGCATCTAATAAATTGATGCCTCTATGAAGTGGCTAGATTTTTTTTTCCCTTTGAATTTGGCTTAGAGAATGAAGATACTCAGCTACATATGAAAATAGCTGTTTGAATAATGAGATAACACTCCTGACAGTTGAAGAGAAAGATAAGCATTATTAAAAGTAAAAAGTTCTTCTCCAGAAAAGACAGATTTGGTAGCAGCACTAAGAGAAGGTTTATGCCAGAATGTAAAGGGAACGTGACCAGCCCATGTTCTATTTTGAAGAGTAGCTGTTGATAAAGGAAGAGGACTGGAATAAAGAAAAGGCCAGGTAGAGGCCAATCTTCAGTGGTATCTTCACAGTCCCAGGCAACAGTTCACTTGGGGCATGTGCCAATGGATGGCTTAGAAGATTTTTAGGGTTTTCTTTCACCTTTGTGTCTACTTTCCTTCTAGTTTAAGATGTTCTAGTTTTGTCTGGCCTGAAAAGTAAATATTGTGTTTGCTGCTGAGATTTTTTTACAGATTTTGGAATACAGATGCCTTGATCCTGATAAAAATTTCAGATCCAGTTTTGGTGTTATTTTTTCCTAAACAGTTTTTTCTCCCTGTGATGCTTCTACAATACATTAATATAATTGATACTGTTATAATGCAATTGAATCAGAATGTATTTTCTGCTGTAAGAAATTAGAAGTTACACACATGTGTGCTTACTTATAGGACAATGAAAGGAATCTCTTAGTAATTCAATATATGAGGATGGGCACTGTGTAAAGCCTGAATTCAGATCCATTTTGCCATGGGTGTACAGTCTTACAGACCTACTACAGATAGATTTTCTCCTTCCTGGTGTACTGTTGGACAATCTCAGATGTCTAGTGATTGACACAGCTCATGTACACAGGAATACAATTCATCTAGGTCATTAAATCATATTATGTTTCTATTGTTTTATAAGTAGTAACTGCTTACAAGGACAGCATAATAAATGGTTATATGTGTTTCAGTTAATAGAATTCAGCAGCTTATTGCTCTGCCTAGGGTGACTATTAACACAGTCACTCTGCAGAAATCTGAGAAGCTGTGTAGGACTAGTAATGCATTGTAATGCAAACTTGGAGCCTGTGTTGATTTGTTGGAGGGTAGGAGGGCCCTGCAGAGGGACTTGAACAGACTGGAGAGATGGGCAGACTCTGATAGGATGAGTTTTAACAAGTCTAAGTGTTGGGTTCTGCATTTTGGTTATAACAACCTCAGGCAGAACTATAGGCTGGGAATGGAGTTCTTAGAGAGTACTCAAGTAGAAAGAGACTTGGGGGTAATGGTGGACAGTAAACTTAGCATGAGTCAGCAATGTGCCCAGGCAGCCAAGAGGGCTAATGGCATCCTGGCCTGCATCAAGAATGGTGTAGCCACCAGGGAGAGGGAGGTTATCCTCCCCCTGTATTTGGCACTGGTTAGACCGCACCTGGAGTACTGTGTTCAATTCTGGGCCCCTCAGTTTAGGAAGGATGTCAAGGTGCTGGAACGAGTCCAGAGAAGAGCAACTAGAATGGTAAAGGGCCTGGAAGGTAAGCCCTACGAGGAGAGGCTGATGGAGCTGGGTCTGTTTAACCTGGAAAAGAGGAGGCTCGGAGGTGATCTCATTGCTTTCTATAACTACCTAAAAGGTGGCTATGGCCAGGCGGTGGTTGGTCTTTTCTCCCTGGACACTGGAGACAGGACAAGGGGTCACAGTCTTAAGTTCCATCGGAGGAGGTTTAGACTTGACATTAGGAAAAGATTTTTCATGTAAAGAGTGATCCGATTTTGGAACAGGCTGCCCACGGAAGTGGCGAGTCACCATCTCTGGAGGCGTTCAGGGTTAATCTGGATGAAGGGCTGAGGGGCATGATCTAGATGTCAGTTGTTTAGGTTTACTTGGTTGGTTTTAGGTTGGACTGGATGATCTTTAAGGTCTTTTCCAGCCTCATCATTACTGTGATACTGTGATATTGTGATATATAATAGAAAGTGTGTATTTTCAGTAGACACTTGCAGCAAATTTAGTGAGAAACCTAATTTCCCTAGTTCTCTTTCTTTCCTTTCTTCACTTTTCATTGTTAGACTCTGTCTTGAATGTGGTGTGTTATGTTTAATGACATTACAGTCATTGGTTAATATAGCAATATAATGCAGCCAGCCAATAGGATTTCAGAGTATCTGTCTGCAGCATGAGAATGTACTTATCTGCTGGCTTTCCAGAAATCACTGGCAATGTGACTAATGTTAACAGCAATTTTTACAGCATTCTCTCCTCTTCTTGTTTTAACATAAACCCTCTATGGCATGTGATGGTCTGATGACTTCGTGGGCAATGAGGCAGCAATCTGAGACACTGTAATGTGATGCAGAAAAGGTCATGGACTTCCTTTCATAATACAGTTATTCATTCATTCATTAAAAGTTAATCACATGTGGGAGCATGTGATGCATTCAAGTTAGCAAGCACTGGTGAACTCCTGTGTGAAGCAGGAAGGTTCACGTTCTGACGAAACATTGCATGAAAAGTTCTCATTGTAGAATCTGAATCTGCTGTTTGATCTTTAAATGGAGCATACTTTCATTTTAAAAAATCAGGGATGACTTTTTTCCACTTTTCAGTATGCCACTCATTTTATGGATCTCCAGCATTTCTCCAGTCAAACAGCAGTTTTCTAGGCTAAAAAAATATTCTCACTCTCTCCTGTTGCTTCATGTAAGGAATCTGTGTGCAATTTGGACCCTTCTTACTGGTATTTTCTGAAACTTTTCTGGCAATGACAGATGGAGATGTAATATTCATGGAGTGGTTGTGCCATGAATTTATACAGTGACACAGTGTTTTAATTTCTGTAACTTTCCTAATAATTGTCAACTCAGAACTTGGTTTCTTCTTCCTCATGACATAATAATTCTCTCACATTCCCTGATAGTTTATAATGTTATTGACCTGATTTTTATTTTTAAGGAATATACAAATGGCACAATAAACTTTGAGCTAATGGCATCAGCTACTGTAAAATTTTGCGGATGTAGTCAAGTCACATTTCAGGCCATAACACTGTTGAGCATCAGAAAGAATTTAAAGTCTATTTACAGTTCAATATTCTAACTGACTTCTGTTGTTCACCAGGAACAGCAGAATTTGCTTTTTAATCTGAATGTAGATACAGCTGCATTGTGTTTGCACATCAACATACAATTTTATACAATATGTTTTCTTTAATTACAGGTATTTATGAGCCGTCATTTGTTGTATTATTGTGGTGAACCTACTCTAGATGTGAAGATTGCCTTTTGTCAGGTGTGTGTTCCTTACAGGTAAAACAAGGTACAGTATATACTTCATGTTTGAGATTCATGCCATCAAAAAGAAAAAAATAGAAATGAATTTCAGCAGCTTACTTCTGAGTATAAGAGTAAATATAAAAGGGGAAAAGAATCCTTGCCTCTGAGCTGGCTGTGCTGATTGAAATGGCTTTGAACTAGGTACAAAGGGGGAGAGGGACAAAACTGGGTCTGCTAGTGTTGAGCCTAATGATGCCAAGCCACTGCTGGAAATAGTTAGCCTGGCTAAAGTGCATCTGCACTAATGAATGCAGTATAGGCAAAAAGCCAGGAGGGGCTGGAAGCTATTGTTCAGCAAAACAGTTATAATGTAGTTGCCATTATGGAAACATGGTGGGCTGATTCTCCTGAGTAGAGTGCTGCAATGGATGGCTGTAAGCCCTGCAAATGGAATAGACAAGACAGAAACGATGGTGGGGAGGTTTTCTGTATCAGAGAGTGTTTTGAACGCATGGAAGCCAACACTTGTGATGGACCAGTGGAATGTTTGTGGGTAAATTTGAGGAAGGCCAATGAGGCAGATATCCTGTTGGGAGTCTGCTAGAGACCACCAGACAAGGTTGAGGAGTTTGAGGAGTTGTTTTACAGACAACTAGCTGAAACCACAAAATCACAAGCTCTTGTTCTTCTGAGGGACCTCAACTTACCAGACATCTGCTGGAAATAAAATACAGCAGAGAGAAAACAGTCCAGGAGGTTCTTGGAATGTGTGGAAGATAACTGCCTGATTCAGCTGATAAGCAAATCCACAAGTGGAAGGGCCTTACTGGACTTGTTGTTTACAAACCGGGAAGGATTGGTGGGTGATGTGGTGGTCAGAGGTTGTGTTAGGCTTAGTGACCATGAAATAATAAGAGTTCTCAATACTTGGGCCAAGTCAGGAGATGGGGCAGCAGAACTATTAGGATGGATTTCAACCTATTTAGAACACTGGTTGAGAAAGTCCCTTGGGGTACAGTCCTAGAGGATGAGGGGGTCCTGGAAGGCTGAACTTTCTTCAAGAAGGAGCTCTTAAAGGCACAGCAGCAGGCTGTCCCCATGCGTCATGAGACATTTGTCAAGGAAAACGGCCGATCTGGCTGAATGGGTAGCTTCTACTGTGATTTAGGAGAAAGAGGAGAGAGTCTAGCACCTTTGGAAGAATGGATAGGCTACTGAAGAAAAGTATAGAGATTTAGTTAGGTCATGTAGAAAGCACATTAGGGGGCCAAAAGCTCCACTAGAACTCAGCCTGGCCACTGTGGCAAGAGATAATAAGAAGTGGTTTTTAAAAATATATTGACAGAGGTCTAGAAAACAGGCCCTATGAAGAGCAGCTGAGGAAACTGGGGTTATTTAGAGAAGAGGAGGCTGAGAGGAGACCTTTATTGCTCTCTACAACTACCTAACAGGAGGTTGTAGGGAGACTGGTGCTGGTCTCTTCTCCCAAATTCCTAATGATAGGACGAGAGTAAATGGCCTCAAATTGTATCAGGGGAGGTTTAGATTGACTATTAGGAAAAAGTTCTTTACTGAGAGAGTAGTTGGGTACTGGAACAGGCTGTCCAGAGAGGTGGTGGAGTCATTATCCCTGGAGGTGTTTAAAAAGCTAGTAGTTAGAGCACTTGAGGCCATGGCCTAGGGGTTAGGGAGATGTTGGGATGAAGGATGGACTTGATGATCCTGGAGGTCCTTTCCAGCCATAATGATTTTAGGAGTCTATAAGTAGAAGAATGGATTACAAAAATTGTTTCTATTTGTTTTCAAGTTTATTTTGTTTTTCACTTCAAATGATTTTTAATTGCATTTGGTTAAAATGTCAACTTTGAAAATTTATTTTAGGTAGAAGTAATAGCACAATTTGCAGACATTCTTAGCTTAGCTATCTTATCTGGTCCTCCTCTAGCAAGAGTCTTCTGCTCTCCAGACCTTGTCTCCACAGCTTGGGCTTCATGATGATTTGCTTTAGGAGTGAAGACCAAAGCATTTCTTAATGTTGCAATGCCTGTCAATTTCTGGTGGTCCCATTTCACTTTCCTAATCTTCATTGTATCTTGCTTTTTCCTTGTTATTCCCTCTTTTTCAAAGCTAGGGCCTCAGAACAAACTGTGATGTTTCCTCTCTTATAATTTTTCCTACTGTTGCGATGTAACAGCTGCCATTGCTTTTGCCTCTTTTGGACACAGTTTCATGGTGTCTTTGCTAACTTCCTATACCTGAAGCTCTGCCCGAATGAGATGTTTCCAAACATCTTTGCCATAACTATCTCACCTACTCTGAAATCTTTCTTTTCTGTGTTTTGGACCACATTTTCCATTCGATTCACAAATAAAATTCCTGGCACAAAAAACCCCCTCACTCTCAAAGAATCTTTTCTCTCGGCTTTTCTTGATTAGTCTTTTCATCCCTACCTTCTTTGACCCAATGAACAAGGTTTGATGTCATGAATTCTTCAGATATCAGGGAAATGAGGTTTTACATTGAACTAGTTGTTTTATTGTGCAGATTCTGATGAAAAGAAGAAGTAAGGCAGAGCTGTAGTGTTAATCAGAACCCAGGTCTGAAGCCACTGGGCTTTAGGTTTCTTGAAAGAGGAGGAACAAGAACAGCTTACTTACACAAGAAAACATACACACACACACACACACACACATGCAAAAACTGTAACCAGCATGTAAAGATATTGTAATAAATTATCTAACAAGATGTCTTCATTTGTTGTTTTAAAATAGAGCAAATACAGTAAAAAATTCACTGATAAATCAATCAAGATTGAGATGTTCACAAGGTTCAGTAGGATATTTTAAAGGATGACTTCATAAAGTAGTGTAGGTTGCGTCTGGGGACTAGGATAAGACTGCTGGAAAGAGATTAAAAGAAGGCAGAGAATTAACCAGTTTAAAATCTCACTGAAAATACACAAAAATCAAGACAACGAGGTGACTAATACAATCCCTACAAGATGGTAATTAGATGTAAGAATGGAGAATTGTGGGGTAATAAGGCAGGTAAGAACTAAATCTGTAATACTACATCCAAACACATACACACAAGCTTAAAACCCTGTATTTGTAGGCAATTATATCACTATCTGTGGACCAGAGGAAGTCAGAAGTCTTGCCTTCATGGTGAGAAAAATTATAGAATCATAAAATCACTGAGGTTGGAAGAGACCTCCAACAATATCCAGCCCAACCATCAATCCAGTGACACCATGCCCACGAAAACATGTTTACCGGCACCAGATCCACACATTTTTTTAATACCTCCAGTGATGGTGACTTCAGCACCTCCCTGAACAGCCTGTTCCAATGCTTGACCACTCTTTCAGTGAAGAAATTTTTCCTGATGTCTAATCTAAACCTCTCCTGGCACAGCTTGAGGCCATTTACTCTTGTTACCAACATTAATAACTTGGAAGAAGAGACCAACCACCACTTTCTACAGCTTCCAATGCTTTTTTGCCCGTATGTGCATTTTTGAAGTTGCCAAGAAGACTCTGAGGATTTTACCATGCTTCAGAATTTCAATTTGTATCATCTCAGCATCTGGCTTTGAAGGTCTAATTGTAGCTTTAAGTTATTATCCTTTTGGATCCTGAAGGAATCAAAGGCATCCATCCCTATACTATGCTCCATACCACCCTTTTTGTATGAAATGGGATAGAGGTGTGAGGGCAGCCTCTTTTTTACCATTCTGCTTATCTTTGGGCATTGTGACAACTTAACAATTAGGAGTCAGCATTTCAGTCCTCCATTTAATTCTTTTCCTTGCATGCAGTCACACAGATACTTGCACATGGGTCATTAGGATTTGGAAGGGACTTCCAGAGGTCATTGAGTCCAAGCCCCCTGCTTGAGAGGATTGTAGAAGCTAATACAGGGTACACAGAAATGCATTCAGATGGGTCTTACAAGTCTCCAGAGAAGCAGATTCCACAACCTTCCTGGGTAGCCCGTTCCAATGGCCACCAGCCCTTACAGTAAAAACGTTTTTTCTCATGTTGAGGTGGAACTTCCTGTTCTCCAACTTACACCCATTGCCCCTTGTCCTGTCACAGGGTGTAAGTGGAAAGAGATTATCTCTTTCTTCTTGACACCCAGTCTCCATGAATTTATATGCAGTGATTAAGTCCCCTTGTAACCTCCTCCTCTCACAGCTGAAAAGCCCCAGGTCCCTCAACCCCTCCTCATAAAGCAGGTACTCCACTCCCCTCATCATCATCATAGCCGTTTGTTAAACTCTCTCAAGCAGGTCTATTTCCCTCTTAAACTGGGGAGCCCATAACTGGACGCAATATTCCAGATGTGGCCTCACTAGGGCAGAATAGTGGGGAAGGAGAACCTCCTTTGAATCTGCTGGACACACTTCTTGATTCACCCCAGGATTCTATTGGCCTTCTTGGCCACAAGAGCACATCACTTTTCCATGGATTACTTGTCCACAAGATCTCCAAGATCCCTTTCCACAGAGGTGGACTCATTTCATTGTTTCCAGCAGCTTTGAATAATAGCACCATTTAAATGTGATGTGTTCCTGCAGGTATTTCTGTATGCAGAAAGGGAAGATAAAGTTTTCCCTCAGCTAATGCCTGTAGCAGTCTCCATGGCAGAACTTATTGTCTTGGAAATGAAAAGGAGAGTAATTTTGCTTCAACAGCCTTGTATTTACAAAAGCTAACTTGTATGAGATACTGAGCTGTAAGCAGCTGTAGTGTTTTAGACTCACCAGTAATGAGGAATGGTGTTCAGTGACATATAGTTATTTCATGGGGTAGCAATCAATATAAAGTAAAAATGAAATGGCATATCAGGAAACAATTCACCTCATAAAGCAGAAAATAGCGTATTTTTGCTTCCGTTCTGCTTTTTAACTGTCTCTTTTGTTCTTCATGAACCAAAAAAAGGAGAAAGAATACAACTTGTAGCCGTGTGTAAGGCAAAAAGTTATTTGACTTCAATCAAATTCTTAAATAATACTTTGAAATCAGTATTTGTGTCCTCTAAGCACTTAGTCATGATAGCAGGATCTTTTTCCTTAATTTCAAATGCTTGAGTCTGGGCCATTCCTTGTTTTTTATTCCTCTTGCCCAAAAACTGGGAAGAGGAAAGGTCAGTGCAGATACACAATTCAGTGACACAACTATGTTTTCAGATCTAAAAAATTTCTACTTTTCTTACATTAAATTTCTCAGTGTGGAGGAAAGAGCATGGCATTAGGTGTGTATTTATTATTATTATTTATTTTTATTACTAACTGGATACTGGAAAGAGAACTGTTGCACATGTGAAATGGAAGTTAAGTTCTAGTCATTGTTGAAGCCCTGAAATTCCATTGTCTAAATATTCATGGAAACCAAGTAGAAGTGACACTCTGTTGTCTACTTTGTCTCTGAGAAATATTTAGTCTTCATGTTATGCAGAGGTCTGAGCAAAAATATGAGTTTTGTTCCAAGTGAAAAGGAATATTTACAGCTACTTTGGGGCTTCAGTATTGTAACTTTGCAAAGTTCATTTGACATTCACCTAAAAATTTATCAGATCAGTGGAATTAACTTTTCTATGTGAGACCAATGCATTTTTTTACTGTGGCATCTTAAGAAGTAAACCTTGTCACCCACCACGTGTGTGCATATCCTCCACTTCTCCAGGTAATTTCTAGTTTCTCAGATATTAGTCACATTTGAAAGAATTTTTTATTTTGACTGTGCATACTGGAAATTCTTAGCCCTGTGCTCCTTTCTGCTGTCAGATAATCAAAGCCTAAATTCCCTGTACTGGACTCCTACGTAGGATGCAGTAAAAACTTGAATCTGAAACCATGTAGAAACCATGTAGATGGGAGTTGGAGCCAGGGAGTATTAACTGCTATACCAACAATATGACTTTTGAAAGGAGTATGAGTGAACACAGACATCGTAACAGAATGAGACCAAAATGCGGTGTTGCAGATTTCTTTGAGACCAGCAATATGGATTTGAAGACTTTGAAAAGAACCTTTTAATCAGTTTGTAATTATAACTAACATTGCCATGCTATATGAAGAGCGTGGATTTTCTTGCGAATGGGGAAAGCTTATTTCTCTCTCAAATTAAGCTAAATAAAACTCCCATTTCCTTGTCTTCATTTCAGAAGTGGCTGTTATATCAACCTGGAGATGGTTCATAGTGTGATCTTGGTTCTGGGATCTGATCAGATGTGATTAATGCAATAATGCTGTTAATTCATTGATTTAGGGGGTTGATTTAAATTGCAATCATGACAAGGATAGATACGTTATTCGTCTCCTAGATCTTATTAAAGTAAGCAGTACTTTGGGCTTAAGCAGTAGACTTACCATGTTTTGATTTTGTTTGTTAAAGCTTTGGTAAAAATCAGGAAAATATAGAAAAAAAAGGTGGTTTTGTATTTGTTTAGCAGAATGGGTTCAAAGGAAGGAGACAAATCAGTAAATAAACCTGGAGACTGTTTGGCTGGTCCACAAAGCAGAAGGCTTTGTCACTCAGAGGTGGCATTGTGCTTGGAGTGAACTTCAGACTATATTAGTCTGTCTTGAATTTTATAGATAAAAACAAGTATTGATATTTTGTCAAAGCTCTTTATGGTTCATAGATTTTTAGGTAGACAGATTTTGAGAAATATATTAATATAAAAAGAAAAAAGAAATTTTTGAAATCCCAGGGAAAAAAACAAACCAGTTTTTGCTCTTTCTACTCATGCACAGTTAGAAACAGATTGTTGCAGGAGCAGAGGAGAGCTGCTCATCATGACACTTGTGTGTTCTGACCAGGTCTACTGCATGTGGTCTTCTGCTTCCGGTTGGTCAACCTAACTCCAGTTGCTGTTGAAATGACTGAAGCAATTGCATAAATTATCCGTATAACTGAGGTAATGCAGAGTTGTTCTTCTGAGCTGTTTTAATTGATTTTAAAGAGAATTCTGGACTTAAAATAACAACCTGCTGAAACTGCAGCAGTACAGAAATCCCGCTATAGGCAGCATGGGATTCCTGAGGCCAGCAGTTCACAGGGTGAGTTTAACTTAAGAACAGGTAATTCTGACACACATAGGATTATAACTGCAGAGTAACCAAGTTATCTTTGCCCTGACAGCTCCATACTGAATGACTAACAGTTGGATAGTTTCAGAGTGTGGATACAAGTCATGGCAGGTCTGGCTCACCCAACCTTAGCACACTCATTTGGTTTGTTTAAAAAAATCTCTGCATCTGTATTTCCAGGGGAGCTGGCTACAAGTCAGGCTCACTGAGGAATGCAGTTTCATGCTAACATTTTATATAACATTGTTTCAAAAGTGATGAGTATTAATGGTGAATATTGCCTGTATTGTTCTGATAATGATATCAGAAAAAAGCGTGCTGCAGATGTGTTGGTCTAGCCAGAGGGCGCCATGATTATTTCCTGTCTATCAGGAGCATATTAGTACAATAAAGCCTCTCTGTTCCCATTCTAGCATGAATAGCTGAGCTAGCCAAATGTATACACCTCTCTTCACACAATGAAAGGGGTTTTAAGATGAAGGCTATACTGTGCAAATCACATGCAGTCTCATTCTTCAGATGAGAAAAATTCAAATCTAGTTTGGAGCCATTTCGCTCCCTTTAAGCATGAATTTAGCACTGTGTCAGTGTCCATAAATTGCTCGCTGAGTTTGAAAAAAAAAAAAGTAAACTTTTCCCCTAGTCTGGCTAATAAGTACATTACATGTTTCTACTTGCTCTTCTGAAATTAGTTTTTCTGTTTCAGTGAGCAACTTTATTAAAATATCTCAAAGTCTGTAAATGAGGTAGGATTAATCAGTGGTGTCCAGTGAGATAATGAGCAGAAAAAGAATATCATTAATCCTAAGGCAAATTGAGAATCCTAATTGTTAGCAAGAAGAGTTATCTGTTTTTAATGACAAACTTCCTGGAACACTGGAATGGTGTCATTTTCAATTGAAAAATTTTATTTTTCAAATCATCTTTACATTCTTCCATGATTCATCAAAACCCATCTCAGTAGTTTGTAATCATATAACAGGGTTAGTTATTCAGATTTGTGAGGGGAAACACAATTTAGAATAGAGCAAGTAAGAAGATTTAGAAGCTGCATTGTAATAGAGCCACATTGGGGGTTTGCTTCATGTTGTAGAAGCACATTTTGGGTTTGCTTCACGTTACATTTGGAAAAGTCTTGGCTTTCAAGAGTGAATTGCCAGCTCCCTGAACTGTTGTAATATTTTGAACCTTTGCATCCTGTGCTCAGCATTGTGTAGTATAGAATCCTGAATTACAAACAATAAATTTCTTATTTTTAATCTCAAATTACTATGTATTTTGCTTCATAATCTTCAGGGAAACAGTTCACTAGGACTCATAAAATGATTGTACTGTAACTTTCTGCATAGTAATTCTGCAAATTTGAATGGAGTTAAAACAGCTAGCTTTATGGCAAGTGTAAAATGCTTGCATTAACTTCTTTGTTAATGAGGGTTAATGAAAACTAACTTTTGTTTAAAACTAATGCATTTATTAGATCATGAGAGGATCCCTTCTTTAGGAAGCCAGAACTTGGGAAGATCTCCTGCCCTATTGACTATTCCTTGTATTACCAAGCCATGTGAGGTCCTAGTTCATCTCAAACTCCTCTGTTTCTTTTGCAACTTCCTTTGAAAAGTGCCCAAAGCATTTAATGTGGATAGTGATGCAAATAGACTTATTTGCTCTATCTGGCCAATGACAAGGAACCCAATTCCTATCCCACTTCTACACTGATGACTCATTTTGACATAAGGTATTCATTGTTTATTACAATACAAATGAGGGCAGAATCAGCATGAAAGCACAAGCCAGTACTCAAAATAGCAGCAGCAGTAGTTGAGAGTAACTGCAGAATTCACTCACTTTTCTTAATCAATAGCTTTTTGTGGATACTTCCTGGATGAAAGAGGGTTTGATACAGTTTATGAGAGCATTTGACAATTCATGTAGATCTATGACAATGAGCCTAAAATGTCAAGAATTTATGCTGGAAAGATAGGCTGATAGTGTTTTACCAGTATTCTGATGTTTTACCAGCCTTGGTTTCTGTGTTTTTTCCACTCCTTTCCCCCTTCTCTTGTTCTATACAACAGGGATTTTGGAAACAAGTGGATGTGTCATATATTGCCAAACATTACAACATGAGCAAAAGCAAAGTTGACAACCAGTTCTACAGTGTGGAAGTAGGTGACTCAACCTTCACAGTTCTCAAACGTTACCAGAACTTGAAACCTATTGGCTCTGGAGCTCAGGGAATAGTTTGGTAAGTATCAGCAGTTGCTCTTATGCTTTTAAATAGGATTTGCCTTTTTCATTTCTTCACAGTTTACTAGTGACAGATATTGCCTAGAATTGCAAACATAGCAATCACACCACAGATGGCCTGAGGCAGAAGGAGACTAGCCATTCACTAATAAATCCTCCTGCTGGTGAGAATGACAGCATTAGGTTTGTTTCTTACTAGCAAGTAAAAGGGAGAAAGATCTTACCGTAATTGACACCCATGGCTCTATGTCCAGTGCAGATAACATCTAAAGCAAACCCTGTAATTTTAGTCTTTGTACAGTAAAATCCACTGAGAGCAATACAGAAAATTGTCATGAGCCTTAGCATTCTTGAGTGTTCGGAATTGAAGCCTTTCAAACCCAGGTAACTGCTAATGTTTGCTTTATTTCTTAAAAGAGGGGTCACAGTAATGTGAATAATGCTAAAACACAAATCCAGTAGCTCTTCTAAAAAGCTTATGGCATTCAAAATTATTATCTTCAAAAGTTGTCATATCCCGATGGCCTCTGCATTTTAGAGATGGCTCTTAAATGTCAGTGGCTTTTATTTAAATGTCTCTGCAGGCATTACTGACCTGTTAATTCTGAGGCATTAGGGTAATGAACACAATCTTTAATCAGTAACTTCATTAGAGCTGAAGTCTAATTCAGTCTATTGTCTTTACAACTGCTCTTTTCTGACTTCCATGTAATCTGTGTTAACTTACATCTCTGTGCAGAACTCTTCATGTTTTTAAACACCTCCAGCGATAGCCACCTGGTTTAGTGAGAGGTGTCCTTGCCTATGCTAAGGCTTTTGGAAGTAGGTGAAGCCTGAGGTCTCTTCTAACTGAAATCATTTATGAATCTGTGATTACATGAGAAATGGGGAAGACAATGAGCATTTTTGCCTAAATTTGTAGTTTTGAAATTTACATTTCAAGAGGCATGGTTACATGCTAACACAAATACACAAATGTAATTCCCACATTTGGAGGACAAGGGGCCTATTTGCTAATACTTATTTCCAACTTTTGATAGAAAATGGTTCAACACTAATCAGGTGCAAAGTATTCTATGCCATGAACTGCCCCTTTACTCATCCCAGGACTCAGAACTAAAATTCACCTATTAGCAACAGCTCTCCTCTTAACAGTCATGCAGGCCCCCATATGCCCAGCACGCTGGCTGCTTTAGCACCTTGCCAAGTGTATATCTATACTTGGACAAACTGCAGACCAAGATGTAAATGTAGAGGTGGTGAGAAATGGAGAAGAGATATGAGGTCTTCCAGGCTGCTCTGGAAGCTGGTGTTTCAGGGTTCCTAGAGTACTCCACAAAGTGTTAAAATGCTTCTTGTGCAATTCTGTAGGTAGATGTTAACATAAGCAGGCAACTTTCAGTGAAAAATAATTCATGCCGTGAAACAGAAGCAGATGCAGGAAGTAAGAAATGTGTTTATGAAAGAAATCAGACTTGATTTCTCTTGATTATCCTGAAAATGGCGTCACAGAAGAAATAATTTTCTTGATATGGAAGTATTTAAATAAAGGTAATAAGGTCTTTGGGGGGTGATTATATATTAAATTATGTGAAAATGAGGAAGCCATATGGTGTGTTCTTTATAATTGTCATTGTGCCCATGTGAAATAATTATAAACTCAATGATAAATTGGTATTGACTGTAGAGATCTGCATTCAATATCTTCAGAAATTAACTCTTGGGGTGTTCAATAGGATTTCTTTACAGAAATACTTTATGCCATCAGAAAGAAATGAAAAGCAGCTTGGAATTTCTTGAACATAGAAATTTCTCTTCACTCTGCAAAAACTATTCCTAATGCAAGTGTAGACTGTTTGTTCTTGGTGTATCACAATGACATCTATGAGAAATACTGTATAGGCTGTGTTTGCATAAATTTATCACATTAGTATAGGCCTGATTAGAATGGGACATAGCTGAGACACAGCCTGCAGTTTATTAGACTAAGCTGCAGTTGTAAAAGCTACACAGGCTTTGAATTACTCTCTGATACTTTAGTCAGCAAAGGTAATAGAAAAATGGCAGGGTGTTAGGAGATTAATGTCCATGCTGATGAACACAAATCAAAATACTTGTTGCAAATATTGGTTTCTTACCTAAAAACTTAAAAAATGGTAAATAATCAGTTGTGAACATTAGGTATAAGTTTTGCAATAAAATTCACACACAGGAAAAGGATGGAGAATAAATAGGTATGTAGCGAAAAAAGAAAACCAAGTAATCAGAATTACTTTGATGTGGACTGAGTAGCTGCAGTCAAACCAGTAACCCTTCTAAGGACAGTGATAGCGTATGCTGTTCATATGAGGAGTAGCACAGAGAGCAGTAATGTTTACCTGAAGTCCGTGTGCTACAGAAGTAAAAAACTGATGTTGTCTTCCACCCTTGTCCACAGTGGCTTGCCATAAATTATAGACACTCCTGCCGCTACAAGCCAGAAAAGGATAAATTATCTGCTCATTTGAATCAAGTCAAAGCAGAGTTGTCACTAATTCAGGCAAGGCCTGACTTAATTTTAAAGACTTTATTGCTCTGTGGAGAAGGACCTTGGAACCCTTGCAGACAACAACCATGAACCAGCAGTGTGCCCAGGTGGCCAAGAAGGCAAATGGCATCCTGGAGAAAAGGAAACAAAAACCTTATCAGTCTACAGCTACCTGAAAGGAGGTTGGAGCAAGTAGGCGGATAGACGGACAGCCTATTCTCCCTTGTGGGAGAGACAGGACTAGAGGAAATGGTTGCAAGTTGCAATAGGGGAGGTTTATGTTAGTTATTAGGAAGAATTTCTTCAACAAAAGCATTGTCAAACATTGGAACAGGCTGCACAAGGCAATGGAGAAGACACTCTCCCCAGAGGTTTTTAAACAACATGTGGACATGGTGCTTAGGGACATGGTTCAGTGGTGATTCGGCAGTGCTAGGTCAAAAGTTGGGCTTGATGATCTTAAAGGTCTCTTCAGTGAAAGAGAAACTGTGATTCTATGAGAAAACTGAGAGGGGATATATCAATATTGAGAAAAATCTTATGGGCAGGTGTCAAGATGATATCAAGACTCTTTTCAGTGTTGCCCAGCAACTGAACAAGGGGCAAGAGACACAAACTGGAACACAAAGTTCCATTTGTGGAAACAATTTATTTACTTTGAGAATGATGAGGCACTGTTAGAGGCTGCCCTGTCAGAGAGATTGTAGGGTCTCCTTCTCTGGAGATACTCAAAACCTGCCTGATTCTGTGCAGCTGCCTCTTTGGGCACACTACTTGAGCAGTAGAGGTTGGACTATGTGATCACCAGAGGTCCCTTGAAACCCCTACCATTCTGTGATTATGTCATTTTGGGGAGTGATCTTCAAGTCTGTCATAGAAACAGAAAATGTCAAAGGTAAAATGAGTTTAGGAGTTTTCTGTGTCTAATAAGATGTGCCACTCAGAGAAGAGAGAGTTGATGTCCTTCTGCAATGTTAGAAGGGAAAAGAGAAAGAAAAGTCACTTTCAGCTTTTGGGTGGGGGTGGAGAGAGTAATTCTCATGTTTCATGAAATCAGCAGAAATGTGCTGACGTTGGAGTGTGTGTTTCTTTATGTTTTAACTGAATGGGTTTTGCCTGTAAGCAAGGCAATTGTCCGTAAGTTTTCTGCTGTGCTTTGCAAGCTATCATTTTTGTATTGCCTGTAACATTTTTTGCATCACCTGTCTAGAAAAATGGTGTTGTACACAAATATTTTGAAAGCAATTGAAAGAGCTGTGATAGTTTTTGAATTTGTGATGAAAGCAAGGGCTAAGTCAAGTTTCACCACGGCAGTTAGTGGCACCTTCACTTACAGGTTTGAAAATACAAGTAAATAAAGTCTTGGAAGTTGTTTATGAATATGTTTGGCCTGGTTTATTCCCTCATTGGTGCCTGTTATTACGTGCATTATTGGAGAAAGTGTTAGCTTTGGGTAAGTATCAAATAGATAAGTGTGTTGATGTTGTTCAGCTAAAATCCTGAATGTTAATCTTGCTCTTTTCAGAAGTGCTAAGACAGGCTTTCATGTCATTTGATGTTGGGATATGGTCTCATGACCTGGCAGCTGGACTCAGAATTGTAAGCTAGGAAAATCTTTACAATACCTAGTTTATGCAAGAAGTTTTTTTGTCTTAATGTATGCGGTGCCAGTATGAAAGTAGGAATGATGACTGAGGATAGGTTTGAAGAGTGCTGGTAGTTCTTCAATGAAATTTCGGAAGATAACTTATCTGTAGGTATATTTACAAGAGAATATGAATATATCCTTGAAGCAGTAAATTGGGTAATTTGTTGTCTGTGAGCTTTTTCATAAGAATTAGTGATTTAATGATATATTTGAGCATGAATATGAAGGAGATTGCAGAGTGGTTTTATGTTCCCTGTAATAGATACAGTCAGCAAGTCAACTTATCGCTTGCTTTGTTGCCAAAGACTACCATGGGCTCTCCTTTGCTGACTCAATTGTAATTTGGTAGTAGAACCTTTAAGGAGTGCAGATTTCTTTCAAATCAGCGTGTTGTGATGATGGTCCTTGTTGTGACTTATAATCTGCTGATTCTTTCCCAAAAGTTATGGCAGAATTGTAGAATGGCTTAGGTTGGACAGAACCTTAAAGATCATCTAGTTCCAATCCCATTGCCATAGGCCACTCACTAGGCCAGGTTGCACAGAACCCTGTCCAGCTTGACCTTGAACACTTCTAGGGAGGGGCCATCCACAACTTCCTCAGACAACTGATTCCAGTGCCTCACCACCCTCATAGTGAGGAATTTTATTCTAATATTTAATGTAAGTCTCTCCATTTTTATTGTGAAACCAGTCCCCCTTGTTCTGTCGCTATATGCCCTTGTAAAAAATGCCTGTCCAACTTTACAGGAAGGCTGCTATAAGGTTGCCCTGGACCCTTCTGTTCTCCAGGCTGAGCAACCCCAACTGACCCTTAAGATCATTGAATTCAACTGTAACCCTAAATTGGCTCTATTCTGTGCCCACTCAAAGAACAGTCTATGCTTTTGCTATGGTGCACTGAAAATGAGAGAGAACACTGGACATCTCAGTGTCTTAGAGTTAATGCACCGCTTTATTTGTATTGTTTAGCTGAACACCGAGGTATTAACGTTCTTGAGAGGGCAGTACAGTTCTCCATCACAACCCTGCTATTTCAGAAATATTGTTTTGGTTTCTTTGTGCTGCTGAATTGAAATATTGTGTTCCCTGGTACAGATCAACCTTACATAAACTGCCATAGTGCCATTGAAGTTCAGAGGGACAGATCACTATTTTCCTCAGAAGAGGAAAACAAAGAATACGTGTTGTTCAGAGGAAAAATTACATTGATTATGTGCCCTGTTAATTTCAACAGTCACAGTCTCCTGTGAATCAGTATGGAATGTATGTGTTGAGTTCAGTTACTTGTATGTCAGTTACACAGTCATATTTTGCAGACTTTTTGTGCTTCATGTTCTGTCAGTTGGCACTGCAGATTTATTCTGTTCTGTTGAAGATTCCTCAAATTGCATCCATTAGTTCAACTAGTGTTCTCATGCTGTTGTGTGTTCTGCTGATGTGCTTTGACACTTCATTCCTGAGGAAGCTTTTGAAGACAACCACTAGAGTGTTTTGTAAGTGTCTTGTATGAGAGTGATACAGAAAATAGCTGTTGTTTTGTACTGTGAACTATTACTGTGAAAAGCATGTCAACATAAGCGAATTCTTTCATGTTTCACAGAGCTAATGTCATGTCATACACTGGCATAGTCTGATGCGATTTGTTTTTTTCTCCCATGAATAAGTGTTTTTAAGTATTTACAGGGCCTTTTTCCACTTTGTAGAATGTTCAGTGTTGAAATACTATAGGTAAGCTCACTTGAAGCTTCAGACTTCACGCATTCATTTGTACATAGCAGGATTTTTCTCCAAATACCAATTTGCATTCACATTGTGGTATTCTTGGACTTAACAGTGACTCTTGCACTTAACAGTGATTCATGGACTTAACAGAAGACTGACTATAAATACATGAGGGTTGGGCATCAAGAAGGCAGGGAGAACCTCTTTTCACCTGTGCCCTGTCATAAGATATGGGGCAATGGATTCCAGCTCAAGCAGAGGATGTTCCACTTCAACAAGAGAAAACACTACTTTACTGTAAGAGTTACACAGCACTGGAAGAGGCTCCCTAGAGAGATTGTGTAGTCTCCTTCTCTGGAGTCTTTCAAGACCTGTCTGGATGCATTTCTGAATGGTGTCTCCTAGGCTGAGTTTCGTCTGGCAGGGGTCTTGAACTCAATGATCTTCAGATGTCCCTTCCAACTCCTAATATTCAGTGATTCTGTGTTTCATTGCTCTGGAATGCCAAAAATTCAATAGCATGCATTCATTTATTCATTTATCATCACCTGATGTACATGTGGAACAGCACATTGTTGCTCTGATATATCTTCTTTGGATTTTTCAGAAAGAGAGCAAGTTTCCCAATTGTACTTAGAATCTGCATCACCAGTGTGTGATCTTCAAGGCGCTTCTCAGCACTCAGGAGTCGAGTTCTCCTGAATCCCAGTGGGAACAACAAAGTGTTTCTTTGGATTTGAACTCCAGAGTATTGAGTGAAGGTCATTGTCTTAAGTTGGTCAGATTTGTGTTTCTCAGGATGATGTTAGAATTTGCACAGCATCACATATTCAGAAGCAGTTTGCTTGGATATGGGGTGGCAGGAGGCAGTGTTTTGCAATGAATTTACATAAATTCATTGTCTTTAAAATAAGCAGCTTCTACTTCATCAATGTTTTGATTCTTACAACTTCTATCTCCTACTAATATATTTAACATTATGTGGGAAAGAAGCAAAGAAAGGTGTATATATTCAATAGAAGTACATGAGAATTTCTGAGGGAGACTGAAGATTCATTTTTCTGTAACAGAGGTACCTGAGTGGTAATGTTTGAGCAAAAAATATTGCTGTATGTTTTTTTTTAAGGTCAGACAGGATTACTTTATAATATGTCTTTTTCAATTTAGTGTGTTTTAATGTCCTATTCCTGCCTAACTGCAAAGATGCCTGATAGGCTGGAAGTCAGAATTTATTGTGTGTTTGTCTTCTCTTGTTTCATTGCCCTTAACAGAATTTTAAAGTGTAATTTAGGTTCTGATAATCACAGACAACAGTATTAAAACATGTCACAGTATGCTCTTTTAGCAGAGAGATCAGGGCCTCTGTCTCTAAAATACTCACACTGATGTGTTTTTAACTCTGTCTCTCCTTTTTTTTCTCCTTAAAGAACCTGTATAGTTTCCACAGCTACAGCAGTTAAGCAGGCAAAGTCTTTTTTTTATGCAAGTTTATGAAAATGTAGTAAATATGTTTGTGTAGAAACTATTTTTAGGTAGTTCTTAGTGCTTGATTGAGTTTGTATGTTTAATCCATTGAGAAATGCAGAAAAAAAGGCTGTGAGATGTTTCTTTTTCTCCAAAGTGACAGGTTTTGTTCTAATTATCAGGTAGGCCAGCAAGTCTTTTAAATTTTAACTGCAAGGTAACTATGGAAAATAGTAGTTGATTTCTGATATTTTTCCTTCAAAGAACTAAGCTAGATTTATCATAAGACTGACAGTTTGTACGTGCTAGGTACTCAGCTTCTGCCAGGTGCACAGGCTATCTTGGTGTCTGTATCTCCTTAGTCTTGTAAACTGATGTTAAATGAGGAAACTGGAGATCAATCCAGATTCAATGATCTGATCTCCAAATGCTGGACAAACATTTTCTTAGTAAGGTAACAGCTCAATAGCTAACAGACTACCTAGTGAATTAGTAACAATAGAAATGCAGAAGAAAAAAGTACTGATTTTATAGTTCTGTTCACAAAAGGACTCTACAACCAAGCTACTTGGAGCCAATACATATATATAACCAGCAGAGTATACACAGATGAGAAGTATGTAAAACTGCTTTATATTCAGTAATCTCATGAATATTTCAGGCACTAGGCATACTACAATGACACCTCTCGTGAATGTTGTGCCAGGCAACACATGAACTGGCTGTTTTCACATTATCTTTCCTACTCTATCCCTCCACCATCTTTGTGAATGATAATGGCTATGAGAAAAGATTTTATCTTGCACAGAACTGATCTGTGGATTCCAAAATGGTTCTTATCAGGGCTTTACCAGCTCATGTAATTAGAAAGATAACTAAATTGAAGTTCAAGCTGAGGATTAGAGAGTCACAGAGGTATTTTTTAAGATTTGAGCCAAAAAGGCATGACCTTGCTCATCTGAACTGCCAGCTCAGAGAAGAAATGTCTGTGCAAGGTGTGGAGCTTCTGTATACACAAGCATATGGCTTGTGGTGGTGATAGAGCTGGAAAGGATAGTCACATTTAGGAAGTCCTGGAGGTTTTGAGGTAGTGCAAGTTGTTAACATAAACAGAGGTGATACTTCCATGTGTGTAACTGTTTTAGAGGAAGAGGCCATCAGAACAGCTTTAGCCTAGTAATAGAAAAAAATTGTCCACAAGAAATAGTTAGCAAACATTACTGAAGACCCTCCCCATTTCCTAAGAGATTCCAGCCTGTGATTCCTCCTTATTTTCCATCAGTTTTCCAACTGTATAACTTGTTCTGCTACATAGTGAATTATTTTGTTATTTTACAGTTTTGTTCAGTGCAATTTAAATTAATTGTTGATATTACATTATCACACATAGGGAGCCATGACTGTCACAAGCTGAGCAAACTGTTACTGTATATGTGCCTTATGAAAAGAAGCACTACAGACAGTTTTTAAAGTATAACCTCTTTCACATTATCTTTGTTTATATTGTTTAATGGCTTGGCCATATTACTTTAGATCATCCATCTGAAAGTTTAGTGGATATGAGTTTGTCTCGGCATGATTGAACAGTAAAACAGATTTCACAGCAAAGTTTTCAAATCTAATTGACCTTAAAAAAACAAATTCATTGTGCTACCCTGATTATTTTTGCTGGAAAAAGTTGCTTGTCTTTGGTATTTCAGTCAATGTCTATAGGACAAATAATGTGGATTCAAAATGGGAGTGCAGATGTTGTGGATATGGAATTTATACTGTTCTTGTCCTTTACAGGTGACAGTAAAGGAACTGGGTGAGTTGTGGACTTGGATTCTGTGGTTGATTTTTCAAGAATAAACCTGAGTGGTTTTGGATCTTTGAACAAAATGTCTAAGTCATACACTGTCCCAGATCTGACTGGGGAAATATTCATGTTGAAGTAGTTTCTTCTAGCTGTGGTAAAGTTTAGTCAGTTTGGCTACCATTTCAATAAGCAGTTAGGTCTGGATGTGTGAGCAGCTTTTATTTCTTTTGTTTGTTTGTTTGTTTTGTTAACTCCCTGCATTTTCAGACAGATATGTGTAAAGTTCTTTAAATCACCTTTTCTTGTTTAGTGTATGGATAACCAGAGAGATTAGGTCTGATTTCTGTAAAAATATAGCTCGATTAAATTGTGTTTCCATTTAACCAAGGTCTTTATAGAGCTGTATTTTGCAAGATGGGAAGCAGAATAAATATGTTATAGTGAAGAAACCTGTATCAAAATGCTACTGCAATAATTTAAGTGACAGTATAATGAAATTATGCACAATATGTGAGCATAATCTAGTAAAAATATAACGTGTCATTTCCTCTGTTCCAAAACATTTTATATCTAAATCCATAGTTTGAATTTGATAATAAACTTCCTTTCTAGGGGAATTTATTTCAATATAAGAACCATAAGTCTTGCAGGTAAAGTCTGAGAGCAAGCATCTTTTAATGCAGTACACAACATTGGGCAAGTAGAGAGCAACACATGTCTTTTCTGGTTTTAAATGGGTTTTGCTGCCATATATTTGTTAAATGGATCAAAGCTTGTGCATGCTGAATGGTGGACCTGCTTCTTTAAGAGTTTTTTTTGAAAAGAAACCTCATTCCTGATTAAACAGTCACATATGAAAAAGCATCAGCTGGAGCAACTTACCCATTTGACTTTGCTGGATTCCAGCATGCACAGTAATTTAGCTCCATGCAGTGCAGGAAAGAACGTTTCAAGCTCAATCAGTAACCTCTGCTGTGAGGACAAAGGTCTTGGAGGCTGTGAAACTTCCCATGTGATAGTATAAAAGTCAATGATGTCACAGGTGAAGAGGCAAGTTGATTGTATTTCTTAATCCAGCTGTTACCAACTGATTGCAAGAAGCTGTGAGCTGACAGAAACTCAAAACAAATAGCTGGAGCTAAGAGAACACTGATTTTGTTGGCATTTTGAAGAGAAACAGAGCAGATTTGGAGTTCAGAGTAGGCGTTCCTGATAACAGGTCTGCAGCTGTTTATTTGGTTCACGTTGCTTATTTTCCATAGTTTTGGCACACAGACTTGGTTCCCAGCTTGACAAGGGCAACAAAAGATACTTGTTCATTACAGTGGCCTTTGACTTATCCATTTGGGGGAACCTGTTTTTGCATGTTGGTGCACATTTAGAAGTTTTTACTTTGGCACTGCTTTCATGGAAAGCGTTCAGTGTTTTAAAATACACTTAGAAATTTTTGCTTTAAAAATAATTCTTTCTCTTTAAAAATAATTGAAGAGGAATATGTATTGCTTGTAAATAGAAACATTGAAGTCTGCTTTTAGAAACTCAGAAGTTACGTGTCAAAGGGAGAAAAAAGCTAAGAATGAGAAGGGCTACTTTAATTCTAAAATTGGGATGGATAAGTGAGATCAACATAAAAAGCAAACAAAACCACTGATACCCATAAAAACCCCTATCAGATACACTATAAAATTTGCTTAAAGGAGACCACTTTTTTGTTCTTTTTTTAAAGTGTTTGTCTGAAATGGGACATTGGGAGAAGTAAAAGCATTTTACATATTTTATGGTTAAAGTACTTGCTTGATACAGGAAAATTAAAAAAATATAGTCTTGGCATTTCTAAAAATTAATTTTTCTGAAAGTACAGTAGTGATATTTGGCTGAAATCAAGGGCAGAGAACTTGAATTCAATGAAATTATGTTTAAAGGATTTACATATACATTCACCTATGGTTTTCTTTTTATGTATTTGTGTATATACACTTAGATGTGTGTATGTGTGTTCTGCTTCATCAGTCACTGGTGATTATTGAGGACAAGCTACCATTAGTGTTTTTGTTAAATGTGATTTTCAAAGTTACCAATTCCACTGATGGAGATGTCAGCACTAAATAAGCAAGGTATTTGAAATACACAGATCAGCTCTTTGTTTAAGAGGATCAGCTTCAACTTTCTTCCCTCTTGTTGTGAAGGATATAAGGCAAAGTGCTAATGTCAGTGGCAAAATGGTGCTCAAGTAATGCAGATATAAGAGGAAAGATGGATTTTTACAGAAAGTCTCTTCACTGAATGCTGTAGCACAGAAAGCTGTTCACTGAGATTGATGAGTCTTTGTTTCACAGCCTGGCTCAGGACACTGAAGGCTGGGAACTTCCCTTTCTGTTTTGGGCTACCATTGAGTCATCAGAGAGCTAATAATAGTATTTTAATGAAGTAGACCTCTGAGAAAAGGTCAACATTTTGAAAATTATGGCTGTGCCCAATCTGCAGGACCTTGAAACTGTAAAAGAATTGCCATTTGTTTAAGTATGTACTTACTAAGTGTCAATTGAAATAGAAACTTGGGTATGGAACTCTCATGCTTTTCTTTGCTTTTTGGAATGGGTATAGAAATTAATGCCTGGTGTATGATAACAGAGTTCATTGTCCATTACAGTCTGAACTCACATACCATATTAGTGGTAATTGATGATCTGGATTTCTCTAAATCTGATTGGAATAATTTTTTAACCTTTTTTCCCCTGCTACAGTCAACAAAGTGTCTTGTGATTGCATGTATCTCTCGGTGGTCATAACTTTATGTTCATATCAGGCCAATTTTTTTTACTGTAGGCAAAAATGTTTGTTTCAAATTATTTACAGTTTTAAAAGGCCTTTTTCGCACTAACATTTACCTTGCCAAACTAGCTATAAACAGAATTTACAGGGAGTTTTGTATTTTCTTTCAGTGCAGCTGCCAGAAATTTGGTAGTAAACTTGGAGGATTTTTCCAAGCTCATGTTGCAGTAAAAATTTATTATTTTAAGACCTTAAATTATAGTTTGTGCTATAAAAATAGGACAACTGTATAAAATAAAAATAAGTTCAGAGTTGTGCTCATGTTGTTATGATTGAATCTCCAGAGAAAGAAGCACAGGAGTTTAGAGGAAAAATCTTGGAGATCCTGACATTAACTTTCACACTCACCTTTTCATAGCGTTTTGCAGACACTCATTACTCTGTCTTTTATTCCTGCTCCCCTGAGTCACCTGTTTAGACAGTGTCGTTCTGCCAGTGATTGAAATGTGTCTTAATAAGGCTGATAAATGATAAATACTAACCTTGGTGTTCCAAGGTAAGGATTTTCTGTAGTGAGTACCAAGAGGGGACTTACATGTGGGATCTGTACTTCCATTGTACTAAAATGGATAGCTGACTGTTTGTAAGCAAAACTTATCTGGTGAATAGATGAAGGAGGAAACATCAGTGCTGTTAACTCACTCAGGGCAATGAATTTAGGTATTGATTTCTTGAAGTAGTTGGACACCTTCCATCTGATGGAAAGCAGTGATAGAATTGCACATCAGATCCTTGTATCTCACAGTAAATAGCTCCGTGTAAAGGATTACTTTAATTGTTTTAAATTTGTCCATTGAATGAAAAGAACTAGGAATGGATCATAAAAGCTAAAGGCGTAAGAAGGCTTTCGATTTCTGATGTTAGATTGATGGGTTTTGACTCTCGTTTTGGTGGAGAGAGAAAATTCAGAGAAGTAGATAGAGATCAGAAACTGAAGAACATGTTTGTCCAGACAAACCTTCGGCATTACTGTTTCATAACTCCTAGTCAGCAATTTTACACTGTAAGTAATTAGATTAAAATAGGAGAAAATATTATAAATATTTAAACTACTCTTAGGTCAGATGAATATCATGTAGACTTTTCTAAAAAGAAGTTGAGTGATCAATTAACACAGATTAGCTGAGAGATTTGTCTGCTGAAGTATGTTTCTGATATATGTACATGACTGAGAGAGTAAAATAGCAGTTGAAAGATCATGGTTTTGAAATTCTTTGGTATTGTATTTGATTGGTCCAATACTCTCTTAATGGAATTATTGGGTATTTTAGCTGTGACCTTTATCATGTCCTATGGCAGCTGAACTAAATGACAATGAAAGACGGTTCTGACAGTTGCTACAGGAGGTTCACTTTCTGCTATATGTGTCTCAGTGAAATTCTCTGGCAAGAATGAAGTTGAGCCAGAATGAATCTTTGAGATATATATTACCTAAGATGCCTCCTACATGCTTTATAGAAAATATAGAATTATAGTATCATCATGGCTGGAAAGAACCTTCAGTTCAGCCCTCATCCCAACATCTCCCTAACCCTCAGACTATGGCCTTAAGTGCTCCATCTTCTAATTTTTTAAACAACTTCAGGGATGATGACTCCACCACCTCCCTAGGTATCCTGTTCCAGTACCCAGCCTCTCTCACTAAAGATTTTTTTGCTAATATCCAATCTAAACCTCCTCTGACACAATTTGAGGCCATTTCCCCTCATCCTATCATTAGTAATTTTGGAGAAGAGACTAGCACCAGCCTTGCTACAACCTCCTTTCAGATAGTTGTAGAGAGCAATAAGTTCTCCTCTGGGCCTTCTCTAGACTAAATAGCCCCGGTTCCCTCAGCCACTCTTCATAGGGTCTGTTTTCCAGACCTCTCACCAGCCTCATTGTCCTTCTCTGTACCCACTCCAGCTCCTCAGTGACCTTCTGATACTGTGGTGCCCAAAACTGGACACAGTACTCAAGGTGCAGTCTCATGAGTGCTGAGGACCATCACCTCTCCACTCCTGCTGGTTACACTGTTCCTGATCCAGGACAGGATGCTGTTGGCCTTCTTGGCCTCCTGGACACACTGCTGGCTCATGTTCAGCCGGCTGTCAACCGACACTCCCAGGTCCTTTTCTGACAGGCAGCTCTCCAGCCACTCTTCCTCAAGTCTGTAGCACTGCTGGGGGTTGTTGTGCCTGAAGTGTGTGACCCAGCACTTGGCTTTGTTAAACTCAGCCCATTGCTCTAACCTGTCCAAATCTTTCTGCAGTGTCTTTCTACCCTCAAGCAGATCTACACTCCCACTTTATTTTGTCATCTGCAAAATTTACTGAGGGTGCATTTGATTCCCTCATCCAGGTCATTGATAAAGATGTTAAACAAGACTGGTCCCAAAACAGCCCTGAGGGACACTGCTTGTGACTGGTTGCCAACTGGATTTAACCCCATTCACCACAACCCTCTGGGCTTGGCCACCCAGCCAGTTTTTAACCCAGCAAAAAGTCCACCTGTCTAAGCCATGATCCACCAATTTCTCCAGCAGAATGCTGTGGGAAATGATGTTGAATGCCTGACTGAAGTCCAGGTAGGCAATGTCTACCACTTTTCCCTCATCCACTAGGCAGGTCACCTGATCATAGAATGAGATAGTGTTGGTTAAACAGGACTTGCCCTTCATGAACTCATATTGCCTGGACCTGATCCCTGCACTTGCCACGTGATTAGCCTCAAGACCAAGTGTTCCATTATCTTCCCCAGTACCAAGATCAGGCTGACTGGCCTGTAATTCTCTGGATCCTCACTTTTGCCCTTGTAGATGGTCATCACATTGTCAAGTCACCTGGGACTTCTCCTGTTAACCAGGACTGCTGATAAATGATGGAGCGAGGCTTGGCAAGTTCTGCTGCCAGCTTCCTCAGCACTCCTGGGTGGATCTAATCCAGGTCCATAGGCTTATGGGTGTCCAGTTGGCTTAGTAGGTCATATACTACTATTACCTAGATTATCAGGAGATCATGCTGATCCTCAACCTTATCTTCCAGCTCAGAGGACTGACTGCTAAAGATTGAGGCAAAGGCAGCATTAAGTACCTCTACCTTTTCCTGATCCTTGATAATGGTGTTCCCCCTCACATCCAATAGATGATGAAGACTCTCCCTGATTCTTTTTTTGTTGTTAATATATTTGTAAAAAACCTTTTCATTATCTCTTGCAGCAGTGGTCAGGGTTAGTTCTAGCTGAGCTTTTGACCCCTAATGTTCTTTCTACATGACCTAACTAAATCCCTATACTTCTCTTGAGTAGCCTGCCCCTTCTTTCCAAAGTGGTAGACTCTCCTCTTTCTAGGTGTTTCTAGGTGTTATTGGAATTGGATTATATGGTCTTGAAAAACTAGTAACTTTATTGCATTAGGAATATCATAAGGAAGATACAAATTTCATTCTAGGTAAAAGAGGGCAATCATTCACTGATCTACTCAGTGGAGGTGTTCTTAACCATGATGGAAAAATAAAATCCTGTCCTCTGTACACAGTACACAGAGAGCTGCTTTATGAAACAACTTGTTGTCTCATCCATTTTATATTACATTTTTATTTGAAGTTACTTTTTTCCCAACTACCTGTCGATAGTTAGTGTTTGTTTCCTGCATGGAACTGGAGCTCAGAAGTAGTTGTGGATGCTGTTTTCTGATGATATGATATCTTAAATCCTTTTGTCCCAATATTGTTCTCAGTGGAAAAAAAAGACAGCTGTAGACTTGAGGCTTAGGAATTTGCCATAAGAAAGGCCATTTAGCCCCTGAGATGTGTAATCCCTGTGTTTGTAATTACTGCAGTGCTGCATATGATGCTGTCCTTGACAGAAATGTGGCCATTAAGAAGCTCAGCAGACCATTTCAGAACCAAACGCATGCTAAGCGAGCTTACAGAGAACTGGTCCTCATGAAGTGCGTGAATCATAAAAATGTAAGTTATCTAGGTAACGGGAGAAGTAATTTTATATTGGTTTGTGAGAAAGAAAATTGTTTTGTTGGGTGTCTTTTAAAAAGATTGCACCCCATGTGTACCCAACAAAAGAAAGTAAAACTGTACTATACTCAAGGACTGCAGTCTTTCTGATATATGGACACAAGGAGAGCCATCATTTGGTGTGCTTATTTTAAGGCTATCCACATGGGGATGCTGCTAGAATGGTTAGAGTGATAGGAGAGAGCAGAATACATTGTCGACTCCATATTCATACAGTGGTTATTGGTATCCTTCCTTCATCCACTTGTCACTGGAATTTGTGACTCAAAAGGAGCATCTCTTGACAAAAGACATTACTCTTTGTTCTTGATTCCATCTGGATTCCTAGTCATATATATGCATTGTATAGATTGTACCAGGTGAGGAGTCATCAATGGTGAAGGTTGCTGCAAAGTTGCTAAAGAAAATCAAGAACCAAAAGCATGATGTGAGATTTGATATTTGCGCTCAATCACAAGTTCACATGGAAAGAAAAAGAACTAAGTCGAAAATGGCATACAGCAGGGCTCTGCTTACAGTGTCCTCTAACCCACTTCTGGGCATTGACTCAGCTTCATGTTTATTCTGTGTTAATCAAGACTGTACCTGTCTTTTCTCTATTGATATGGATAGGAACTACTCTCAGTTAGACAGGTGCACAGGGCTTTGAAAATGCGAGGATGAGTACTTCTCCACATAGGTAGGGGAATCTTGCATTCTAAATATTTTAATGGAAAAGAAGAGTAGAAGGCAGCAGGAGCAGTATTAGTTTTAAATATATAATTATTTTAATGGTGCATAATAGTTCATAGCAGCATCACATTTGTTAGGTCAGAGTTGTAGTCTGTCTCTACTGAGAAATGTAAAGGAAAAGACACCTGTCAGAATATGTACAGTAGATAGAAAGAATATTGAACCATTCCTGTTAGAGTTGTAACGACAGACATTCAGATATCTTTTTCGTGGCAGCTCTTCTGATATCTTCTACCTCTGCTGCCCACACAGAAGGAAAGAATGGGAAACTCAGATCCCTGAGGTCACATTTTTCCTCTATGCTGTTTCACACATTCTTAGCAGTGTCTTTCAATAGCCTAGCCTGTTTTAAAAAATGGGTAAAAGACTAGTTTCAATATCTGAGGTGTCTTTGTGCAGAACGTGTCTATCCTTTTAAAGTGCTTCCACTAAAAACCAGTACTTATTGTGGTGGATTTTGTGTCAGTGTGTGGGCATTTGTACCTTCTAAAGGAATTGAGGCCACATCAGAGTGAAAGAAGGTCTTCTGTTTACTTTTATTAAAATGGCCCTTGATTATTTGTCCCCTCAGTTGGACTGCCTTCATATACAAGAAATTTCTGATAAGGACTGCTATGCTAGATTGACCTGAAGTTGGTCTTTGTACCTGTAACTTCAAAATTCAGAAGTCTTACCCTCATTAAGGATGTCTCATCTTCAGAAGGTTTGCCACTGATATCAATAATCCTCTCAGAAATAATTTCTAGTTTGCTTAGAAGAACTCTGTATCTGCAGTATTTTATTTTGAATGTTGCTTTTTACTGATCCATGAAGAGATGTGCTGATATAAATTGAGCAGTGCAAAACCAGAGTTTGTTCTGTAAGGCACTCTGCAAAGCGGTTTATGTTTTTCCCTTCTGCTCATCTTTTCATCTTACTTTGCTTTTCAGATTATCAGTTTATTAAATGTCTTCACACCTCAAAAATCTCTGGAGGAGTTCCAGGATGTGTAAGTAACACAGGCAGTGATTGAAATTTTAGAGATGCTTGGGCCATTATAGTGTAACTTAAACGCAATAACTCATCAGAATGCAAAGGTTGTAAGCTCCTCTAAATAAGATCATGTGCAGGGTACATTATGGGCAAATGAATATTCTACATTCCTATGTTGAGAGTATTTTTGACCCTTACAAGGTGCAAAATACCAGGTTCCTTAAGCACTATAACAGCGTGCAGAGTCTGCTGGTTGCTACTCACAAGAGGGTTAGTGTGTTTGCATTTGCTTTTCCATACAGAGGAAAGGAAATGAGTAGGTAAAATGGCCTGTTTGTAGTTTGCTTGGAAGAAGATGTTTTTTGTGTGACACCCTGACAGGTATGAGTTTTTGAAATGTAGCTCTTAATTCTGAAATAATTTTCTATGAAGAGATTGATATGAAACATTTCCTCATTTCATATTTCTCCTAATATAATCTTTGACTGAAACAAAATTACTTGCCTGAGGAACTGGTACTAGGTGTAGAGGAAAACTAGCATCTTTGCTGAACATTTCCTATGGCACAGGCACAACTGTGCATACTGTGAATCTGCCCTGAAGAAAAATGTAGCCATTCAGTGTTTTAATAGTTGTACTCCTTTTATCTTTCGATCTTTCCAATATTCCTTATACATTGTATGGAAACGTGTCCCTGTTCTGTTCTCTAGTATCAGTACTGATAACAGGCAGCTAACAATGGCTGAAGTCAGGTGACTACTGTGCTGGGTTTGGTATGTGGAATTTCCACTTAATAGTTATTGTTAGTGTGGACCTGTGCAGAGCAGAGGGGTAAATAGTGCTAGAGAGAAGACAGGATGTACAGCTGACATTAAAAAGGAGATGCAAAGCTTTGCCCATGGTTTGAGAGCATAATGTTACATTTAGGATTCAACTGCTCTTGTAAGGTGTCTCATAAGAAATGAGCTGATGTGTTTGATGTATTAATTTACCACTAAAGGAGATGGGTTATTGTGGTGTTGAGGCTAATCGGAAGCATAAGACTTAGCTGTAATGAGAAATTTGCAAAGTCCTACAATTTTGTAATTTTTTGAGACGTTTTGCATGGAGATGCATATTTTATTCTCCCAGATACCTCTACTGCTCCCTGATGCCTACCATAGCAGCCAAAGGCCAAGCAGTTGTATCATGTGGTGTTTAGACTTCTCTGTTTTCTGCATGTTGCAGTGTCATGCTCCCTGTTTGCCCACATGGGGTGCAATCTCTGTCATGGGGAATGTACCAAGAAAAGGGCAGTATGTGGATAGATGTTCTGCTGGCATGCTTTAAAAAAAAAAAGGTGTCTCTAGAGTGAGATGGTGCAGTGAGGAAACATCACAATAGTACTGTTGTCAGTGGGACCAGTCTCCAGCTGTGTTACTCCTGGTCATCAGAAGTAAAGTGAATTTTGAAATAAAAAAAGGCATTGTTACTTGTTTGAGATAGTACTGTGGTTCCTCTTCACACAGACAATAACCCTATGGCTTTACTTTTTTTTTCCAGTTACCTGGTAATGGAGTTAATGGATGCTAATCTGTGCCAGGTCATTCAGATGGAGCTAGACCATGAGCGAATGTCTTATCTACTGTACCAAATGCTCTGTGGTATCAAGCATCTTCACTCTGCAGGAATTATTCACAGAGTAAGGGGTTTTTGATTTAAAACTTAAGACAACATATGACATCATCATGAAGACTTTAGAAACTACTTGAGTTTCTTGTGTGTTGTGAATCAAAGCCCTGTATGCCAGTAAAAGGATTGTAAACAAGTCATAGTCCATCCACTCAGAAGAATAGGTTCATGGTTCTGTGAGGAATGAGACTCTGATTGTAATCAATTAAAAGGGTAATGTGATTATTGAAAATAAATATAAACAAAGTAATATGCCCTGGAAATTATCAAAGCGCTTACAATCTCTGAAACTTGTGGATAAATGATTCTGTGACTATACAGTTTTATACTTTTTTTTTTAGATGGCTACATCTGCCAGACATGACATTTAGACACTTCTAATTCATGTTACAATCTTGACCAAGTATTGCTGCAGAGCCAGGGCATATGGAATTGACATTGCCTTCATTCATGTGTACTACAACAAATTAAAAGATTGCTAAGTTTATATTAAGTGCATCTTCTCCTTTCACTTTTCCACATGAGAGTGCTGTGTCTGGTAATGATGTGGTACCTGGCTGTGAATGCCAGAGGCAGCACTATGTTGACAATAGAGGAAATGCTTCATTTGACTGTGAGCAGAAGGCAATTATGAATAGACTGAAAATATCCTGAGTTAACTTCTTTATTGGAAGCACTTTTACTAATTTCAGATTTCCATGTAGAAAAAAGAAAAAATCCAAAAATGTTTCTGTTCCATTATGGGAGGAAGAAGGACTGACAGAATGGTTATAAAGTGGACATTGCTTTACAATATACAGAGCTCTCCTTTCTTCGCAAGTTGTGTGTTTAAGATACAATGATAGATTTGGCTACCAGATAGTCAACCAGTGAAGGATGTGTTGAGTTGTTATAACTGAAGGATGATTAAGGTATCACCACACATACAGTTGGAACATCTCTATTAGGTTCACAGAATTAAAAGAAATGTATACTCAAAAAGGTACTTTAATACTAATCCTGGTTTCTTGAGCTGCTAAATATAAATAATTTAATTTCAGTAGTCTCCTGCTGTTCAGGTAAAGTCCAATAGTACACTGAGTTAGAATATCCTCCAGGAAAATGCTAAAGAAAGAGTGGTAGGGTTTTCTTATATATTTACAAGTGGTTCTGATAGTAACTGTGTCAGAAAATAGCAGAACATATCACAGGTGAACCTGGATTTATGAAAGAAAATAATATTTCTTCTCACTGTCTTTTGCAGGACTTAAAACCAAGTAATATCGTGGTAAAATCTGACTGCACGCTGAAGATTTTAGATTTTGGACTGGCCAGGACTGCCGGCACCAGTTTCATGATGACTCCATATGTGGTGACACGATACTACAGAGCACCAGAAGTCATCTTGGGAATGGGCTACAAGGAGAATGGTAGGACTGCAATTTCATAGCAAACACAGTGTGACCTGAGGTGTAAGGTCTGTTTCTACAATTGTAAGCAGTGCCATAAGCAGAAAAAGAAAACATCAATGGGACATGACATCTTGAATTTAAAAGGCACATCATTTAGAGCAGTCTCTCACTGTTGTGTACAGCAGCTACGGGACGTATATGGGATGCAATGCTGGTGAACTTATCAGTGTTGGGGTGCAGAGGAAAGAGAAACTTGATCTTAGCTAACAAATGCAGTTGACTCTTTCTGAACATAGTATGTTTGGCTTTTGTCGCTGTGAAACAGTGTGGGAATCTCTGGAACTGCTGAATCACTGTTGTGTTCTGAGTGTAGGCCTCTGAATTGGGTGAGGGAAGAAGTGGAAGCTGAAATAAGGAGTCCTAGCCCTTCTAGAATTTCAACAAATCCAGAGCTAGACTTGAATTTCAGGAATGGTATCTGTTACAGATTTAACTGAAATCACAGGCTTTGATGACAGATTTCATGTAGACAGGTATAAATTTTGCAGTTTGTCTTTTTTAAATGGAAAGTAGAGTTGTAGAAAAGAGAAAAAAGCTAAAGCTTGAAAAAAAATGTAAAAAAAAATTAAAAAGCAGTATTCTATGAAATGTCCCCTGATGTAAACAAGATTTTCCTCTGAATATTCTGTGAGAGATCTGGTCACCTCTTGTCCTTGGAAAGACTATGAAAAGCATGATGAAAGCACATCATAGAGAAGTAGGTAAAAAAAGAATAATGACATTTTGCAGAGGATGAAGACAAAACTTTAGAACTGGTGATTCTCATTTTGTAACAATATTGAGAATTGCATCTGTGTGGCAAATCAGGTAGGAAAGAATGCAGCATGTACTGCAGAAAAATCCACTGTGATTTGGATTCTGCTGTCAAAATTAGTACTGGATGAAGAAACTTGACAATGACAAATATGGCAAACTTCAAAACCAGGAATTCATTAAAAAGTCTTGCTCTTTCAGGTTAGCAAATATGCTGGGGAACTTCTACTGCCTCCATACCCTGTAAAGGGCAGTATCACTGATTTGGGAGCTGTTACTGCAATTTTAAGGAAGAGCAAAGGCATGCTTGCACAGCTTCTTCCAAAATTAGCAAGCCTTTACATGAATTATTTGTAATGTTTATGAATTTACACTACAACTTTAATACTGAAAACATAAAAAGCAGAGAATTGGTAAGCAGACTATAAATATGCAGAATAATTTCTGAAAAATGAATAATCTTCCTTAAAGTATTTTGCAGTTGGCATTTTTTCGAAGTGTCACTCAAACTGTGAACCATGCTTAGCACACTTTAGGTAGTTCTAGATGATACTCAGAGTTCCTTGGACTGTGACATGAATGATTTTGCCTTTTTTTTTCCTCTCTGGACATTTGGTAGATGATTACCTTTGTTGTTTTTATTGTCCCTGAGAGCACAGAGAAATCACTTGCTTTTATACATTAATAAAATCATACCAAGAAAAAGTTTGACACTTCTGCAATAAAGTCCACAGCTGGAAAGAGACTAAGAATGTTTGCCACATGTTTAAGATCCCTGTCAAATGCCCATGAACATTAATACAGAGACTTCCTTTGACTTCCCTGGGCCATAAGTCTGGCTCAAGATGAATGATCTCATCTTACTTGTACAAAGTGAAAATTATCAGAGAAAGAAAACAAAATATTTGAAAATGAAGGTCAGCTTTATGAGCAGCCAGTTCGCTTGGAGGCTCTTCTCCCACTCCCAGGGATATCCACAGAAAGGGGTGTTTGCTCTCCTGCTCCTGGGCTATGCTGTCATATTACTGAAGCTGCCCTACTGCCTTTTCCCTCTTACATGGAACATTGTTTGTATGAGGACTGTTGACTGCTTTCATTTTCTTTCTGCAGTTGGTTGGCTAAAGATGCATAATTACTTGAGTTTGACCAAAACTGTCAAAATTAAGAAAACTGTGCCATTGCTTCAGCCATGCTCTTGCTGCCCCATGTCCCTCATACCTGTACCTTCTTTTTCCCAAGTGGTATTTTGTTTTATCTAGAAATTAGTTGATTGTTTGTTTCTTTGGATTGTTTTGGATTGCTTTTGAAGGGGGAAGAAAAAGAGGAGAAACTAGGTGTGTAGGTCAAACATGATCACAGAATGATAATTCAAAATTGAGAAATGGTGTGGTTCTTTAAAGCACTTGAAAACACTTTTTCCCCTTGACACAGAATACATGCCTTTTCTTTCCATGCGTACTGTACCGCTCTCTATCTAGCTGTTTTTCTTGTAAAAGGCAAAAATATAGTTATGCATATATAGTTATTCATATTTCATCTAAAAGCTGAAGGCATGATCAGGAAGACAGTAGATGCTCTTAATCTTGTTTGTACTTGTTCTGTGGAGGGTTTGTTTCAGCATTTATTTTGAGTACCTGTGCACTGAAAAGCAGAGGCCACACATGTCACACACTCCGGTTCTTTACAGGCAGATGTAGATACAGATAGATAGGCATCTATAGGTAAGACATAGGTACAGACCATGAAGCAGGATAACCCTTAAGAATGGAATTTATCCATTCTACATTTACTCATGCGAGCACTTCAATTTGGAGCCACTTTGTGCTGCTGCAGTGAGATTCAGTCCTTCAGGACAAAGCCAGAAAACTGCCTGTCTGCAAGTAAAATTTGCTCCAGATGATAAAAACAGAATCACAAAATTATTAAGGCTGGAAAAGGCTGGGTTTAGTTTTGTTTGCTTTTCATTTTTTCTTCACAAAAAAAAAAAAAGGAGTTGTTTTCTTCACCATAAGCTCAGTGTATTCCATAGGTCTGTGCAGTTGTTACTTTACTAACTGTGCACTTTTTCCCAAAAAAGGTTGATTTTTAACTTTTTCCACTGCTGTTACTAACTACCGTTCAGCTGAATGACACAGCTTTTACGTATTTACTTATTTATTTTAGCTTTTGGTGAGACATAAACAGAACCCAAAAAAACCTCAAAAGAAACTGTACTGTTCTGATCAACCTGCACTTTTCCCCCTCCTTTAGGAGTGAAATGTCATAGTTAACTTTGCTTTTTTTCCCTCCTTTTTCACTTTTCTGTCTCTACTGTTCTAGTGGATATATGGTCTGTGGGATGCATTATGGGAGAAATGGTTCGCCACAAAATCCTCTTTCCAGGAAGGGATTGTATCCTTGTGCTGTTTGCTGCAGATTCACATATTATTTGTTCATTTTGTCTGCCCCATCCCTATTACCATATAATGACTATACCAGGACTGTAAAGATAGAAGCAAAAAGTTGAATTCCAGACATATTAGTGAATAGCATGCTATCAATATGAACAAAATAGAAAATTAAAAACAGTTGCAACAAATTATTTCTGTTAAGTAAGTTTATTTTAAAGCCTAAAATAATTCCATTTTATGTAGTCTTTATGTAATAACAATCAGCAGTTTAGAAAACACAATTGCTAGTAGAGCAGATTTACTTCTTACTCTTCAAAGGAAACATAAGAAACAAAGAAAAATGTGATAACATGGAACATCTGGATTCTGAAAATCTGTTTTTCTGCCTTTATGTTTTGGAAATAGTGATCATAATATTTGTGGTGACATCATAATCTTTTGCTTACTAATGCATCATGAATTTGGATTCATCTCAATGCTGTATGGGCTCAGAGTTGAGTCAATACAACATTTGTTCCTTTAAAACAAAATGAAGAATTTTACTCACCCAGTTTAAGGCAACTGTTTATCTGCTGTCATTTACAAATTGGCCAGGAATTGGATTCTGTTGGTTTACAATGGTCTTTCCTTTACTTGCATGAGGTCTGTGTCCTTAATGAGATTGTATTTCCATCCCATCTTGTTCTTCTCCTCTTGGTTGATATTATTTTTAGCACTTCCAAGGTGGTGAAAGCAGTATTAGAAAATGAAAACAAAGAAGGGGTATCTACTTAGTGTTTGTTTTAATCACAGGTTAGGCAACCTGCCTGCAATAGCTAGGCAGTGTCTCAGCTACTGAGTGTGTTTTACCCATTAGAATAAAATTTTGCATCATAGCATGTTTTCCATTGTCAGAAACAAACCAGAATGTTATTTTCAGCATGTTGGCAAAAAGATATCAGACACTGGCAGTTAGTGTGGAGTAAACAGCTTTTACAGTCACATAGCCATGGAAGTAATTAACTTTTTGGTGGATCTTGAGTGGTTCCATTTTTTTGTTGGAGTTAAGTCCTGCCTGTCCTATTTTCAGAGCTCTGATTTTCTCTGAATATGGTGCTCTGCCCGGCAGCCAGGTGAAGATGCAGTTAGGCTTCACTAACGGGTAGATGGGGAAACTGTAGCTGTTTCCTCTTTGCTGAGAATGAAACAGCAACCTTGCACTGGCTTTCAGTCCCACACGAACATGGACTGGAAGGTTACTGCCTGCAAAAGATGACAAAGTAAAAAAGGTCTTTTTTATTATTAAAGAATTATGAATGATGTTTTTTATTATTAATGAATAGCTTTGAGACATCACTGAGCTTTTCTTGCAATGTGTGAAGCGGGCGGCACTGAATGTGCAGAGCAGCTCCCAGCATTTGAGACCTGCAATTCAGTGTGATAGCTATGCTGTGTTTCAGAAACACCAACATCACTCTTCCTTCACATACAAAGGAAAACTAAAATATCTATAAAATACTTGAAGTCCAGCTGTAAATACTGAGGATATTTTGAATTAGTCTATTTGAAGAGAAGTTTGAGTATTTAGTTGATAAGCAACTAGAATGCAGAAAAAATTCTGCATTCTAATGTTTTATTAATAAAATGTTTTATTTCAATGTAAAAACATCATGGGTTGCTCTCTGTTTTCAACAACAAATTATATTTAAGGATCATGCTCTTCTGCCTATTTCCGGCAAATATAAATACTATCTAATTTAAAGTACATAAGTTTTAAAAGAAAGTCATTCACACATTAGAATTACTGTATGACTGTGACAACAATCTCTTAAGACAATGTCTTATTCAGGGATAGAAACAGGATACTTTAAAAATACTTCTTCAATATTACAGTATCACTTAAAAATAACAACTGAATTTGTAACAATGCAGAAAAAATGGTATGAATTGTGAGATAGTCCTACTTTTCAAATCATTGGAAATCTCATAGCCTGAAATGCAATGTATGTAGGACAGGTCACACCTGCTACCATATTTATAATAGGTGAGTTGCAAGTTTTAAAATCAAAAGGAGAGAAAAATTGAATCTCGACATTCATTTCCAAGTGGATATTTATTTGTAAACCAGTTTAACCCCAGGAATAAGAGCTATCAGTGTTAGAAATAATGGTTTGTAAATAGAGCCATATTATTTCCCTTCCCTCCGTGGTTGGTGAACAGATCTAGTTGCTTCCTATGTACAGGAAATGCCGGAGAAGCATTTATACAGCCACAGGTAAACTTCACATAAAGATGTTACAATAAATCTTTTCTTAGGCCACTTTGGGCCTTTCAGCAGAGGGTTTCTAGATGAAAGGGGCACATCTGCATAGCAGCAAAAACTTTTAGTTCATTTTAATTATTCACAGGAACGTTTACTCTCTGCACTTGCTATGTATATAAGGTACTTACTCATTTCTAGCTTGGAGTAAACCATTAATGTTTGGCACAGTATATATCTAAGAAAAGTTTCACAGCTGCTGCCAAATTTAATGGAAAGAAAAATCACTTGCTGCTGACTGTAAGTGAAATTTAATTTTTATTGTCTCCATGAGAATTCTTCTCTTATTGAAGAATAATTTCAGATAATTTCACTTACACTAATGAGAAACTGAAAGTTACTGTAAGAAAACTCTCAAATCAGTATAGATTACAGGTACCAGTATATGGGAACAGTCTAAAATGCTGTCCGAACACATGTCCAGTTAACTGCTATTTTTATTAACAAAAAGCTGAATAGTACTTGAGAATGATTGCTCTGTGAATATTGCTGAGGTATTTAATCTGATTGACCTACCTGGCCACTTGAGATCTAGTAGGGTGTCTTGGTTTGGG